>CM033473.1:40903159-41133268 GCA_019447015.1 Hymenochirus boettgeri
TGATTGATAGATAAGATAGATAGATAAAGATAGATCTGATATATATTATATAGATGATTATGATATATTAGATAGGTAGACAATGGATAGAGATCCCACACGATCATACTGCTTACATTACCTATAATCTCTAATTCTACCACCTATAGAAAATACAATCCAATACGGTCATACTGCTTACATACATTAATCTCTAATTCTACCACCTATAGAAAATACAATCCCACACGGTATACTGCTTACATTACCTATAATCTATAATTCTACAACCTAGAGAAAATACCCACCCCATACGGGCATACTGACTTACATACCTCTATCTCTAATTCTACCCACGATAGAAAATACAATCCAATACGGTATACGCTACATTACTATAAATTCTAATCCTACCACCCTATGAATTTACAATCCAATATGGTATATGCTTACAGACCTATAAATCTCTAATTCTACCAACCATAGAAAATACAATCACATCGTCATACTGTTAATTGTACCTATTAATCTATTCGTACCTATAGAAAATACAATCCCACAAGGTCATACGCTTACATTACCTATAATTCTAATTCTCCCCCTATAGAAATACCAATCCCATATGTCATATGCTTACATTACTATAATATCAATTATACACACCTATAGAAAATACAATCCCACAGTCATACTGCCTTACATTACCTATAAATCTCAATTCTACCACCTATAGAAAATACAATCCCACAAGGGTCATACGCTTACATTACCTATAATCTCTAAATTCTACCACCTATAGAAAATACAATTCCCATACGGTATACTGATACATTACCTATCATCTCTAGTTCTACCACCTATAGAAAATACAATCCCCTAGGTCATAATGTTACATACTTCATCTCTAATTCTACAACCTATAAGAAATACATCCCATACGGTCATACTGCTTACATTACCTAAATCTCTAATTCTACCAACCTATAGACAATACATCCAATATGGTCATACTGCTTACATTACCCATATCCTAATTCTACCACCTATAGAAATACAAATTCCCATAGTTCATTTACTGCTTACATACATATAATCTCTAGTTACCACCTATAGGGCAAAATACAATCCAATAGGGTATTACTGACTTACATTACCTATAATCTTATTCTATCACCTATAGAAATTACCAATCCCACACGGTCATACTGCTTACCATTACCTATAATCTCTAGTTCTATCACCTATAGAAAAACAACCCCACACGGTCATACTGCGTACCTTACCTATAATCTCTAATTTACACCTATAGAAAAATACAATCTTACGTTATACTTTCTTACATTACCGATAACTCAATACTCCCACCTATTATAATACAATTTCCCACATGGTCTACTGCTTACAGTACGTATAATCTCTAATTCTACCACCTATAGAAAGAAAATACAATCCATACGTTCATACTGCTACAGTACTAATCTCTATACTACCAACTATATAAAATACAATCCCAACATGGTCATACTGCTTACATTACGATAATCTCAATTCTACCACCTATAGAAATACAATTCCACAAGTCATACTGCTACATTACCTATAATCTCTAATTCGACCACCTTAGAAATACCATCCAACGGTCATAATGCTTTACAGTCCCTATAATCTCTAATTCTACCACCTATAGATAATAACAATCCCATACGAGTCATAACTGCTTAACATTACCTATAATCTCTAGTTCTACCACCTATAGAAAATACATCCCATAGGGTCATACTGCTTACATTAACCTATTCATCTCTAATTCTATCAACTATAGACAAATACATCCCCATACGGTCATAATGCTTACATTACTATAATCTCTTAATCGATCCACTATAGAAAATACAATCCCATACGTTCATACTGCTTACATTACCTATAATCTCTCTAATCGTCACCTATAGAAAATACAATCCCATACGGTTCATACGCTTACATTGCCGCATGATCCCGGTCACAGGACAGGAAAGTGGGCCTCGTTACGCCATAGTGGAGTGTTAATGTAGAAAGATTACATTGTGGGGGGTTAGCAGTCTGGTATTGTACATGGCCAAGAGAGAGAAAATTAACCCTAAGCCACAAAGGTTATTGTAGACGAGTCAATGGACCATAGGGTTCCATTGACCACATGCTAACCGGTATGTAATTGAAATGTGTGTTTGTGACCATTTACCCAAACTTAACCTATATAAACCTGCCCAATAGTATGATTATGGAGGGGGGCACAATTTGCACCAAGACCAAATTTACTTGTATGGCTCCGTATTAATATTATGGGTCATTACCGATAAATGGCAGTCTTAGGACAATAAGAACAGACATTCAGTACCCACCTTAAAAGTCGTCTTGAATTCAGGCCCAGGTTATTGGTGGGTGTACGAAGTGAGGGAACCTTCATATTGAATTTAGGTTGGATTTCACTGTAACACACCAAACTCCATGTTAACACAATAGGAACCCAGTATGGCAACTCTAAATATACGTATAGTTGGTAATGGACAGAGAAAAGAATCAGTCAATAGATAAATGGGGCTCACCTCAGCAGGAAGAATATCAGGTGAGTATAGGACAGGGCCAAGAGCCTGCACGAGTTGTCGTGAATGGTTTCATTCATCTCTACATGGTCACTGAGGAATCGATGCACAAACCAATCAAAATATATCGCAGAAGACATGGCGCTACAATACACAAACCCTCAGGTACCGGATCAAATAACACAAAACCACATCAAGGTCTGGATCAACTAACACAAACCATAAGGTCAGGGATCAAATAACAACAAAACCAATCATGGCAGGATCAAAAACACAACCAATCAGGAATTGTTGCAGCGACAGGATCAAATAACACAACCAATCAGAATTGTGCAGAGCAGGGATCAAATACACAAAACCAATCAGAAATTGTTGCAGAGACAGGGCTCAAATAACACAAACCAATCAGAATTGTTGCAGAGGACAGGGATCAAATAACACAAACCCAATCAGAATTCTTGCAGAGGCAGGATGAAATAAACCACCAACCAATCCAGAATGTCTGCCAGAACACGGGGATGAAATAGCACAAACCAATCAGAATTCTTGAAGAGGCAGGGATTGACATAACACCATCCAATCAGGAATTCTTGCAGAAACGGGGATGAAAAGCACAAACCAATCAGACTTTTGCAGGAGACAGGGATGAATGAAAACACAAACCAATCAGATTCTTGCAGGAAACGGGGATGAAATAGCACAAACCAATTCAGAATTCTGGCAGAGGCGCAGGGATCAAAATTAACCCCAACAATCAGAATTGTTGCAGAGACAGGGCTCAAATAACACAAAAAATCAGAATTGTGCAGAGGGGACAGGGGATCAAATACACAAAACCAATCAGAATTCTTGCAGGAGGAACAGGATCAAATAAACAAACCAATCAGAATTGTTGCAGAGACAGGGATCAAAGACACAACAACCAATCAGAATTTGTTGCAGAGACAGGATCAAATAACAAAACTAATCGATTTTTGCATAGTCAGGGCCAATGAAGAACCAAACCAAATCAGAATTCTGGCAGAGACAGGGATGAATAGCACAAACACAATCAGGAATTCTTGCAGAGGAGGGATGAAATACACATCCAATCAGAAAGTTCTTGCATAAACGGGGATGAAATAGACACAACCAATAAGAATTCTGCAGAGACAGGGATGAAATAACACACCATCAGATTCTTGCAGAGAAACGGGGAGAAACGGGATGAATAGCACAAACCAATCAGAATCTTGCAGAAGGGACAGATGACATAAACACCACCAATCAGAATTCTGCAGAGACAGGGATGAAAAACCACCATCAATCAGAATTCTTGCAGAAACGGGATGAAATAAGCACAAAACCAACAGAATTCTTGCAGAGGCAGGGAATGAACTAACACCATCCAATCAGAATTCTTGCAGTTTTTTTTTTTTTTTGAAACGGGGATGAATAGCACAACCACTCAGAATTTTGCAGAGGCACAGATGACATAACACCAACCAACAGAATTCTTGAGAGACAGGGATGAAATAACACATCCAATCAGAATTCTGCAGAAAGGGTGATGAAATAGCACAAACCAATCAGATCTTGCAGAGCAGGATGAAATAAACACCATCCACTCAGAATTCTGCAGAACGGGGTGGGATGAATAGCACAAAAAACAATCAGAATTCTTGCAGAGAAAGGATGAAAAAACGCAATCCAAATCAGAATTCTTGCAGAACGGGGATGAAATAGCACAAACCAATCAGAATTCTTGCAGAGACAGGATGAAATAACACCATCCAATCAGAATTCTTGCAGAAACGGGGATGAAATAGCACAAACCAATCAGAATTCTTGCAGAGGCAGAGATGACATAACACCAACCAATCAGAATTCTTGCAGAGACAGGGATGAAATAACACCATCCAATCAGAATTCTTGCAGAAAACGGGATGAAATCGTACAAACAATAGAATTCTTGCAGAGACCGGGATGAAATAACACTACAACCAATAAGACTTCTTGCAGAACGGGGGATGAAAAACCACCAACAATCAGATTCTTGCAGAGACGAGGATGACATAACACCAACAATCAGAATTCTTGCAGAGACAGGGAGAAATAACACCACCCAATCGAATTTTGCAGAGGACAGAGATGACATAACACCAATCAAATCAGAATTCTTGCAGAGACAGGGATATGGAATAACACCAACCAATCAGAATTCTTTGCAGAGACAGGGATGATATGAAATAACACAACTAATCAGAATTCTTTGCAGAGACGGGATGAAAAATAAACCAACAACAGAATTCGTGCAGAGACAGAGAGATGACCTAACACCAACCCAATCAGAATTCTTGCAGAAACGGGGATGGATAAAATAACACCAACCAATCAGAATTCTTGCAGAGACAGGGATGAAATAGCACAAACCAATCAGAATTCCTGCAGATACAGGAATGAAATAGCACAAACCAATCAGAATTCTTGCAGACACAGGGATGAAATAGCACAAACCAATCAGATAAGGGGAGAAATAGCACAAACCAATCAGAATTCTTGCAGAGACAGGGATGAAATAGCACAAACCAATCAGATCACGGGAGAAATAGCACAAACCAATCAGAATTCTTGCAGCCACAGGGATGAAATAACACAAACCAATCAGGTGTTTTGTAGAAACAGGGATTAAATAACACAACAGAGATTCCCATATGAACTGACTGTGATTCAGTTTCTCCTAATATCCCTGTTTATTCATTTGCTATTCTTAAGCTTCGTACACACGTCAAGATAATTTTCGCGCAACAATTTGCAAACACGCAATATTACAAATGTCACGTAGTATGTAAGTCACGTAACACCTTTACACGAACACAATTTATCCCTATTGGTGATGTATGTACAGGCGCCGTTGGCCAGAAGCTGGACGCTCGTCAGGCGCATCATTCGAAAATTATCTGACGTGTGTTCCCAGCATAAAGATATTTACCTGTGAGGGGGTTTTACCTATGGTGGTGCCCAGGGGAAGAAAAAAGTAGTTAAAGGGGATAAAAAGGGTGTATGGGACACCAGTTATAAAATACACAGCGGTCACCTCTAGCGATATTGAGACAGAATACTACTAGAGCCCATGATATCTGTAAGAATATCGTTTGTAAACAGAGCTTAGCTATGTCATCAGTTAGAGTTATAATCAGTGTTAGCTATGAGCATTAGTTATAATCGGTTGCTTATTATGCATCAGTGATAATCAGTGTTTAGATATGTCATCCAGTTATAATAAGTGTTTAGCCATAGTTCAGTTATAATCAGGGTTTAGCTATGTCATCCGTATAATCAGTGTTTAGCTATGTCATCAGTTATAATCAGTGTTTAGCTATATTATAGTATAATCAGTGTTTAGCTATGTCATCAGTTTATAATCAGTGTTTTTTAGCTATGTCATCAGTTATAATAAGTGTTTAGCTAGTATAGTATAATAGTGTTTAGCTATGTCATCAGTATAACTCAGTGTGTAGCTATGTCATCAGTTATTATCAGTGTTAAGCTATTGTCATCAGTCTCATAATCAGTGTTTAGCTAGTCATCAGTTATTAATAGTGTTTAGCTATGTAATCTGTATAGTCAGTTGGTTTAGCTATGTCATCAGTTATAATCAGTGTTAGCTATGTCATCAGTTAGAGCAGTGTTTCGCTGTGTCATTAGTTATTAATCAGTTGTTTTAGCTATTTATTCAGTTATAATCAGTGTTTAGCTATGCCATTGGTTATAATTGGTGTTTAGGGATGTCATCAGTTATTAATCAGTGTTTAGCTATGTTATCAGTATAATCAGTGTTTAGCTTGTTATCAGTTATAATCAGTGGTTAAGCTATGTCATTCAGTTTATATAATCAGGGTTTAGCTCTTGTATCAGTTAGATTAGTGTTTAGCTATGTCATCAGTTATATCAGTGTTTAGCTGTGTCATCAGTTAATAATCAGTTGTTTAGCTATGTCATTCAGTTATAATCAGTGTTTAGCTGTGTCATCCAGTATAATCAGTGTTTAGGCTATGTTATCAGTTTTAATCAGTGTTTAGAATGGTCATCAGTTATAATCAGTGTTTTAGTCTTGGGTCATCAGTTTAATCAGGGTTTAGCTGTGTCATCAGTATAATCAGTGTTTACCTATGTCATCAGTTATAATCAGTTGTCTTAGCTGTGTCATCAGTTATAGTAAGTGTTTCGCTGTGTCATCAGTTTATAGTCAGTATTTAGCTATTGTCAACAGTTATAGTCAGTATTTACTATGTTAAACATTATACTCAGTGTTTAGCTATGCAATCAGTTATAATCAGTGTTTAGCTATGCCATCAGTTATAATCAGTGTTTAGCTATGTCCATCCGTTATAATCAGTGTTTAAGTATGTCATCGTTATCATCAGTGTTTAGCTATTCATCAGTATAATCAGTGTTTAGCTATGTATCAGTTATAATCAGTGTTTAGCTATGTAATCAGTTATACTCAGTGTTTAGCTGGGTCTCAGTTATAATCAGTGTTTAGACTATGTCATCAGTTATAATTCAGTGTTTAGATATGTCATCAGTTATAACAGTGTTTAGCTATGTAATCAGTTATAATAGTGTTAAGCTATTGTCATCAGTTTAATCGTGTTTTGTTTAGCGATGTCATCAGTTTAATCAATTGTTTGTAAGCTATGTAATCAGTTAGAATCAGTGTTTAGCTGTGTCATTCAGTAGAATCAGGTTTAGCTATGTCATCAGTTATAATCAGGTTAGCGTTGTCATGAAGTTATAATCAGTGTTAGCTAGGTTATCAGTTATAATCAGTGTTAGCCATGCCATTGCGTATAATTGGTGTTTAGGTAGGTCATCAGTTATAATCCGGTTTAGCTCGTTATCAGTTAGAATCAGTGTTAGCTATGTCCTCAGTTATAATCGTGTTTAGCTGTGTCATCAGTTATAATCAGTGTTTACCTATGTCATCAGTTATAATCAGTGTTCGGCTGTGTCATCATTATTAATCAGTGTTTACCTATGTCATCAGTTTTATAAGCCAGTGTTTACCCTATGTCATCAGTTAATCAGTGTTTAGCTATGTCACAGTTATAATCGTGTTTAGCTATGTCATCAGTTATAATCAGTGTTTAGCTATGTCATTCAGTTATAATCAGGGTTTAGCTATGTCATCAGTTATATCAGTGTTTAGCTAGTCATCAGTTATAATCAGTGTTTAGCTATGTATCAGTTATAATCAGTGTTTAGCTGGGGATCAGTTATAAAATCAGTGTTTAGCTATGTCATCAGTTATAATCAGTGTTTAGCTTATGTCATCAGTTAAATTCAGGTTAGCTATGTCACAGTTATAATCAGGTGTTAGCTATGGCATCAGTTATAATCAGTGGTTGAGCTATGTCTCCGTTATAATCAGTGTTTAGCTAGTCATCAGTTATAATCAGGTTTCAGCTGGGGTCATCAGTTATAATACAGTGTTGAGCTATGTCATCAGTTATAATCAGTGTTTAGCTTTATGTCATCAGTTATAATCAGTGTTTAGCTATGTCAATCAGTTATAATCAGTTGTTTAGCTATGTCATCAGTTATAATCAGTGTTTAGCATGTGTCATCAGTATAATCAGTGTTAGCTATGTATCAGTTATAATCAGTGTTTAGCTATGTCATCAGGTATAATGGGTTTTTAGATTGTGTCATCAGTTATAATTCAGTGTTTAGCGAGGTAATCAGTTATAGTCAGTTGTTAGCTGTTAGTGTCATCAGTTATAATCAGTGTTTGCTATGTCAACAGTTTATAATCGTGTTTAGCTATGTAAATCAGTTATAATCAGTGTTTAGCTATGTCATCAGTTATCATCAGTGTTTAGCTATTTTCAACAGTTATAATCAAGTGTTAGCTATGTTATCAGTTATAATTCAGGGTTAGCTATTGTTATCAGTTATAATCAGGTTTAGCTATTCATCAGTTATATCAGTTGGTTTAGCTATGTCAGATCAGTTATAACAGTGTTTTTTTAACTATGTCATCAGTTATAATCAGTGTTTAGCTATGTCATCAGTCTATAAATCAGTGTTTAGCTATCATCGTATAATCAGTGTCTAGCATGTCATCAGGTATAATCAGTGTTAGCTAGTCATCAGGTAAATCAGTGTTTAGCTATGTCATCAGTAGAATCAGTGTTAGTATGTAACAGTTATAATCAGTGGTTAAGCTATGCATCAGTATAATCAGTGTTTTTAGCTAGTTATCAGTACAATCAGTGTTTATCTATTGTCATCAGTTATAATCAGTGTTTAGCTATGTCATCAGTTATAATCATGTTTAGCTATATAGTCATCAGTTATAATCAGGTTTAGCGATGTCATCGTTATAATCAGTGTTTAGCTATGTATTAATTAGAATCAGTGTTAGCTATGTCATGGTTTTTTTATAATCATGTGTTTAGCATTTGTCATTAATTATAATCGTTGCTAGCTAGGGCATCAGTTATAATAGTGTTTTTACTATGTCATCAGTTAGAATTTTTTTTTTCCCCCCCAGTGTTAGCTATTGTCATCAGTTATAATCAGTGTTAGCATGTCATCAGTTTATAATCAGTGTTTAGCTATGTCATCAGTTATAATCAGGTTGCTATGTCATTATTTATAATCGTTGCTAAGGCTAGTGTCATCAGTTATAATCAGTGTTTAGCCTATGTAACAGTTATAATCAGTGTTTAGTAGGTCATCAGTTATAATTCAGTGTCTTTTTAGCTATGTCATCAGTTATAATCAGTGTTAGCTGTCTGTCATCATTATAATCAGTGTTTAGCTATGTCAATCAGTTATAATCAGTGTAGCGTGTCATCAGTTATAATCAGTGTTTAGCTATGTTATACAGTTATAATCGTGTTTAGCCATTGCCATGGTTATAATTGGTTTTAGTATGTCATCAGTTATAATCAGTGCTTTAGGCTCTTTATCAGTTAGAATCAGGGTTTAGCATGTTTCATCAGTTATAATCAGTGTTTAGCATTCATCATTATAATCAGTGTGAGCTGTGTCATCATTAAATCAGTGTTTTAGCTATGTAATCAGTATAATCAGTGTTTAAGCTATGTCATCAGTTAAATCAGTGTTTAGCTATGTATCAGTATAATCAGTGTTTAGCTATGTTATCAGTTATAATCAGTGTATAGCTATGTCATCAGTTATAATTCGTGTTTAGCTTTGTTATCAGTTATATCAGTGTTTAGTATGTCATCAGTTATAATCAGTGTGTAGCTATATGTCATAAGGTATAATCAGTGTTTAGCTATGTCATCAGTTATAATCATGTTTAGCTATTCATCAGGTTAATCAGTTGTTTAGCTGTGTCATCAGTTTAATCAGTGTTTAGCTATGTCATCAGTTTATAATCAGTGTTTTGTTTAGCTAGTCATCAGTTATAATCAGTGTTAAGCTATGTCATAATTATAATCGTGCTAAGCTATGTCATCAGTTATATCAGTGTTTAGCTATGTAATCAGTTATAAATCAGTGTTAGCTATGTCATCAGTTATAACAGTGTGTAGCTATGTCATCAGATAAATCAGTGTATAGCGATGTCATCAGTATAATCAGTGGTGTAAGCTATGTATCAGTTATAATCAGTGTTTTTAGCTATGTCATCAGTTATACTCGGTGTTTAGCTCTATTGTTCATCAGTTTTCATCAGTGTGTGAGCTATGTAATCGGTTATAATCGGTTGCTGAGTTATGTATCAGTTTATAATCGGTGTTTTAGCTATGTCATTAATTATAAGCGGTGCTAAGCTATGTCATCGGTTATAATCGGTGTAAGCTATGGCATCGGTTATAATCGGTGCTAAGCTATGTCTCGGTATAATCGGTTGCTAAGCTATTGTCATCGTTATAATCGGTGCTGAGTTAGGTCATCAGTGTCGCATAACTCATAAAAGATTAAAAACTGTAGAGTTACACCATTAAACCGTTGGTTGTAACTTTATTATGGTTATGGTTGTACTTTATAGGATAGTACTATACCTACCACCAACTGTTACCTGTAGAAAATAATATTTCAGTTGGTGGAGGATGCATGAAAAACTGGAACCAAACCAACCGTTATCTACCCTTATGGGGGTGCAACAAACTGCTTGGCGTTGAGTTTTATCTGGGAAATCGTCAGGAGGGAGGTGCAGTTAAAAACTCGAACTCCAGGAGAGAGAAAACACACTGAAAGGAGAATGATCAAGTCAGATTGGGGTTGGCTTCCTAACAATGGAGACTATGGTATCCCTTATCCTTACTGCCCAACCCACTCCCCTTTGTGTGGTGTGGGAACCTGGGCAGGTTTACATCTGAACCATCGGTACCTTGGTCCCAGACCATCGGACAGGATAACTGGGACATGCAGGAAAGTGTGTTGGCTGTTAAGGGCAAAATTTCCACTCGTTGTTCCCGGCTTCTCCCTGGGAAAACAAAAACACCTCTCCTGATTACACTGTGTGGACCATGGCGAAGACCTCCTCACTTCTAAAACTGTCTGAGATGCTCACCTGCTGGAAACCTGGAGAACAGAGATCTGGAGAACCAGACCGTAGGTGGTGTTCTATGCGTTCTCCTTCGGTTCTCTTAAGGAAACCTCACTGCTACTTTCCTCCTGTCTCTCCAGATAATGTAAGGCTTTCTCCCTGGTAACAGGAAAGAGTTCAAGCATTGAAAAAAGGGACCATGGTTTCCTGCACTGGTTTTGAGACGTTGACAAGGTCATACAAGGGTCGGGGCATCACAATGAGACATCCATTTAATACATGTGCCAGAAATGTACATTTGCGCTGGGAGAAACCAGATCGTACACATTAATCATCCTCACCGCAGTCTTAAAGAATGGAACCTGATAGACGGAAATCAATGGAAGTTCTAGAAAAAACTAGTGTGTCAATTCTATCAACGGGGCTTATTGTATCCAAATATAAAAGCTTTACTGCACACTACGAGGAACAATCAAACAACATCCACTTTAGCCCACAGTCGTTAAGGTGTGGTGGCTTACCATTGGTATTGTGGTGACACCCTGCTAGATCAGTACATGCCACAAATGGGTTGGCACTTGTTGCAGCCACCCATGTCTAAGTATCTAACATGTATAAGGGCCTTTATCTCAAGGATGTCCACACACGTCCCTGTAGAGATTTCCGAACTTCGCCAAAATCCGTTCCGCTTCGAAAAATTCGAATGCAAAAGTCCACGAGCGGACCATTAAAAACTATTAAAATGAAAAAAATCTTTGAAAATACGAGGATTCGTCGAAAATATGGAACCGAACGGATTTTTCAGCATTATTCGAAATATAGAGGATTCTGAAATATGAGGATTCTTCCAAAAATACGATCGAAACATATTTTCCGCATTTGAAAAATAAAGGATTCTGAAAATACGAGATCTTCGAAAATACGAGGATTTCTTCGGAAAATATGGACCCGAAGTATTTTCGAAAATACGAGAAATCCTCGATTCGAAAAATTTGAAAACGCGGTTCGGGAAAGTTCAGAAGGCGGGAAAACCCAGCGATAATCCGCCGTTCGCGAACAAGGTAAAAATTACGCCGCGATCAAGGTTCGGATCCGTGAACTGGGCAACTCACTACCTCTGATATGGTAAACGGTCCATGAATAGATTTAATAAAGTGATTATATCCCCACATTAGCGCCTCTTTTCCAAGATTACAGTAAATTGCCCTAACTTTAAAAAAATGACAAAGAAAAATCATAGTCAATTTAGCGGGACAACTGTATCAACGTTCGAAACCTCTCCCATTAAAGATCTATAAAATTATAGGAAGACTAACTGCAACACCAAACAATCGCCGGTGACTTATACAGTACAGTGGCCGACTGGATTGGCCCTATGAGTAAGGTCTTTACCCAGCTTTATTAGTTTACTTATCTGAAACCTTTTGAAAATTCAAAGATCTGCAATCTAAAATTCTCATTGTAGATAGGGGCTTTGTAAGAGACAAAAAAATCATTTTTTCTCCCTTGAATCTAACCCACATAAGGCAGTGTCTGGAACCAAATAAAAGCTATTCCTACAAATAAGTAAATATTAGTAAAAATGATCAAAGACTCTTTTTTTCGTAAATCGGCCGTCATAGAAGCCCAAAGCCAAAAAATTCTGATCACATTTCACCAACAGAGTACTGTTACATTAATTTCAAACATTGGCCATTTAAACCATTGTTTTTTGATTGGCCCCTATCTTTAGATATCAAATCTGAACTATCTTTCAACTGCCAAAGCAAGCAGCTGATATCATAAAGTCTTTGCGTGTGTGTGCAGTTTTGCTGTAAATGGATGGACAGTTGATTTGTTGTGAATTGCATGGTGGGAGGAAATTCCCTCTTCTGCCTCATTAGTGATGGTAGAGCATGCCTGACCTCATAAAAAGTTGCTCAGATGGAAGGATGGGTGTAGTTAAGAGAGGGAGGGAAATCTGAGCGGAGGCAAATTAAGTACTGATTTAATCCCAAATGCATCAAATTGGAATTCTCCTCTGCAACTGAAATGTTATATCTACAGTACGTTTATGAGTACATTTAATGCCATATATAAGTTGGCTTGCCGGCAAGAAAATAGATGATTCCATAGGTGTATTGCATGTAACAAGCCAGTGGTCGGGGACCAAATTGCTTAGCAATAGGACCTAAAGGAGAATTTTTATATTTGCTCCTTACTCTGGGATTCATGGGAGTGAGAAAATATTTTTGTGGGCAATGCTTATTCTGCAATATACATTCTGTTATAAGAGGCTCCTGCTCTGTGGGGGCTTGTTGCCCCTCTTGGGCCTCATCTTCAGCATATAGCGGCCTGTAAATTATAATATTCCTGAGAAAATATTTCAGGTCTGAGCAGATTGAGAGGCAGATAGCTACAGCATTTTATCCTCTAACAGTGATGGGCTGCCGTACTCTTTAAGCCTGAGGCCAAATGTATATGTCCACCAAGCGTTACCTAAAATGCATGTTTGTTTATTAGTTATCTATATAACACTTATTCTAGGGTCAGCCACAAGACGTAAAGGCAGTCCACCCCGAAACTCAATTGAGCCCCACTGTTGTCGTAGTCCATCAAAAAGCCTTCCTTAATCTCTGCTCCTTATGGTTCTCCTATAGTGCTTGTCCGAAGTCCAGAGTAGGAGCTGTCCAGTGAGTTCATCCGGCCTGCTATTTCCTTAACCTCCATAGGCAGCGGGACATGCGAGGGGAGCCCTTTCCCCCTCCCTCCCACTCCGAATCCACCTCTGCAGCCATAGCACCCAGCGTGAAACCCCTTGGCATAGGTAGTACCCCCTGTCCACCCCCAACCACCAAATATTTCTTCAAAAAAATGTTTAGATCGCTACTACAGCCCTTATCACGGCAGATGGTGGTGGGGGCCAAGGAGGAACCTACCTTTTCAGGGTGGACATGCCCTTTAATGATTGATTATGGTACAATAACAAAGATTTCCAGTATAGATTTCAGCGTTGTACCGAGGAAAACAATGGTTTTACACATTCCATCCTCTGGGACCATCTGATTATTTAATGGTCCCACATTCCATTGATCTCTTTATACTACAAGACTTGTATGTGTTTATAGGTGGTCTATACAAGGTCGAGTGATCTTGAGAAATAACCTCCAGTCCATCGTTCAACTCCACGTCCTTTAATAGATGAGGGAAAGCGTCATCTAACCCGGCTGGATTCAGAATCGCTCAATTTAAAACGCAGAAGGATACTGCAGGTCTCAGATAGGCAACTGTCTCCTGAAAAAAGATGGTGGTGAATGCCGTTTACCTTAGAGGACACTAGATGATCAGAAGCTACGTTGGAATGTATACGACAGGAACTTCTCACAACCCCCAACAAACTTTATTAATAACCCAAAGTACTACGTGACGTGGGAAGCAAGGTTAGGTTTATGCAGGGGACTTTGGCACACAATCGCTGTATGCGCCTTGGCCAAGACTTTGTTAGAATTCTCATCAAACGCAGCTCTCGGGTGGTCTTTCTACGTCCAGAGAGATATGAAATGAAGACCTGGATTGGAGGTACATACGTAGTTGGAAGGGTTTGAAGTCTAAGGGACAGACCAATGTGTGAGACAACGAGAGTGAGTTTGGAATGTTTTATTGAGAGGTCTCTTTATTGTTTGTGTGTTAGAGAAAGTCCTATTTAGTCCAGTTAAGGACTACATGTAAGTGGGTCTAACTGGAGTGCTGCAAGTAAAGTGGCTCCAACTGAGTATTGCAAGGAAGAAAGTAGGTCAATATTAGTACGCTACTGCAAGTTAGTGGGGTCCCTATTTAAAGAGAAAGTTCAGTGAAATACATAAAACCTTTAAGAAAAAAGAGCAGTATTTTACCATCCAATGACTTAACCTGCTCAATCAGCATGTCTGTGTAAGAAATACTGACTTCCTGTTTGCAGACCCCAATAGAGACGTTATGGTCTTGCCCTTGACCCAGTCCCGTGTGTGATTCAGTTGCTCAGTAGAGATCTGAGCATGTGCCCATCCAACAGCAATCAGATGAAAATGCTGTTAGGAACATTCCACGTAGTGTGCAACTTCTGGAAGAAGATGACGCATTAAAACCTGAAATGTCAGCTTCACTAATGTAAACAAAGCAGGAATAGCGAAGGGTATAAAATTCAACTGATTTTCAACTGAAGGAGGAATATGTCCGATTAACTAGGGATGGTAATATAACTAAGAATTTTTTTAAAAAATGTGTATTTTCCATAGGAACTTCCCTTAAGTAAGCAAGTCCCCCCCACTGATGACTAGATGGACGTATGTCTTATACAACCTCCAATACTAATGTGTAGATGTAAAACTGTTCTTACAGGAAAATATTATGGGTAGGGTATAAAGGTGGACAGATGGAGTATGTTCTTATACAAACCTCCAATACTATGTACTATGTAACTGTTATACAGACATTAATGGGTGGGTATAAAGGTTGGACTAGATGGAGTATGTCTTTATACAACCTCCATACATGTTACTATGTAACGTTATACAGACATAGTGTAGGGTATAAATGTTGGACTAGATGGACGTATGCTTATACAACCTCCAATACGATGGTACTAGGTAACTGTTTATACAGACATTATGGGTAGGGTTGATAAAAGGTTGGACTAGATGGACATATTGTTTATAACAACCTCCAATACTAAGTTACTATGTACGTTATAACAGGACATTATGGGTAGAGGATTAAATGTTGGACTGATGGACGTATGCTTGTATACAACCTCCAATACTCTTTATGTTAATATGTAACTGTTATAAAGGACATTATGAGGTAGGGGTTAGGGTATAAGGTTTGGACTAGATGGACGTATGTCTTTTATTACAACCTCCAATACATATGTACTATTTAAACTGTTAGACAGACATTATGGGTAGGGTTATAAAGGTTGGACCTAGATGGACTTATGTCTTTATACAACCTCCAATACTATGTAGTATGTAATGTTATTACAACATTATGGGTAGGGTATAAAGGTTGGACTAGATGGACGTATGTATTTATACAACCTCAATCTATGTTACTAGGTAACTGTTATTACAGACATATGGGTAGGGTATAAGGTTGGACTAGATGGACCTTGTTTTATACCAACCTCCAAATACTAAGTTACTATGTACACTGTTTATAACAGACATTTAGGGAGAGTAAGGTTGGACTAGATGGACGTATGTCTTTATACAACCTCCAATACTATGTTACTATGTAAATGTTTATACAGACATATGGGTAGGGTATTTTGTTTTTTTATTTCCTTTATATTTTTTTACTATTATATTTTTGGCTTTATTTTTTCTTATCTTATTGATATGTTTATTATTATTGATATTTATAAATATAAAGGTTGGACTAGATGGACGGTATGTCTTTATACAACATCAATACTATGGTACTATGTAACTGTATACAGGAAATTATGGGTTAGGGTATAAAGGTTGGACTAGATGGAAGTATGTCTTTATACACCTCCATACTATGTTTACTAGTAACTGTTAGACAGAATTATAGGGTAGGGTATAAAAGGTTGACTAGAATGGACATATGTCGTATTCAACCTCCATTACTATTGAATACGAGTGAAGTGTGCTATGATACTGCTAAGAAAATAACCTGAGTGTGAACTATTTTACTGTAAGTACTGAGTGGAGTGAGCCATGTTACTGGGGAGTAATAATTGAGTGTGCACTATGTACGGGTGGAGTAATGAGTATGAGTGTGCACTATGTTACTGTGGAAGTAATGGAGTATGACGTGTGGCACTATGTTACTGTAGATATGAGTATAGTGTGGCAGTCTGTTGCCGGGAGTAATGAGGATGAGTGTGCACTATGCTACCGGAGTACTGAGTATGGTGTGCACTATTACCGGGAGTAATGAGTATATGTGGCACTATGTACTGTGGATGAAGAGGGAGTGTGCACTATGTTACTGTGGATTAATGATATGGTGTGCAAACTGTTACTGTGGAGTTATGAGTATGAGTGTGCTCTAGGATACAGTGGAGTAATGAATTTGAGGGGTGCAATATGTTGTGGATTAATGAGTTGAGTGTGCACTATGTACTGTGGATTAATGAGTATGCGTGTGCCCTATGTCAATGTGGAGTAATGAGTATGAGTGTTGCACTAGGTACCGTGGAAGAGGAATGAGTATGATGTGCACTATGTTTACCGTGGAGTAGTGAGTATGGGGTGCACTATGTTACTGTGGAGTAATGGTAGGAGAGGTGGAGTATGTTACTGTGGAGTAATGAGGGAGTGTGGCACTATGTTACTGTGAAGTAATGAGTGTGGGTCTGCACGTTTGTGGAGTAATTGAGTATGAGTGTGCACTATGTTACTGTGGAGTAATGAGTATGAGTGTGCACTATGTTTTACTGTGGAGTAATGAGTAGAGTGTGCACTATGTTACTATGGAGTAATGAGTACGAGTGTTGCAATATGTTACTATAGAGTTAATGAGTATGAGTGTGCATTTATGTTTACTGTGAGTAATGAGTATGAGTGTGCACTATGTATATAGAGTATGAGTAGAGTGGTTGCAATATGTATATAGAGTATGAGTATGAGTGTGCCTATGTTACTGTGAGTAATGAGTATGAGTGTGCCACTATGATTACTGGGAGTAATTGAGTTATGAGTGTGCACTCATGTTTACTGATTGTACGCAATGTGACTAGTGAAGGAAAATCACAGACCAAAGCGCCCGTCCATTTCCGGTTGATCTGGAGGTTAGGAGAAAGCACAGCGTCATGTTCGACAGACAGGATCCTTGCCGTGTCTCTGCAGTTTCTTGGGATCATGTTAATGGAGGGAGGTGCCACTTGCAGGGACGCGTTCACTCGCACTATACTCTGGACGATGGGCAGGAGAAAGGCAGAAAGTTAAACAGTAAACCCTCTATGTGGAAGTTATAGTTTGCTAACATCCGGTTAATAATCTTCGGGTTAGGAGCAGGAGAGTTAATTGGAGGGTTAGATGATTATGCTGAACAATCTCCACGTTTCATGAGTCTTAAGAAGATTCCCTGGATCCTTTACCTACCCATTGGGATTCTTAGTCGTGCGTTGGAAATAAATGATCAATGTACTAATTTACTGAAACCCTCAACCACCAAACACAGTAACCACCACTCCAACAGACATAACAAGTACGTTACAGTCAGCTCCGACCAGATACTAATACACCAGTACACTACCAACACAGTAACCCCACTCCAAAGACATACAAGTACGACAGTCAGCTCACAACCAGAGTTACTACTACCAGATATACTACCACACAGTAACCACCACTCCAAACAGGGACATACCACGTACTTACAGTCAGCTCACAACCAGAGTACTACTTACCAAGTATATACAAACACAGTAACACCAAGTCCAACAGACATACAAAGTAACTTACAGTCAAGTCCACGACCAGAGTTACTACTACCGTTACTACCAACACAGTAAAAGTAAACACCACTACAACAGACATTTACAACGTCCCATACGTACAGTCAGCTCACGACCAGAGTTACTAGACCAGTTATACTACCACACAGTAACCACCACTCCAACAGAACATACAACGTACGTACAGTCAGCTCACGAACAGAGCTACTACCAGTATACTACCAAACACAGTAACCACCACTCCAACAGACCATACAACGTACGTACAGTCAGCTCACGACCAGGTAGTTACTACTACAGTAAGCACCAACCAAAGGACAATTTGCAGTTTTTCTGGTCCTTTTATTGATGGTTTAGTTACTGGGTTTTACAATTATTCCTACTCCATCAATAAAGTGAAACTTAATTGTTAAATGGTAACGGTTGGTCTCCATTCAACTCCCTAGGATGACGTCTCTACTTCTCTGACATCTTAAGTGATAGGCTTGTAAAGTTACACTTCCCAGACGCCCTTCTCGTGTTTTGGGACAGGGAATGTGTTGTAAGATGTGTCCTGAAGCCCAACCCCCAAAAACACAATATTTTATGACGACTAGTTACAAGACCTTCAAACCCACCAATTTCTCTGTCCATGTCCTCTACTATGGGCACCTTAGGAAGAAAAATTCCCAAATTCTTAAACAAGCCCACCATGAGCACACCATCAGTAACTTAAGTAAAAGAGCACAGAATTACGTTAGCATCTAACCACCTCACGGTCCAAAGGCCAAAAACCACATGACTGTTCTCTACCAGAAGGATCACCTGCTCTAGTACCTTTAAGATGATAGCTGCTCCTGACTTTCCACTGTGAGGTTTCCACCAGTCCATTCACTGAGGTCCATCCGTGCGGTCAACACTGCGTCAAGTAGCTCAGTCCCTGGTGGAGAGGAGGAGGAATCGATTTCTCTGCCGTGGGATAAAACACACAGGAGCAATGTAAACCACACCAAATATGCATTGAACATGCAAAGGACAACTTAACCTTGCCCACACCACAAGAAGATATTATATTATTATAAGGCAAAATAAAAAGAATAAAGATCGTGTTTAAAATCTAAACATTTCATTCTACGAAAACCTTGACTTCTCTTTAATATAAAAACGCATGTCTTGAAAATCTCCATTTTCCATTCCACACCATAATGATGTAATAAATGTAGGACATACATGTTTGTAAGAGGGTAGGTGGTGTGGCGAGTAACCATGATAAATATATACACTGCCCCCTTGTGGTTGGGTCCTTCTAAGGGTGCTCCATCACCACACGTGAATCCATCCATGGTTTAGATCCGGGTGGACGCCATTTGAATATCCAAAGCGTGAATCTTGCGCTTTGCGGTCAGGGTGCAGAGGTCCCATTATGGGTTCATTAACATCTTCCCCAAAAATATTAAAAACATAAATAAAACATATCCGCTATGGCTTACATCATTCAAACCGCAACTAGTAATCAAGTCAACTGTGGTGTGTTAGACCAGGGTCGGTGACTACATGTTAGTGGTCTCATGTAACATGGAAGGAGTTGTCTCTGATGGGCGCACCTAAAGGCTTGGTGAATTAAAACTCCATTTTACCATATGGTTATCCTGAAGACAGAGGCCCATAGGTTGTTAAAGCCATTTCTTGTGATTTCTTATTGGTGCATGAGAACCAGGAAAATGTTAGGCGATGGTCTCTAGAAATGGTCTCACCTGACCCACCCGGACATGGTAAACACGCCCGGTTCTTTGCTCGGGAACCGAGAAGAAAATTGGGGGCAGCCAAAAGCAGAACATCTGGGGCTCCATATCCATTCCCCACATCCACCGGACAAACTCACTGCCAAGTAGGAACCAATCTGAGAAGAACAAGAAAAGCGAATTCATGCAAAAAGAAGTCTACGGTTTATACGGGATGGGATGTCATTACTGAGCCAGGGGATGATGGGATGAATCTGCTGTCTGAGGCCATTTGGAGGTCCTAAAGGGTCTTAAAGAATTGGAGGTGGGTAACAAGGGCCAGCCAGGATGGATAAATAAATGTAATAAATTACAAAGTCGTCAATATGGTTATGTCTAATAATCAATTTATCATTTCCCAAGAACCTCCGCACCTACCTGTGCCCCCAGCAAAGCTTGTGAAAGGATACACTTCCGTTCCAGGACATCTCAAACAGAATGACCTTACCTTTATGCTTAATATAGGGGCCCCAGCCAGTAAAGTCTCCACTGCGCAAGTGAGGCAGATACGGTGTAAAACCTGAATGAATGCCACAAACTTGACGTACCAGATGCGCAGCATTGATTGTACCTTTGTGCAAAATGAAGAATCCTATAAAGGGAATCATTTAAATAAAAGAGAGAGCGTTTGTGGCTTTTTCTTTAAGGAGAGACACATCAATACAATGGCCGCCATGGAATCTTTTCCAGATTTTTCCTCTTCATGAGAGTTGTTTAAATTTTGTCTAATGATCTTAAAATTTATGAGACGTTTATGAATAGTAAAAAAAATAAAAACCCCAGTAATTTCTGATCATTTTTAATTTTGAATTTAATTTTAATACCCAAATTCATGCTGTGTTATTGTAGGAAAGGTGCCTAGAGATCTAAATCACATTAATGTTACCAGTAAAACATACACGCCACAATCTCCAACACAATCTTGATCTCTCTATGTAAGACAGAAATTCAATGCAGTTAATGCCCCTACCAGACTCAGTGACCACAGACCATGCTCAGAACGATTCACCCAGGGAGGAAAAAGAAAGAAGAATTCGCCAATAGATCTTTGGAGCTAAAGGAGGGGGGGGGAAGTGGAGTAACTGGAGGGGGCGGGTTTTGTTGTGAATGGCTTTGTATTGATGCAAACAGGTAATCTAGACAAGTCATACATCATTTTAATGATCTGCCATTGAGTTCAACGTGAACTGTAAGGAAAAAAAAAAAAAAATTTTTTAAAAGGTTGGAAACTTTCTGCAGTCAGAATAGTTCAGGGATTACCAGATAGGCCGCCTGATTCTTAAACTTCACGGCAAACTCTTTTCTGGAAGGCAGAACGGGGAGGCAGTATTCTGAACCCCCTGCTGGACTCTGTAAGTACTGAAACCGTCCCAGTCGACGCTCCTACCATCCCGAAACAATATTCCATCTACAAAAGCCAACCAGGAATTAAAGAAGGAAATAAAAGACATGACAGGGCAAATCAATAACAATAATAATAACAATATAATTAATTAAATAGAAATGTAAAATTTGTTAATTATTAAATAAAGAGGTTCGATCTTGGTGAAGGGAGGGGAGTTTAATTAAACATCGTTTAAATAAAATAAAAACAAAACTGCATAAAGCCCCCCTTCCATGCCCTGGGAGATACAAAGTATTAATTAAAGAATTTCATGAAACTCGCGGGATAAAACACACTGAGCATGTCCGTGATCACTGATCTCGGAAAGGGGCAGTAACTGCCAGGCTCTATGCATTGTACATTTCTAGTTGTATCTTTGTTCCAGAATTTCCATTATACAAGACATGAGATATGTTGTTTTAACCCAGCAGTTTAGACTATTTAATTAATAAATATAAATTTCCCCGTAATCTGTTGTTTGCCTCTTTGGGACAGACAGTGAGCTTGATAATGAATTTAAAAATTTCTATAAGAGTTTCCATCACCAAGATTATATTTGAAAAAAAAGATCCTAACCTTCCCAGAATTATGTATGGAAAAGGGCCAGCCTGAGACATCTCCAGCTCAAACGAATCTCTGTGAATGCTTGATGAAACCAAGGTTCCTGTGGGGGAGAAGGTGAGAACGTTTAAAGGATAAACAAAGTCTCTGGGTATGCGTCTGGACCAGTGTGGTCGCTCCCTCAGTCTTACAGATCCTCTATGGGTTTAGTTTCATTTATATTATAAAATTGATATAATGTCTGGAATCTTTTATAACTAATAGCATGAAAACTTTGATTTATTTGTCATCTGTTGGGCCTGGGTTCGTAGCATTGTGGGGTTGATAATGATTTAATTGAAGCTGTGGCTCTTGTCTTCCACAAAATTTCAATCCATCTGGCCACACCCCAGAATAGAATTAAAGGATAAATAAAATCAAAATGTTACTTTATAAAAATGGAAATAACCTGGGGCAGGTAGAGGGATTGATTATTCATACCTCCACAATATCATTTTGTAAGGCGTACAGCACGTAAGTTTTCAATTGCAGGTTAGTTCATGGATCTATTCCGTCATTATAGATAGTGCTGAAGCCAGGAGGAAGACTGGCAGAATCAGTTGTGGCGGCTGGTATCATCATGGAACAATTGGGAGGTATGAATTACCAATTCTATATCCCTGTCCCAAGTAACTTTTCATTTTAAACTGTATTTTAAAAAAAACCTTATACACACGATAGTTTATCCTTTAGAATTTATTTCACGTCACAAGTTTGGATTCATTCAGACCTAACGTCTCATGCATTCAGGCAAAAATGATATGGAGAATTGGCGTGTGTATGGATGAGGCCAAATGCGCATGTGTACTTTACGCATGTTTACGCATGTTGAAGAGCTGGTAATCCAGACTGAGAGGGAGATTATTTCCATTATGGCCCTGTGATAAGGGGCAGCCAGTAAACCACATTATATAAAAACGAAAAATTCCCGCTTATTCAGCTGTTTAGGAAAGTTGGTGTTTGTAGTTGGAGCTCGGCTGAAGAATTGGGTATTATTTCAAGAAGAAGATAAAAAGAAAAGTCTGTTTTTGGCAGATGGAGAGAGAATGAAAGAAAGAAAAAAAGGAAAGGAAAGAAGAAGGCGAAAAGGAAAGAAAGGAGAAGGAAAAGAGAAAGGGAAAGCAAAAAGAAACTAGGCATCTGCTTTCTTCTCTCTGTTGGACCCTGTAGGAGAGGAACTAACAGATGGCCCAACATTATAATGATCATCTATAATATTATAAAAAGGGAAGGGGTCTAGAAAAACCATTCTAGGTCTGATCTAGAGACCAGGCAAAATGATCATCTAGGTTTATAGAAACCATTCTAGGTCTGATCTAGAGACCTGCAAATGCTCGTCTAGGTTTTAGAAACATTCTAGGCTATCTAGAGACCAAATGCTCATCTAGGTTTCTAGAAAACGGTTCTAGGTTGATCTAGAGACATGCAAATGTCTGTGATCTAGGTTTCTAGAAAACATTCCTGGTCTGATCTAGAGACACTTGCAAGTGCTCGTTAGGTTTCTAGAAACATTCTAGGTATGATCTAAGGGACCGAAATGCTCGTCTAGGTTTCTAGAAAACATCTTAGGTCTGATCTAGAGACCTGCAAATGCTCGTCTAGGTGTCTAGAATGTTCTAGTCTGAGTATAGAGACATGCCAACGCCCATCTAGGTTTTTTTTTAGAAAATTCTAAGGTCTGATCTAGAGACCTGCAAATGCTCATCTAGGTGTCTAGAAACATTCCTAGGTCTGATTCTAGAGACATGCAAACGCCCTATAGGGTTTTTAGAAACGTTCTAGGTCTTATGTAGAGGCCTGAATTATGCGATCTAGCTTCTAGAAGAAACGTGCTAGGTAGATTAGAGACCTGAAAATGCTCATCTAGGTTTCTAGAAAACGTTCTAGGTCTGATCTAGAGACCTGCCAAATGCTCATCTGGTTTCTAGAAATGTTCTAGGTCTGATCTAGAGACCTGAATGCTCATCTAGGTTTCTAGAAACGTTCTAGGTCTGATTAGAGACCTGCAAATGTTCGTCCTGGTTCTAGAAAGGTTCTAGGTCTATCTAGAGATTTTTGGAAACCTACAATCATCTTATGGCTGATCTAGAAATATAATTAAAGGGGGGGGTTTGGGAAGCGTTTTGTACTTTCTAGGGCTGATCTGACAAAATGATGAAGTGGAAAACATTGATACAGAGCCCTGATGTATTCTTCTTGGGCTGATCTAGCTATCTTATTAAAGGGGAAGGTTCCTGACTGCGTATGTTCCATCCGGATCTGCCATCTCATTCTCATAGAAATCTTTGTTCTAACAGGACGATGCCAGTAAGTAAAAGCTATGGTAAAAGTAATATTACTATAGGGGACAGTATTGGTTTGTACCTTCTAAACTAAAGATCCGTTTCCCCAAGGGATTTCACACAATGTCATTCAGTGCCAGCCTCATCGTGACATAAAGAAGAAATAATTTCATTGGTCACTAGCGATGTATTTGATATCATGTGATAAAGAAATCTGGGTACTGCTGTCTTCTAGTTAATGGCCCAGGACCTGTGGACAAGAAAAGAGGTTACAAAGCATCATACTGATCTAGTCAAGTTTTACATTAAAGTAGAATCTGACCTAAACCACATTTTTATTCTGATTTATAGTATGGAAAACTCTGATTACGACAGTTTTTATCGCTTTGCGGACAACAGTGCAAAATCAGTATCGTTTTTTGCTAAAGCATTCCCACCAATACTGCAGTTTTAACCCCCCCCAACCGACTGTCATTGGAGAAATGCTATCTTCTCCTACGGGGGATGAATCAAACTGAGCAGGTCTTGAGATCAGATCAATGAGCAAGGGGAGGGGGCAGTAGTAACTACAGGAATTTCTGTTACTGAGAGATTTACTGTTATCTTGATAAGGAAAGACAAGTACTTTTATAATCATATAATAATTAATTAATCATTCTTGGACTATAAACCACAAAAGAAACTGTGTTTTTGGTTCGGTGGAGATCGTCTTTTAAACTACTGAGGCATTAAGACCAACCGCTATGGGCGTTTAACGCGTGATGTTGCGCTTCTCACATTCTGCAGGGCCACCGCGTATTAATTCGTGCACATCATGCGATTCTCCGTCAGTTCACCAACGCTGAGGAGGAGTTTTGATGGCACCTTCCTCCCGCCTCTTTCAGGGCTGAAGCTTGGTACCCTGTAATGGCGGGAAGGGGTCAGTTAAAATGGTCACATGTAATACACCATACAAATGGTGGAAAATATAAATAATAGTATAGTATTTGAGGTTGAATAAAGACATACGGTCATCCAGTCCAAACCATCTAGCAATATCCTATTCCTGCCTAAACTGTGATCCAGAGGAAGACAAAAAAACTCACCAAATTTATGGAAGGGGGGAAAAATTACTTTAGACCCAAGTGGCAATGGGAAATTTCCCTGGATCAACTCTACTTTATGTATCATACCGTAAGTGTAACATTCCTTATTGCTGTCAGGAAAGGGTGATCTTTTATGGCTGTTAAATGGAGCTGTCTAGAAGGGGTCTTTTTAATGGCGTGTGAGATGGAGGTCTAGAAAGGTTGTCTTTTTACTGGCTGTTAGATGGAGCTTTCTAGAAAAGGTTGTCTTTTTACGGGTGTATAGATGGAAGCTGTCTAGAAGGTGCTTTTTACTGGCGTTAGATGGAGGCTTGTCTAGAAAGGTTTTTCTTTACTGGCTGTTAGATGGAGCTGTTAGAACGGTTGCTTTTAATGGCTGTAGATAGAGCTGTCTAGAAAGGTTGTCTTTTTACTGGGTTAGGATTGGAGCTGTCTAGAAGGGTTGTCTTTTATGGCTGTTAGATGGAGCTGTCAGAAAGGTGGTCTTTTTACTGGCTGTTGAGCTGGAAGCTGTCTAGAAAGGGGTGTGTCTTTTTATTGGCTGTTAGATGGAGCTGTCTAGAAAGGTTGTCTTTTTACTGCTGTTAGAGGGAGCTGTCTAGAAAGGTGTCTTTTTACGGCTGTAGATGGAGCTCTGAGAAAGGGGTTTGTCTTTTACTGGATGTTAGATGGAGCTGTTCTAGAAAGGGTGTCTTGTATTGGCTGTTAGATGGAGCGTCTAGAAAGGTTGTCTTTTACTGGCTGTTAGATGGAGCTGTTTAGAAAGGTTGTCTGTTTATGGCTGTTAAGATGGAGGGAGCTGTCATAGAAAGGTGGTCTTTTTACGGGCTGTTAGATGGAGCTGTTATAGAAAGGTTGTTCTGTTTATTGGCTGTTGATGGAGCTGTCTAGAAAGGTTGTCTTTTTATTGGCTGTTAGATGGAGCTGTCTAGAAGGTTGTCTTTTTACTGGCTGTTAGATGGGCTGTCTAGAATGTTGTCTTTTTACTGGTGTTAGATGGAGCTGTCTAGAAAGGTTGTTCTTTTTATTGGCTGTTAGATGGAAGCTGGCTAGAAAGGTTGTCCTTGTTATTGGCTGGTTAGATGGAGCTGTCTAGAAAGGTTGTCTTTTTACTGGCTGTTAGATGGAGCTGTCTAGGGAAAGGTATGTCTTTTTACTGGCTTGTTAGATGGGAGGCTGTCTAGAAGGGTGTTCTTTTTACTGGCTGTTAGATGGAGGCTGTCTAGATAGTTGTCTTTTTACTTGCTGTTAGTGGAAGCTGTCTAGAAAAGGTTGTCTTTTTTATTGGCTGTTAGATGGAGGCTTATTAGAAAGTTGTTCTTTTTACTGGCTGTTAGATGAGAGCTAGAGCGTCTAGAAAGGGTGGTCTTTTTACGGGTGTTAGATGAGCTGTCTAGAAAGGTTGTCTTTTTACTGGATGTTAAGGGAAGCTGTTCTAGAAAGGTTTGTCTTTTTTAACTGGCTGTAGATGGAGCTGTCAAGAAAGGGTGTCTTTTTATTGGCCTGTTAGATGGAGCTTGTCTAGAAAGGGGTCTGTTTACTGGCTGTTAGATGGAGCTGTCTAGCAAGTTTGTCTTTTTACTGGCGTTAGATGGAGCTGTCTAGAAAGGTTTGTCTTTTTATTGGCTGTTAGATGGAAGCTGTCTAGAAAGGTTGTCTTTTACGGATGTTAGATGGAGGCTGTCTAGAAAGGTTTGTCTTTTTACTGGTGTTAGATGGAGAGCTGTCTAGAAAGGGGGGCTTTTTACTGGCTGTTAGAGATGGAGCTGTCTAGAAGGTGTTTTTTACTGGCTGTTAGATGGAGTGTCTATGAAAGGTTGCTTTTCTGGCTGTTAGATGAGCTGTCTATAAAGGTTGTCTTTTAATGGCTGTTAGATGGAGCTGTCCTAGAAAGGTTGTTCCTTTTTAGTGGCTGTTAGATGGAAGCTGTCTAGAAAGGTTGTCTTTTTACTGGCTTTTTAGATGGAGCTGTCTAGAAAAGGTTGTCTTTTTACTGGCTGTTAGTGAGCTTGTTCTAGAAAGGGTGTCTTTTTACTGGCTGTTAGATGGAGATGCTGTCTTAGAAAAGGGTGTCTTTTACTGGCTGTTAGAGGGAGCTGTCTAGAAGGGTGTCTTTTTACTGCTGTTAGATGGAGATGTATAGAAAGGTTGCTTTTACGGCTGTTAGATGGAGCTGTATAGAAAGTTGTCTTTTTATTGGCTGGTAGATGGAGCTGTATAAAAGGTTGTCTTGTTATTGGGCTGTTAGATGGAGCTAGCTGTCTTAGAAAGGTTGTCTTTTTACTGGGTTAGATGGAAGCAGCTGTCTATATAAAGGTGTCTTTTTACTGCCGCTGTTAGATGGAGCTGTCTAGAAAGGTTGTCTTTTTTACTGGCTTCTGTTAGATGGAGCTGTCTAGACAGGGTGTCTTTTACTGGGTAGATGGAGCTGTCTAGAAAGGTTGTCTTTTTACTGGGCTGTTAGAGGGAAGCTCCGTCTAGAAAGGTTGTCTTTTTTTGGCTGTCTGTTAGATGGAGCGTCTAGAAAAAGTTGTCTTTACTGGCTGTTAGATGGAGTGTCTAGGAAAAGGTGTTCTTTTACGGCTGTAGATGGAGCTGTCTAGAAAGGTTGTCTTTTACTGGCTGTTAGATGGAGCTGTCTAGAAAGGGTTGTCTTTAATGGCTGTTAGATGAGCTGTCTGAAAGGGTGTCTTTATTGGCTGTAGGGATGGAGCTGTCTAGAAAAGGTTGTCTTTTTACTGGCTGGTAGATGAGTGTCTAGAAAGGTTGTCTTTGTACTGGCTTTAGATGGAGCAGTCTGAGTCATGTTAGAGGATGTTGGGTTAAAAAACTTGAATGTAGAAGCATCATAGAGTGGTATTATATGATAGAGGCCTGAATGAGTTTTAGGTGGAGGATTTTAGATGGTTGGAGCCAATAGAAAATAGGGAGAACAACTCAAACAAACGCGAAAAAAAGAATCTCTATTTAATGTAATATGTCCCCACCAGGCGTCATGGATGGCAAACGCCGCCTGGTCTGCCCGTCCTTCCTGTCACTGATGTGCTTGGCATGCTTTCATTAATTCCTGAGAAGTTCTGTAGTCTTTCAATGACCATTGCATGAACTGCTACTTCCCCAATACTGGACCACTCCGACCCCCTGGACAGAAGGACAATCTTTTAGACACCTTAATGTGGGTTACTGAAACATATAACCCCATTACAAGACAATTCTATAGGGCTATAGTGTTAGTCAACGTCAACGCGTTAGTCAATGGTTCACCTTGTATTTTTAATGGACCGTTCTTACTCGTTGTCCACCACCATGTTACGTTTTTTGGTCACAGTTAAGAATCTAACTACCAAATTGAAAGTTTTGCCCTTTTTTATTATAGGGGGCCATTACTTGTTTCACTCGTGCCTTTAGTACACAAGTTGTTGTGTTGTAATTTAATGAGTGAATTTCCCTAAAGTGACTCTAAACACCTGGATCCCACACCGTGAGCAAAACCAACAATGACCAGTGTTTAAGCCACACCCGTGTTACCAGCGAGGATGGTTGGGGACTTTCTAATTTCTCAGGATTTTATTTCTCGGTTGCCAGATTTTTCCGCGTGCTTGTGACCTTATAATAAGAAAAATGCCTCCATCAGTTTGGGGACAAAACCAAAAAAAAGGTTCTGTGTGGTCCAACGTGAATACGTAAACAAACACTAACTAAAACATTCTCCAGATCGAAAAACCCTGACAAATCATCTTCATCATAGAGAAACTTTTAAAAAGGGCATCCAACTCAGGCTCAAACATTCATTGAAAAAAATTTAAAACAAACTCTAGCTGGGCCTATCTAAAAAAATACCTTGAACGAAATAGTGGTTCTCTCAAACAAGTTTGGGTTTTAACAATAGTCTACGTGTTAAAATGAGACCTGAACACACCTTCGTGTGAAGCTGTGAGAAATTAGATTGAGGATAATGTTCAAACTTCCTGCTCCAGTCAGTAGTAACACCACCTGACCCTCTGCTTCTCACTGCCCCTGGGGCAGAGGCATGCTCACTAAGACTTGCTGGAACACAGGTGAAATGAGGCAACTGTAAAATGCGAAGAGATTGATCAAATGCTAAAGCTCATTCTAAAGAGTAAGTGCCCAGAATTGAGAGTAAGGAAACTCTGTTCCGACTGCGATTCCGCGGAAACCCTTTTGTTGAAGTTCGAAAATCCGATATAGCCACTCAAAGTTATCAAAAATGTAAAACAAAAAAATCGGAGAACCGCAGTCCGAATCATGTGGGATTCATCAATACTCAGGAAGTTATATTGCTAAACACTTCCAGCAAATATAATTCTCAAAAGCTTCACCTAGAGGTACGAAGGAAAGGCTTTTTATCAAACCCTAAATTCAACCCTCAGAGACCACAGTTGCCCTTGAACCTTTATATAGGAAAGCTTTGCAGCCAAAATTCTGAACCAAAACTGTAGCTGATTCCAGTTTGTTATCTCTAGTTGGGAGGAAGTTCTGACCTGGATCTGTCTGGCGATATGAAGAAACGTGCAAGGGATGTGGTGCTTGTGCTGAGGGAATGAGGGGAAATTTTGCACTTCATACCAAGGGGTAGATGATGTTAGAACCCGTCCAGGACAATGAACAATGTCAAGATAGGTGGAGCATTCTCAAAGAGGTGGTAGAGAGATAATAACTGGTGGTACATAGTAGCACAACTCCCCGGATGGACCAAACTTACCGTCAATGATGACAGCACTTTGCTGGACACCCAAATACCCACCCCTAAGCTGCTGTATCTAATTTAGAAGGGAGGATGGGGGAGTTGGAAAAAACAAAGGTCATACAAAGAAGTATGGGGAGGGAAGGGGGGAAAACAAGGAAATTCCCATGGTCCTCTTCCTCCAGGATTCTTTATAGACCTCTTTCTTACTCTCGATTGGTCAACTGGGTCTGATTTGGACCAGGGGCCAACTCACTCAACTCACTATGAGCTTGTAGGTGCTAGGTCCTCGTTTGGCTGGAACGTCTTTCGACACTGTGCACAAAATTTCCGGTGCTGTAACAAGAAGATACCACATTCCTGGGACCAGAGGAGGTGCACAAGCCTGGTGAAGACAAGAATACCAAGTAGCAGAAGGTTCTTCTATAACACCTTCTACCAATAAATCATTTTTGTCCCCAAAGTTATTAGTACATTAAGCGATTCGAGTCATCATCACTCTGGTAAACCAAGCTCCTTCCATGTTGCCCCAAAGCAACAGATATTGATTGCAAAGCTGTAACTAGCTTCAGAAGAAAGATTTTGGGGGGTGGGGCTATGCGCATGCCTTTCACTGAGACAGAGAGGCTTTACAAGCCCTAAACTTTGGGTTGACAACAGCTCAGACTAGAGATGGGATCGGGTCCGAACTCGGTTTCGAAATCTGAAAGTTCTGTCGAAACCGGGCTGACGTTTGGGATTCGGGACTTTGGAAAGATTTTCAAGTGTTGACCGAATTGTACGGGGTTATTTCGGTAACCTTTGTGCAAAATATCCTGAAATTTCAGGTTGTAATTTTGAAAATACGTTTCTGAACCCTCAAAAGTAAGTTAGTTTTGGGATTTCGGATCTTCCGGCGGTTCCCCGGAGTTCTGAAAAACAAACGTTAAACGGAATGAAACTTCCGAGTTTCAGCACTCTTTACTAGAGACATGATCCTAGGCTTTTCAATAATTAATAATAATGTCCATTTAGTGGGGTTAGTATGGGTGATTGGAACAGGGTCTTAGTTGTGTTCCATATAACGGCACTAGATGGTGGCAGAGTCAATACAAAAATGCCAGTTGGCACTGAACATGACTTGGCATCAGCATTTCATCTGCTGTGGGTCTGAGACTGCTAATAGGACAAAGTAAAGCTCAGGGGCAATTCTTGTTATGGTAGAGAATGTTGGGTGTGTGTGTGATGTAGCGATATAACATTTTCATCATAGGGGTTACTTGCCTTAATACTTGGAAACCAAGGGAATGTGGAAGATGTAGTTTATAAACACATTCAGGACAGCCAGGAAATAATGTGAATGTACTGCAAAAGTCATCTGTAGATTAACCCTGGAATGGTGGGGTTATAGTTGTAAAAATCTGTAGATCAACCACGGATTGGTGGAGAGTTGTAGTTGCAAACATCTGTAGATCAAAACCAGGGATTGGAGGAGTTGTAGTTTGCAAACATCGGTAGATAACCAGGGACTGGTGGATGGAGTTGTATTTTCAAAAACATCTGTTAGATCAACCAGGGAATGGTGGGAGATGTAGTTTGTAAAATCTGTAGATTAACCAGGCAATGGGGGAGTTTGTAGTTTGTAAAATCTGTAGATTAACCAGGGGAATGGTGGCGAAGTTTGTCGTTTTTGCAAAACATTCATGTAGATTAACCAGGCAATGGTGGGAGTTGTAGTTTGCTAACATGTAGATTTTAAACAGGGAGAATGGGGCGAGGATTGTAGTGTAGATGTTAGTTTGCAACATCTGTAGATGAACCAAGGCAATGGTGGGAAGTTTTAGTGTAAAACATCTGTAGATAACAGGGAATGGTGGGGGTTGCCATAGGTTGCAAAACATTGTAGATAAACAGGCATGGTTGGGAAGTTTGTAGAGTTTGACACATTCTGTAGATTAACCAAGGGGAAATGGTGCGAGTTGTAGTTTGCAAACATTGTAGATTAACCAGGGAATGGTAAGAGTTGTAGTTTTCAGCCTAAACATCTGTAGTTAAACAGGGGCAATGGGGGGGAGTTGTAGTTTGAAAAACTCTGTAGTTAACAGGGGATAGGGGGGAGTATAGTTTGCGAAAAACATCGTAAGATTGACCAGGGAATGGGGGAGTTTTAGTTGGCGAAACATATGTACGCAAACCAGGGAATGGTGGAGATGTAGTTTGCAAACATCGGAGATCAACCGAGGAATGGTGGAGTTGTAGTTTGCAAACATCTTGTAGATCAGCAAGGGAATGTGGAGTTTTAGTTTGCGAACATCTGAATCAACCAGGGAATGGTGGGAGTTAGTTTAGTTTGCGAACATCTGTAGATAGATAAACCAGGAAATGGGGGAGGTGTAGTTTGCAATTCATTCTGGAGATCCACCAGGGAATGGTGGGAGTTGTAGTGTGCAAACATCTGTAGATCAGCCAGGGAATGGTGGGGGTTTTAGTTTGCGAAAAACAAACATTCTGTAGTCAACCAGGGATGGTGGGAGTTTTAGTTGCGAACACTGTAGATACACAGGGAATGATGGGAGTTGTCGTTTGCATCTCGTTGGGAATCCCTGATTATGATTGGGAGGGGAAAAGGAACACAGATATACTGCTTATTGCGAATGGGGAGATATATTATATTACAGGACATATTATAGGTGTTGAATTGTCATCAGCTTTTTGTACAAACACGACTACTACCAAGATCCTTAGCAATTTGGCTGGGAAAACAGGAAGTGATCGTTGGCAAAAGCTGAATGGAGGTTACTCACATAGCCGGAGAGATTGCACAAACACCAGGGAAACCAATGCATGCCCCCGTGTACTAGGGGGATCACTGAAAACATTCCTCTGGAGATGATCAGAGCAGGAAATCACTCACCACAAACCCGCCCTGCTTTCCGTCAGGTGTCAACGCCATGCCCACAGTGCATGTTATCATTGGGGGGGAGAGTTCCGCAGGGCAAGTCCCCTTAATCAAAATTCAAACATCAGCCACAGTGGAAAAGATGGGTATATAGCACTGCTAACCACATTACAGTACACCAATTAGGGGACTGGACAGACAGATAGATAGACAGATAGACAGACGATAACCCACATACAGTACACCAATAGGGACATGGACATGACAGATAGACAGACAGACAGACAGAAGGACAGACGATAAACCACATAACAGTACCACCAATGGGACATGGAACGACAGATAGACAGACAGACAGACGACAGACGATAACCACATACAGTACACCAATAGGGAATGGACAGACAGATAGACAGACAGACAGACGACAGACGATAACCACAGACAGGACACCAATAGGGACATGGGCCAGGAACAGATAGAAAGACAGGACCGACAGACAGACGATAACCACAGACAGTACACCAATAGGGACATGGCAGACAGCTAGACAGATAGCCCGACGATAACCACATACAGTACACCAATAGGGACATGGACCAGGGACAGATAGACAGACAGGACAGACAGACAGACAGGACGATAACCACATACCGTACAACCAATAGGGACATGGACAGACAGGATAGACAGACAGACAGATAGACAGACAGACGATAACCACATACAGCTACACCAATCGGGACCATGGACAGGCAGATAGACAGACAGACAGGGACAGACAGCCCAGCACAGACGATAACCACATTACAGTACACCAATAGGGACATGGGGACAGACAGATAGAAGACGATAACCACCATACAGTAACACCAATAGGGGACATGGACAGAACAGATAGCCAGATAGACAGATAGAAGGACAGACGATAACCACATACAGTACACAATAGGGGACATGGAACAGGCTCAGATAGACAGACAGAAGACAGACAGGACAGACGTAACCAAATCCAGTACACCAATAGGGACATGGAAGACAGCATAGACAGGACAGACAGACAGACAGAAGACGATAAACCACATACAGACACCAATAGGGACATGGACAGACAGATTAGACAAGAACAGACAGACAGAAAACAGAAGACGATAACCACAACAGACACCAATAGGGACATGGGACAGACAGATAGACAGTGGACAGACGAGAAACCACATACAGTACACCATAGGGACATGGAAGACAGATCAGACAGATAGAAGACGATAACCAAATACAGTACACCAATAGGACATGGACGACAGATAGACAGGACAGACAGCAGAACAGACGATAACCAACATACGTACACCAACATAGGGACATGGACAGACAAGATTAGACAGATAATATAGGACAGAGATACCAACCTACAGTACACCATAGGGACTGGGACGACAGGATAGATAGATAGATGAGAAACCACATTACAGTACACCAATAGGGACATGGACAGACAGATAGACAGACAGACAGACGACAGACAGACAACAGTAACCACATACAGTACACCAATAGGGGACATGGACAGACAGTATAGACAGACAGACGGGACAGGACAGACAGACGATAACCACAACAGTCACCAATAGGGACATGGACAGACAGATAGACAGACAGACAGACAGGACAGATAGATAGATGATAAACCACATAAGTACACCAATAGGGACATGACAGATAGACGACAGATAGACAGACAGACAGACGATAACCACCATACAGTACACCAATAGGACATGGACAGACAGATAGACAGGACAGACAGACAGACAGACAGACGATAACACATACAAGAACCATAGGGAACATGGACAGCACAGATAGGACAGAAGACCAGAACAGTACAGATTAGATAGATGATATAAACCACATACGTTACCACCAATAGGACATGGACAGATAGACAGACAGATAGGGACAGATAGACAGACGATAAACCATCATTACAAGTACACCAATAGGGAACATGGACAGACAGGGGAACAGATAGATAGATAGACGATAACCCACATACAGTACACCAATAGGGACCTGGACAGACAGACAGACAGACAGACAGGACAGACAGATAGATTAGATGATAACCACCCCTACAGTACACAAATAGAAATGAGACAGACAGACAGCAGGACAGACAGATGCTAGATGATAACCACATACAGTTACACCAATAGGGCAGGACAGATAGATAGACAGACAGACAGACAAGACAGACAGACAGATAGATAGATGATAACCACTAACATTACACCAATAGGGCATGGACAGACAGACAGACAGACAGAAGACAGACGATAAACACCATACAGTAACACCAATAGGGACATGCGGACAGACAGACAGACAGACAGACAGACAGACAGACGATAACCACAGACAGTAAACCAATAGGGACATGGACAGACAGACAGACAGGACAGATAGATAGATGATAACCAGATACCAGTACAATAGGGACATGGACAGACAGATAGACAGACAGATAGACAGAAGATACAACACATTACAGTACACAATAGGGGACATGGACAGACAGATAGACAGACAGATAGACGACCGGATAACCACAGACAGTTAACCATCCGGATAGGATAGACAGGGACAGACAGACAGGGACCAGTAGATAGGATGATCGATAGAGTAGATAGATAGATAGATAGATAGATAGATAGAGATAGATAGATAGATAGATAGATGAAGATAGATAGATAGATAGATAGATAGATAGATAGATAGAGATAGATAGATAGATAGATGATAGATAGATAGATAGATAGATAGATAGATAGATAGATAGATAGATAGATAGATAGATAGATAGATAGATAGATACTATCTATCTATCTATCTATCTATCTATCTATCTATCTATCTATCTATCTATCTAACATCTATCTATCTATCTATCTATCTATCTATCTATCTATCTATCTATCTATCTATCTATCATCTATCTATCTATTTATCTAACATCTATCTATCTATCTATCTATCTATCATCATCTGGCTATAATTATTTATGCTAGGCCTGCTGCCTGGGCACATGATATTATTGGTTGCTGCCTGCAAGTCACTGGGCCCTCAGAGAACAGAATTACAGAACAAACCCCCAGCCCCAGGGTCAGGCCCCAGCCATATCCAGCCATCCCTAAAAGTTGTTAACTTGTTTGTTGCCTTTATTATTAGGATAGGATTTCAATTCAATTTATTTTTATATTGATTCTCACACTCACTGTCACTGAATCACTCCGTCTCCGAAGCAGGCGGCGCAGCTCCAGCAGCCTGTCCTGGTCTGCACGGGCTGGACTTGCAGCGCTGACGTCACTACGTCACGTCGACGCAGCGCACGCAACGAGTCACGTTGAGGATGGTCTGATGGATCATTCGGTTCGGGATGGAGGCGGAGTCAGATCGGACTTCGGACAGTTGTTGCTGAACTTGCTGGTGCTGTGCCGGTAATGTAACAGTTACACAGGTCCGGCGCGCAACCCCCCCCCCAACAGATTAAGGAGGGAGTTGGGTAGCCGGCGGATGCCGGCCTCCATTAAAAAAAAAAAAAAAAAAAAAAATACAGTGTGTGACAGTGCGGCAGTGCCGCTTCCCTACAGGGTGCCGCTCTGCAGTGTGCTGCACCCTGCATCATTAGCGAGGCGGCCCTGTATCTATGTATACTTGTACAGTATTGAAACTGCTTTAAAAGCTTTACCTTTTGTACTAGAGCGATAGAGGTTCCTTAGGTAAGTAAATGTTCCATATACAAACATGTGCCTGCAAGCACACAATGACAAATAGAGAGCACAATGATGAAGGTCAAAATGACCTTCAAACTGTTTTCAGAAAATAATGTTTTACTGCAACATCAATAATCCTGTAGTCGGTGTATTATCTAGACACCTTAACATGAGATGAATGCGATTGGGAATCTGCTGGGTTGCAAAATGACTCAACATTTTGTAGCAATGTATTCTGTGTTCTTGCCAAATTTCGATGACAAACGGCATTTACAGCACATTTGAATTGTAGAATTTCAGGTCGGTGTCTTCAGAAAACAGAAGGAACAAACCAAGTCTTTTTTTTTTTTTGCTGCTTGAAGACCCGACATGAAAATCAGATTATGACCAATAAAAATAATTCAAATGAAAAGTCAATTTACCTTGTATTTCTCATGGAACTTTTCACTACTGCTCTGTTTTTAATGACTCAGCATCTTCAGAAATGTAATTAATGTAATTGGGCAGAATATTCAAGATTAGGAATGATCTATACATGAGTAAACAATGGTAATTGTAAGCTGAAATCATATTACTCGTATTTGCTGCTAAGAGTATAAATAATGCCATGTTTGTTTGCTTATTTCCAATTTCGGTCACTGACCCTTTCTAAGTAGTGTTTATCCCAAGCAGCTCAATTGTAAACCTATTTTCAGTGGTCAGTGCCATGGAGTACACCTTAATCCATAAGCTAGGTATACACAGGTTTGACTATGGCCTGATATTCAAGGTTGACAGAACGATTTAATGTTTAATTCTTGCTACTCATCCAACTGTCTTCAAGCACTTAACTTCCAGTTGATCTACTGAATACCATAGACAAGCCATAACCTTGATGAATGAGAACCTTCACAAACACCGATAAATGAACTGATTGATAGTCTAGTTAGCCGGAAGTGAAAGCAGTAGCTCCTTACCAACTTGATAGTCTAGTTAGCCGGAAGTGAAAGCAGTAGCTCATTACCAATTGGCCTGACCAGTTGTGCAGGACATTGAAGGATGACGATCACTATCATTTTTTGACATGTTTGATTGCTCAGATCATTCAATTTTGTCTATGAAACAGTCGGGTTAAAAAAAATTGTCTGCAATGGTAAATTGGGCAGAATTAAAGGATATCTTCACTGGGAAAAGCACTTTTTGCTATTCAGTTTTATTGAAGAACAGGAGGTAAAGGATCTGTGCATGGGGATCGGTTGGGTCTGTGTGTGCGGTTCCCACAGCATATGTGCCAACAGATACCAATGTGATCTATCGGCACACGTGCTGTGGAAATTGAATTTGTATGGCCACCTTTATAATGTGTGTGCACCATAACATACTTTTACAATGAAATGAAATCTTCCAACCAGACTGATCAAGGTTTGATAAACTCTAGACTGGCTGATCAAATGCAATAATAATATGTTTGAAGATGAAAGAATCACTTTTCCCAATGAAGTCATGCATATCTTAGCCTTACACAGAAACCTATAGGGACACTGTGTGACCCCCTCAATGTTTACAGGGTAACCCTTTTGAAATAAAAAATAACATGCGTGGTATAAATACCTTTATCGGCTAACTAAGATAGTCATAACAAGCTTTCAGAACATTCTAGTTCCTTTTCAAGCTGAATACAATGAAGCTGTGGTGCTCTCTGATATTTATACAACATTTGGCTCATAGTCCAAATAACCAGAAAAAAGGAATATCTGTGTGGAAGGTGTTAACAAAGTCATATAAAGGGGTCTGCAAGGGACAAACAGATAAGGTACAAGATACTGTGGATCAAAGTGGCTGATATAAATAATGGTAAGTTACTGAAGTGTGAAGTAAAAGGAATTCCAATGTCTCTACAGATGTTTGTATTTCTGTCTTGGTGCTGACAGTTCTTAATCTATATAGTTTGCCATAAATCCAAGGCCCAGGTTCAGTCCCTTCTCCAGAGAGTTGAAAGTTTTCATTAATTTGTACTCCCATACCTTCCTTCCATTCTCTGTTTTAAAGTTCCCCTTAAGGACCAAGATTCTTAAATCGTTTATGGAGTGGTGAGGGCTGTTAAAATGGTTTCCTACTGGTGTGTCCAGTTTTTTATTTGTTATAGTAAAGCAGTGGTGTGTATTCCTCTTTCTCAGGCTTTGGCCAGTCTCTCCAACATACAGCCCTCCTGTTGGGCATTTAGTGCACTGTATTAAGTACACTACGTTGGATGAAGAGCAGTTGTATTGGCCATGGATGCTGTATTCCTCTAATGTGCCTGGAATCTGTATTTTGTCTGAATTACAGATGTGTGGGCAGGTTTTGCATTGTTTTTTGCTACAGGGATAGGTTCCATTTTTGTTGGGTTGAATCAAGGCGCTTCTTGTTATTAGTCTTTTTAGATTTGGGGGCTGCCTGAATACCAGAAGTGGTGGGTCTGGGAATATGTTTTGGAGCCTCTCATCCTTGTTAAGTGTACACTGTAGATCATTAGCTATTTTTCCCTCTTTAGTTGGGGATTGTATGTGATGACTAGAAGAATTCGATTTGTTTCTCTTTTTTGTTTGTATTACAGAAGTTGACTTCTGGGAATCCTGGTGGCTGTATGGATGTTTTGATCCACAATCCTTGGGTTGTAGCCCCTGTTAATGAAGTCCACTTTGAGGGTTTTCAGGTGGTGTTCCCTTTCAGTAGTGTCAGAACATATTTGATTATATCGTAGAGCCTGGCTGTAAATGATGGAGTGTTTAGTGTGGTCAGGGTGAAAGCTATCATACATTAGATAAGATGGTTTATCTGTCGGCTTTCGATATATGGTGGTTTGTAAACTATTTTCCCTGATATGGATGGTAGTATCTAAAAAGTGAATGTGAGTAGGGGAGTAGTTTAAAATTCATAGTTGGGTGAAAGTCATTAAATTTTTTGTGAAACTGAATGAGTTCTTGTTCAGTACCTGTCCAGATTATGAATATGTCATCTTAGGTTGTAGCGGAGGTACGTCAGAGACATGGTGTTACAGGTGGAGAGAAAGTCCCCTTCTAGTTTTGCCATGAAAAGATTGGCATATTGGGGTGCAAAGCATGTACCCATACTAGTTCCCATCTGCTGTAGATACATTTCTTGCCCGAATAGGAAGTAGTTGTGTGTCAAGGTAAATTCAATCAGTTGTATAACTGCGTGAGTTATACAACTATCACGCAGCTATACAATTGATTGAATTTATCTTGACACACAAACTACTTCCTATTCGGGCAGAAATGTATTTTTCATTACTTTTATTTTGGTTCTGAAATAGGATTCTAAAGCAATCAGCTGATGCTGCTGATTTCTTGGAAATATTCATTTAAACGTTACTACTTTGTGTTTGTAGGTGGTAGGAGGGCAGTAGTTGTATAACTTTAAGGACATCCTCTTCAATGGAAAAGATCATCTGAAGGATCCATGAAATATAAATGTATGTTATCATATGTTGTGAATATTTTAGGACATTAAAGCAATGTCATGTCTATATTAGTAACGTGTTGCTGGTTTAATTCAAGTAAATTTGACACCAACTTCTGCCGATGCCATGTTGTTGGTTTTTTTTTTATTAAGTTTTGTACCTTTTATTGTATCAGCCCCAATTCAGGCACATTATTTATTAAGAGTCTCGGCTTGCTCGTTTTTGATTGATTTTTAAACAACATTTCACTTTGCACCCATATTTGAGGTTGAACCCGAATCTTTCACTGAAAACAGATCAAAATGTTTATGTAACAACTGCGTGGGAGCAAGAAAACACTTAATCAGGACAGCAGCAGAAAGTAATAGAAGCCGTGGGCTGAAAACAAACCAGGAGTGAAGTTTTGTATCTTCCCGAACTGTTGGTGGAACGTAGGAGGGTGCAAGATGTGTAAATACTGCAAGTCACAAAACAAGGAGTCTCCTAGCAGCTCGTACAGAGCAAATCTAATGATGTTGAGACAAACAGTGATATGTATCCTAGTTAGAGATTCAATGTATTCACACAGCACTGTGACTCGCATTGCTTTTTAATAGGGATTCGTATATAACGGAGTGGTGTGCAGGATGATCATGCATTACAGTTTGTCTTTGTATGTATGTATATGTTTATATTGTGCCACTTGGGGATGCAGCGCTGTACAGTATAAAATACAATAAAGTCATACAAGGGGGATAAATACATAGATAGTTCAGTACATAAATATATCAATTATATAAATAGAAGTGCTAGAGCTTTGCCACAAGAGGTAATGAGGTCCCTGCCCCATAGAGCTTACAATCTAGTTAGGTGGGTAACACACAGATACAACGGAATGGTTATAAGTGCTGGAGTGAGACGTATGCAGTGCAAATATAACAATCATATACTGTGCTGGTTACCAGATAGGTAGGATGTAAGGCTAGATTTAAACCTGCTAATTGATGTTTCTTGATGTAGAGAGAGGGGAAAAGAATTCCAGAGGTTGGGAGCTGCAAGAGAGAAAGGTTTAAGGAGAGAGGAAGCAGTACGAGTGGGGGGGTCTCCTGTAGTTCCCCCCCAAAGTCCCAAAAACTGCCCACCATATAGGACTCTGCCTCCTTCCTGGCCTCCGGGAGAAGTTTGGCATGTGCACTGCAGCCTTTCTCCCCCTCCCTCCCCCTCCCTCTCCCTCCCAATTAGGATTCCCTCCCCCTATTGTAAATCCCTTTTTAGCAAACATTGCCCCTGTCCCCCCAGCCCCAACCGCTATGTTAGTATTATTAGAAAATGCCCGAAAAATTACTTACCTTCCCTCTTGCCTCCGCCGCACTGAGCTCCCGGCAGCCGCGGCCGTGATTGGCTGCCGCTCAGCCAATCACAGACACGACTGCCGGTCCCACCCCTCTGCTTGCATTTACTCGCAAGCAGAGGGCCTGGCAGCGCGGCGGACGCATGAGGGAAGGTAAGTAAAGTTTGGGGCATTTTCTAATAATACTAACATAGCGGTTGGGGCTGGGGGGACAGGGAGAATCTTTGGTGAGAAAATTTTTTTAAGGGTGGATATACCCTTTAACGTTGAGCCAGGTTGTTGTCCAGTACAGTGGAGATTTGGCATCCAGTTTATTAGAGAGCAAAACAATACATGCAGCAGAGTTAAGTATAGACTGAAGGGGAGAGAGGTTGGAAGCAGGAAGACCAGAAAGTAGTAGGTTGCAATAGTCCAGGCGCGATAGGACGAGAGCATGCATAAGCATAGCGGTGGTCTTTACATATAAGAAAGCCTAAATCAGGTGCTTGATTTGTGAGGGGGGATTTCGGTGACCCACTGGACATTAGGGCAAGATCTGTGGAGCCCCAAGGAAAAACACTGGGGCTCCACAGGGGTAGGGGGCGTTCAGCCTTAAACCAATTAAAACCTCTGATTTGGTGGCTAACTTATGGGTTTGGTATCATGAGCAATTGCCCTGTGTGTCCCAATGGTAAAAACCATCCCTAGTGTGGTGGGTTGCAGTTCTGCAAGTTGGGTGCAGGGATATTTGGTTTGTAAAGGAAGAAGCGGTATAGTGGGTAACTGGGACTGGGACCTTTTGGCCGGGGGGGGGGGGGGGGTTTAGATCCCAAAATTACCATGCCCACTTTACTAAGGTTACACACTTTGTTTAAGTTACACCCATTTTTAAGACTACTATTCTCATTTTACATGGTTGCCTGCAACATTTTCAAGTGTATGATGTGGTTACGATAACTAACAGACAGGAGGGCTTAACACTGGTCTACTAACAATTGGTGATGATCTGAATGGCTAATAACATTGGCAAATGATTTGGAGGGCTGATAACACTGGCTAATGATCTAGATGGATGACAAAACTGGGTTATGATCTGGAAGGCTAATAACACTGACTAATGATCAGGAAGGCTTACAACACTGGGTAATGATCTGGAGGGCTGAGTAACACTGGATAAAGAACTTGAGGGCTAACTAACACTGGCTAATTAATGGAGGGCTGACTAACACTGGCTAATTAACTGAAGGGCTGACTAATAATAAAAGTGATTATATACCTGAGATTCCCATATATTGCTCTGCTTTCAGCTTACTTCAATATGCTGCCCAAACTGTCAGTAGTCTGCTAAACTTTGGACACTGCTGTGCTACTTCTATTAATCTGACAATCTGGGCAGGAGTTTGAAGGGAGCCAAGAGCAGAACAATGCATGTAGTCTCATAGATATGCACATGCTACACACCTCCCCTAATCATTCTTTAGCATGTCAGCCAAGGCAAACAGCTAATAGTTAAGGTTTTAAATGAGGCAGTGACTCCAAAACCTCATTACCCCATTCTCATATCAGCTCCAAGTGTCAGTAAAGGAAAGAAGTTCAGCAGCAGAGTAGGATTCTTCTGTTCCATGCCTATATTAGAGATAGGGGCATGCACTGTGCTGTATAAGCGTGTAACTTACTAATAGCTTCTGTGGCAGCCCAAATTTTTCATTGGAGACCAGCCTTGTGGACATTTGCCCCTCAGCCTGCTAGGCCAGTCCTCCCCTGATGAATAGTGCGGCCACTAATAGACTGTAAATGGTAAAATATAATATTGTCTAAGGAATCATTTTGCTGCATTGCATAAACTGTGATAAAACCAAGACTAATAAAAAGAGCTTATTACTTTATAATTAAATCCATTGATCCACCGAAATCTACTGATTAAGTTAGTGGTGGGGGCATCAATCTAATGCGATGTAATTGAAACCTCTGAGGAATATAGTAAAATTAGATTTCACATCTAAACTCTCAGACAACACGAGGCCTCCAATTCCTATACATTTATTTTAGTTGATACAGTTGCTTCACATCCTTAAAATATCCATCACTCAGAATTACAGAATGACAGTTTACAACTGAATTGGATGGAGCAAAAAAATATTTGAGGAAAGGGAACTTTATGAATTAAAGGTGGTGAGCTGATGAAAAGACATCCGAGGTTTACCCAGGGCCACTTCTACCATTTGGCAGAGTGAGACATTGTCTCAGGCAGCACACCTGCACTGAAGAAGAAAGGCGGCAGACAGGCAGTGTTGTGGTGACCAGTGTGACTGGTCAAGAAAATATTTTTTTCCCCCTTAAAATGTTCTTAAAATCATTTTATATGGTTAGGTTTGCTTTAGTTTGTTAGGCAAGGTTACACTAGTTGGGTTAGTTAGGGCCCTGCTTAAAGAGTCTACCTTGACATGGTGGCGGGCTTACACATCTTTTATACTACAAGTATGGCATTCCTAATGTATTATAACAGTTGAACCAACATGCATAGCACAGGCTACAAAATAAATTATTTTGATTTTGAGCAACAAAATCCTGAAAGGAGCAATATGGTAGTGGCAACACATGTTGTTTAATAAAGGGGTGTAATATCTGTTTCTAGTCATTTACATTATTTCTAATTGACTGACTGAGGAACTGTTCAAATACCTTTGCGCCACGCCTGGAAATAATCAAGGGCGGCATTCAAAAGTTTGGCTCAGGCAGCAAGAACCCTAGAAGCGCCCCTGGGTACCGCAGCAAATGCATTTAGAAATACCAGCCACCAACACTCACAGCAATCTAGGACAGCAAGTTCACTACAGGTAGACATGGGCCTGCTGCACTCTAATCTTTACCTGAACTAAAATCATGTCCAAACCCCAACATTTATAAAGCTATGTAACCCCCCAAACCCCAAGATCATAAAGCTCACACTTCCCCCAAGTGCATCTAAAAGATGTTATTCACTATGATATCCACTAGTGTTTCACTATATTTTGAATACATAGAATAATACGTAACTAGGAGGTCATAACTATATTCTATGGCAGACATTTTCTAGGCTAGTGAGTTGGTTCAAAAGATATAGAAGGACAATATCTCCCCGGGTCTTGTAACATTTTACAAGGTGTTAAACAGAGAGAGGTTCTCTCTAACAAGCTTCTGAACATCTCCCTGTGTTAATGGGTGGAAGTGCACTCACAGGCACTTAGCTAGTTTGCAGTGGCAATAATTGGACTGTTGTCATATTTGATAAATGGCCATTGAGATCCGATTTGCTGTATTATGTAGGATGGTGTTTAGTGTGTGATACTTAAGGAACTCACAGTACTTGATTACTTGCTGTTATTTATAGTCAACTTTCCTGTTGGAAAAATATTTGCTGAGCTTCTTGTAATATTTTGAGTAAATATAAAAGAAACAAATTGAATAGTAGTCACCTATTTTTTTTTTACTGGCTCAGTTTATTGTTATAGCTTGGAACATTTCTTTTTAAAGGCCATATCTAAAGGCTAGGCCACACTAACCCGTTTTTCACACGCTTGCGCATGCACTTTCGCTTGTTATTGAAAAAATTCCTGCAATTTCCAATGCACGTGCAATTGTGATGAAGGGGGAAGGTGGGGGAGGAAGAGAGAGCACTGCAGCCATTATGCCTTATGAGCCTCCATTTTTAGAATTTCGGCTAAGTTAAGAGCAACTATTAAAGGGGGACGCATGTCCGTTTTGGTAACACATGCGATCGCCATATTTTTTCTACAATCACATGAGTTTCCATAATGGTTAATAGCGAAATTGCATGCGCAAATGCGAGACATTGCACACGTGATTGCATGCACGCTCGGCTTTGGTGCGTTGCAGTGTGACTCCGCCTTAGTCTACATAGCAAGAATTGTTAATAAAAATTGTGAATATGCTTACAATCAAAACCTTGCTACCAGGAGGTCCCAGACACCACCCTGTTATATGGAAATCTGGGCTGGGTAGTTAACATTGGCAACCAATGAGGCGGGGTGGGGCTGGTGCCCCGGAAGGCACATTTCCCAGGATGGAATGTCTGTAACTGAGTATCACAGATGTGAATATACCAAACATACAAAAATCTACATTATCATAACAAGTTCAGGATTATGATTCTTCTGGAAACACCTGATATATAACACAAGAATGAACATTGACAGTAGATTGTATGAATTTCAATTCTACTTATTATTTACATGTTTTTATTTCTTTTTCATTATTTGCCGAGGATGTTATTAAAAATATATCAAAAATAAGTGGGGTCTCATTGTCAGCTCCATGCCAACAATTTCTGAAAGCGTGAATATCCTGGGCATGACATTCCCCCTTTATTAGTTGCTGTTAAGTTAGCCGAAATTCTAAAAATGGAGGCACAAAAGGCCTAATGGCTGCAGCCCTCCCTCCCTCACCTTCCTCCCATTTTTCCAGGGCTAGCTAGTGAAAACAAAGGGCAAGCTATACATAAAAGCAAACAGCACAGGTAGGGAACATTTTACTAACCTGTACAATTTGTCTTTTATCCCTACCACCTGTTGTGCATCTTTTTAAGCAATGTCTTTTTAAGCAAAGGTTTGCAGGAAAAGCAGCAGGCGGGGAATGGGCAAGGAGGAGGAGCGCCTGGTTTGGAAGGCTGTGTCCTGGCTGAGGAGCTATGATCTTATGGTCAGTCCTTCCTGTGGAGTAGAAAGGCCCATGTGTGGACCAATCCTCCGCTGAATCTCACAAATTGATGGATAAGACGCATTCCTGGTGCTGAGAGGGGGCTTCTTTGCCTAAAAGCTTGTGTTTATATATTTAAATAAACACAGGGTCCTAAGGCTAGGGGCCCTGCCTTTTTGCCAAATACCAGTGTCTAGTGTCCTTCTTGTTGTTAAATAAAAGGATGGGAAATTGGTAATCCATTTAGGGCACGGCCACACTGCACCGCAAACGTATTGGCACACGGAATTGCATGCGATTTCATTGCGTTTGCGCATGCGTTTTCTTCATTAGGTGTAGGAAAACACATGTGATTGCTATTAAAAATGCAGAATGCAAACGCAGAAAAAACGCTGCAGTGTGGCCTAGCCCTTAGGGCTTATAGAAGCAGCACAGAGGGAGGATAACTGAAAATCCATATCATACTCACAGGGATTTTCTTTTCCTGGTCCGTGGCACGGCAGTGTTGACATAAGGGTTAATCCCCCCTGTGGAGCGCATGTCAGGAACCCCTCTCCAAGCTTATAAAAGTCCCTCCTTTAGTCCGTCCCACTGTCTTTTTGAATGGATGTCTGAAAGAAAATATATATAGAAGGGAGGGAGATGAACACTGCCGTGCCACGGACCAGGAAAAGAAAATCCCTGTAAGTATGATTTGGATTTTCAGTTTTCCCAGGTCCTTGCACGGCAGTGTTGACATAAGGTATTTGCCAAAGCTAACTAGTGAAGGGAGGGACACGATTTTATGCTGAAAGTGCAATTTATTTATTTTGATGATGCCGAAACAAGGATTTTTCTACCAAATCCTGCTTCAGCTGCTGCGGTCGTGTCCACTTTGTAGTACTTGATAAAAGTAGACATTGTAGATCACTGCTTTGCATATTTCTTCTGGGGATGCCTGACCTCGGAATGCCCAGGATGCTGCTAAAGACCTGGTGGAATGCACCGTAACCCTAGAGGGTAAGGACTCTGCCTTGTTGGAATAAGCTTGTCTGATGCTTCCTTTGATCCAAGAGGATATTGTTGACTTTGATGCTTGACAACCTTTTTTGTGGCCTAAGAAAAGAATAAAAAGGAAACCAGTCTTCCAAAAGCTTCCTGTCTTTTCAATGTAATTTCTGAGAGATATGCCCACATCTAGAGTATGTGGGATTGAATCAGACACATCTGATTGAAGGTTGAAGATTGGGAGGACAATATCTTGGTTGATATGGTAGGATGATACCACTTTAGGTAAAAAGGAAGTGTCTGGTCTCAATATTATCTTTTCTGGATAGAATTGAAGAAATGGTTTGGATTGTCTGAGAGATCTTATCTCTGTGACTCTTCTGGCTGATGTTATTGCCACAAGAATTATGGTTTTGTATGTGATGTCTTTTATTGAGGCCGAGTCTATGGGCTCAAATGGAGGTTCTTGCAAGGTTTGTTAGACCAGAGGAAGATCTCATTGTGGGACTCTTTGCCTTATTTGGGGCGTTAGATGCTTTACCCCCTGGAAGAACTGAATTATTAATGGGTCAAAGGCCCACCTGACCTCTGTTAGAGCTGATATAGAGCTGTAACTTGGATTTTGAGGGTTGAGAGGCTAAGATCTTTTTGGAGTCCATTCTGCAGGAATTCAATAGTGTTTTCCACTTTGTTAGCTGTGGGTGAAACTTCATTGTCTTGACACCATTTACAAAAGACTTCCCAAGTCTTGTAATATTTTGTCGACAGATGATTTTCGAGAAGGATTGTGTTTATGCTTTCTTCTGACAGGCCTCTTTCCCTCAGCGTGTCGGTCTCAGTAGCCAAGCCGCTAGTTTTAAAATTTCTACCTGAGGATGAAGGATCGGTCCCTGAAGTCCATGAGGTGTTGTTCTGCCCAGAGTAGAAGATGTGGACATCTTCAAAAGGGAGCAACTCTTGGTTCCACCCTGCCTGTTTATGTAGGCTACCACTGTGGTGTTGTTGGTTAGGATCCTTACCGATTTGAAATGTTTCAGGGCTAAGAATACTCCCATCATCTCTCTCATATTCTGGGAAGCTGGCGACCAACTCTTCGACCATTTGCCTTGGGCTAAATGGTTCAAGATTGTTGCTCCCCATCCTGAAGGACTGGCATCTGTTGTAAGTGACATCCAGCATGGTTGATCCAAGGGTATTGGTTTTAGATCTGTCGGTATTGTCTACCATCTGAGGCTGGATATGGTTGAAGTTGTTAAGGGTAGGTGTTGATTCTGACCTTTCTGTGTCTGAAATTGGCTCAAGAAACACCACTTAAGGTCTCTTGTGTGGAGCATGGCATATCAGACTGAGCTCATGGCCGAGGTCAATTTCCATATGATGTGCTGATAATCCCATGCTGAAGGAGTTGTCTTCGATATGAACCTTTGCACTTCCTGAGATAACTCTTTCTTCCGGGATGGTGGTAGGGACACTGTGAGGTCTATGGTGTTTATTATCACTACTAGAAATTATATTACCTGAGATGGAATTAGAGATGATTTTTGTTTGTTTACCACCCATCCGTGGTGGCGAAGACATGTCGGTGTCAATGGTATGTTTTCCTGGTTGTGAGATTTTATCAGCATGTCGTTCAGGTATGCATGGATCTGGATACCAAGGAGACGAATGTGAGCCATGATTGGGCCTCTGAGGATAGTGGTGGTTTGGATGACAGGAACCTGGTTAGATGTGGGAGATGACAAAATTCTATTTGGTATCTTTGTTCTAGGATTTTCAGAACCCATGAATCCGAAGTTGTTTGAGTCCATGTTTCTTTGAAGTGGGAGAGTCTTCCTCCTATTTGAGAACTATGGGCTTGCGCACCTTCATAGTGGTCTGGACTTGGGCTTGGCTCCTCTGCCACGAAAGGGCTGTGGCCCTGAGTTGTTCTTCCATGACTCTTGGTGGAAAAAGTGTTTTTCTGGTCTGTATAATCGGGCATTTCTGATGCCTGTGGGCTGAAAAAGAGATGAAGAAGCTTGCCTACCTCCTCGAGATGTAGATGGTAGAGTGTTCTTTGCAGAATTCCTCTCTATTAGTTCCTCCAATTTGGAACCAAATAGTAGGTTTCCTTCAAATGGGATTGATGTTAAGCTCTGCTTAAAATATGTGTCCGCCTTCCATTGTCTCAGCCACAGGGCTCACCTGGCAACAATAGATGCGCTCATGGACTTGGCAGCCAACTTGACCGAGTCCATGGATGCTTCTGATATTTATTCATTAGTATCCTTTATATCCTTCAGCATTTTGATGATGTCTTGACTAGGGGTGCCCTTTTTAATGGCCTCTTCAAGTTCTAGGAGCCACTATCGGTTAGCTCTTGCTAGGCTTGTGATTGCCAGGGGTGGCCGAATTGCTGCCCCAGAAAGGGAATAAATCCTCTTTAATAGAGCATCTTCTTTTTTATCCATTGGGTCCCTGAGGGCTACTGTGTCCTCTGTGGCTTATATTGTCTTCCTAGCTGCTTTTATGATTGCTGTGTCTACTTTTGGAGGTTCATCCCAGGAAGCTGTGACTGATTGGACGAATGGATAGGTCTTATTGTTATAAGAAAAAAGGTAACTGAGGGTCGCACTCCAAATCTTTAGAAATATTTATTATAAACCACACATAACCACGTCACAATGTTTCGGGGGAATGCCCCCTTCTTCAGGTGATAAAGTGCAACTGTGCTTGAGGAAAAAAGTTGCACTTTATCACCGACAGTCTTTATATTTTCCTCAAGCACAGTTGCACTTTATCACCTGAAGAAGGGGGCATTCCCCGAAACGTTGTTTGTGACGTGGTTATGTGTGGTTTATAATAAATATTTCTAAAGATTTGGAGTGCGACCCTCAGTTACCTTTTTTCCTGTGAAATCCATCGGTTCCTAAGGGAAGAACCCACAGAGGTGTCTGCACCCTAGTTTGGTAGAGTGCACCTCCACCATTGTTTATTCTGCTTATTGTTATAAGTTCTGCGATGTTGAGAATATTTTGTCAGGATTTGAGTGTTCTTTTTTTTATAGTGTCCAGGAATTGATCATGGGCAAGAAAGTATGTTGTTTCTTGTGTTCTTTTCGTAAACATAGGATAAGAAGATGATGTTTGTACAGGCTCTGATATATACAAGGTGGTTTTCATTCTTGTGATTAGGTGGGCCAGAGTTTCCTGCCTTAAGTAGTCTTCAGGTTCCTTATCATCTGGATTCATTTCAGTTTCAGAATCCACACCATTTCTCCTGGTTCTAAAGGGCCTGGTAATGTATTTGTACAGAAGGGCCAGAAGGGTTAATCATATCAGATGCTTTGGATGCTTTCAGAAAAAGTTGCTAGGGAAGAGTCCACCATTTGTTTGACTGCATTCGGAATCTGATCTTCAGATGAGATTTGATTGTTTCTGAAGGCTGTGCATTCAGCGCACAGTTTTGTGTCTGGGAGAGCTGGATTGTTGCACATGTGGCATTCAGTTCTCTTTCTTTTGTGATGATAGTCATCATCTTCGTCTCTCCTAGAGGAGTAACTGAAAGAATAAAGGTGTTTTAAAATATTTCCATTGAAATCTCTCTATCTCTCTCTCTCTCTCTCTCTCAAGATCCAGAACTTCTGTGTTCCCTGGAGCTCATTGTAGCACTGAAAAAGATGTAAAATACATTAAAATGGAGGTTCTTGAGGAGTGTATGGAGGTTAATCCACTATTTCTTACTGCGAGGCAGAATTAGTAAGGTGGATAGGTGCAGGGTCCCACTGCTGAGACAGGAGAGGAAAACCCCAGTTTTCAGGCTTACACTGCAGCTTAGCAGCTTGTGCAGCCGGTTTTTTTTTTGTTTTTTTTTTGAATTTCGCGGCTTTTCCTCGATGCTTCCAGGTTGCGCGATGACGTCACGAGGATGTGCCAACGTTTGCGCACCCGACGGCGGCGCGCCTAGCTGCCCCTGCACTTCGCACGAGCGCTTAGGAGCAGGGGAGAGGAGAGAGGAGGTGGAGTTCCCTGCTGCAGAATCCATTCAAAAACACAGTGGGACGGACTACAGGAGAGACTTTTATAAGCTTGGAGAGGGGTTCCTGACATGCGTTCCCCAGGGGGGATTAACCCTTATGTCAACACTGCCGTGCAAGGACCTGGGATAATGAAGTGAACCTGATCTGAACACAGCTCTGTGCAATGCATTTCCAGCTAGAGAGAACACAAATGGTATGTTAGGCCAGGCACAGCTGATATTAATGAAGGATTCTTGATCTGAAACCCTGCATTGGATGTGCTATCCTCACATGACTATGAAATCTTTCTGTTAACATAAAAATAGAGCCGGGAAGCATGTCATGGTAAAGAGAAATCTAAAGAGAATCCAGTGTTAGCTTTAATTAGTATGTCCAATAACCTTGACAGTGTAAATGGATGCAGTATATGAAACATAGTAAAAGCATTTTCATCATAACTGACTAATAGCACATGAAGCTCTGAGCTTTCTGTATGGCCTGCCCTTTACTTTACAGAGTTGTTGTTAACCGTGAAAGTGCCACACATGTAAAATCTTAACCTCATTTTTGCAGCAGGGAGTTTAGCACAGGTTTTCTCAATAGTATACACTCAATGAGGGACAGATAAGTATATTGTTTGCCTGTCAAGAGACTAGAGTGTTAAAACGCTCGTACACATGCCCGGCGGATCGATGAACGACCCCCGACCGAACACATATGGTACACACGGACTGAAACCACTGTTTGCCGCATGTAGCCATCGGTATCGAGGGTTGTGGCTCGGCCGCATGTTGAGCGTGTGTATAAACCTTTTGTGTATACCCAAGCTGTGTAGATTGTGAAGGTTCTGTTGTTTAAATGTTTCCAAACGTTTTCTAGGCTGACTTTAATACTTTTGTAAGAGTTGTGCACCAGGCTTTTCTTTTCTACATTATAACTAAACTGCTAGGTTCTCCTCCCTGGGCTTCCCAAACAAAGCCATCAAAGCTCTTAGCTACATCTTGTAGGAGTTCAGGAATCCATCTAGTGTAACCAATGGGAAGACACACTTGTAGAACACATCTTCCTATTGGTACCATGCGGGGGCAGGCCCAGACTGGAAATACATATACGTTTCATTTGTGGAAACTACAGGAAACCCAGAGGTGAGGACCTAGTGGTTTAAGTCCTTACCCTGGGTACTAATAGGGGAGAATGTTGTTTTGTGGGGTTTGATGCAGGTAAAGTTCTCCTTCGAGAATTAAAATGTGATGCTCTTTTTTTAAATCCAGCAAATACAAAAGAAAAGATGGAATATCTATAGGAGGAAAGGTGAGGAGCCATATTGCCTCTAGGTTTATCTTCTTGTTAGTAAGTTCCATGCTCAGTATGAATGCATTCTGCAAAATGACTATGGTTATGGCCAGTGGCGTAACTATGAATCACTGTGCCCCCCAGCAAAACAATGATGGGGCCCCTATCTGTGCTTCATCCACAGTAGTTTTCTGGGAGAAGGCTGTATCTGTCATAGGGTTATGACAGCTGGTTAGGGCTCATTACAGAAGGTTGGTGATTAGGGCAGGTCTAAAATGATCTACTGTTTGCAGCTGCACAAGTCACCAAATCCAAAGGCAATTTTGATGTTTTCAGGCAATGGCGTGCTGTAGTCTAGAAGTAAGGAATGCTAAATAGCCCATAGCACACTTGTGGTTAAATTTGTTACCATGGTTGCATCATGTTCTCTACACTACATAAAGCAGTTATAAGTTTATATAAATGTATTAGAGTTATAAAACTATAGCACAAGCATAAAAAGTTTGATGGAAGCGCACTCTGTTAATCAGAAAATGTTCTGTTTATTGCATCACACAACATACACAACTTTCGAGAACGCTATGTCTCCTTCATCAGGTGTAATGATGAAGGAGACATAGCGTTCTCAGAAACGTTGTGTATGGATGTGTGATGCAATAAACAGAACATTTTCTGATTAACAGAGTGCGCTTCCATCAAACTTTTTATGCTTGTGCTATAGCTTGGAGTCCTGAAGGTAGAGGACTGAGGGAAGCAGCACCTGGAAAATACTGGCACATTGCCTGAAGGAGTGCCTAGGCCCACACGTGTGTTACAACAGAGTTACAACTAACTTTATGTCTGTAGAAGCAATAGATTGCTGGGGAAAGTGGAAGTTCCAAGTCTTAGCTACCACCACTAAAAGTCCCCTGTTGAATGTTTTCTATTTTGTGTATTGTGTTAACTTTATTAGAACTAAAATATTGCTGTCCATTGCAGTCTTATATCTGTGCCAACATTATGATAAACAACAGACCGTCCTGCTATAGCAACGTGTATATTTATTCAGTCAACCTCCTTAAAGGATATGTCCACTTCCAAAAATACCTTTTTATATTTGGTTGGAATCCCACCCAAAAACTTTGTGAGGTCGAGGTTTTGGGGGGTTGTCAACCAAATCTAAAAAGTTTTATCTGGAATTTGGAATGTATTCATTCCAATATATCCTATAAGTCATCCCAACCCATTGTCCCAGAGATATAAGCCTTTGAAAATGCTGCAATTTGTAGAAGCTGCTACAACTCATCTGCCACTCAAAGGCACACACCCACACAATCCAAAGCTCCTATGCAGTACTGTATATCACACACTCCTTCACCTACACTATATACACCTCGTGCCACACATAGTAGTAGTGTTAAACACAAACGCTAAACCATTAACCCAGCAATATGAGCATAACATACTAAAAAACAGCCCCTCCCCACCAAAAAAACTCATACATACAAAACAAGTGTCTCAAATGGACATCACTATATACCTCAAACAGTAATACAGCATATATAATACTACAGTATATATAATACTACAGTAACACAGCATATATAATACTACAGTATATATAATACTACAGTAATACAGTATACAATACTACAGTATATATAATACTACAGTAATACAGCATATAATCACTGTGCCCCAGCAAAACAATGATGGGGCCCCTATCTGTGCTTCATCACAGTAGTTTTCTGGGAGAAGGTGTATCTGTCATAGGGTTATGACAGCTGGGTTAGGGCTCATACAGAAGGTTGGTGATTAGGGCAGGTCTAAAATGATCTACTGTTGCAGGCTGACAAGTCACCAAATCCAAGGCAATTTTGATGTTTTCAGGCAATGGCGTGTGTAGTCTAGAAGTAAGAATGCTAAATAGCCATAGCACACTTGTGGTTAAATTGTTACATGGGTGCATCATGTTCTCTACACTACATAAGCCGTTTATAATTATATAAATGTATTAGAGTTATAACTATAGCACAAGCATAAAAAGTTTGATGGAAGCGCTATGTTATATCAGAAATGTTCTGTTATTGCATCACACAACATACACAACGTTTCGGAGAACGCTATGTCTCCTTCATCAGGTGTAATGATGAAGGAGACATAGCGTTCTCAGAAACGTTGTGTATGGAGTGTGATGCAATAAACAGAACATTTTCTGATTAACAGAGTGCGCTTCCATCAAACTTTTTATGCTTGTGCTATAGCTTGGAGTCCTGAAGGTAGAGGACTGAGGGAAGCAGCACCTGGAAAATACTGGCACATTGCCTGAAGGAGTGCCTAGGCCCACACGTGGTTACAACAGAGTTACAACTAACTTTATGTCTGTAGAAGCAATAGATTGCTGGGGAAAAGTGGAAGTTCCAAGTCTTAGCTACCACCACTAAAAGTCCCCTGTTGAATGTTTTTATTTGGTATTGTGTTAACTTTATTAGAACTAAAAATATGCTGTCCATTGCAGTCTTATATGTGTCCAACATTATGATAAACAACAGACCGTCTGTATAGCAACGTGTATATTATTCAGTCAACCTCTTAAAGGATATGTCCACTTCAAAAATACCTTTATATTTGGTTGGAATCCCCAAAAACTTTGTGAGGTAGGTTTTGGGGGTTGTCAACCCAATCTAAAAGTTTTATCTGGAATTTGAATGTATTCATTCCAATATATCCTATAAGTCATCCCAACCCATTGTCCCAGAGATATAAGCTTTGAAATGCTACATTTGTAGAAGCTGCTACAACTCATCTGCCACTCAAAGGCACACACCCACACAATCCAAAGCTCTATGCAGTACTGTATATCACACACTCTTCCCCCTACACTATATACACCTCGTGCCACACATAGTAGTAGAGTTAAACACAAAAGCTAACCATTAACCCAGCAATATGAGCATAACATACTAAAAAACAGCCCCTCCCCACCAAAAAAACTCATACATACAAAACAAGGGTCTCAAATGGACCATCACTATATACCTCACAACAGTAATACAGCAATATATAAATACACAGTATAATAATACTACAGTAAAACAAGCATATATAATACTACAGTATATAAACACAGTAATACAGTATACAAATCTACAGTATATATAATACTACAGTAATACAGCATATTAATACTACAGTATAATAATACTACAGTAAACACAGCATATATAATAATACAGTAATATAATACTACAGTAATTACAGTATTACAATATACAGTATATAATACTACAGTAATACAGATATCTAATACTACAGTATTATAATACAGTTTATATAATACAAAACAGTAATACAGTATATGTAATACTACAGTAATACAGCCTATATAAATACAGTATATATAATACTACAGTGTCACAAACGCCAGTTCGCTGGGCACGTGATTGACCAATCAATCGGTAAAAAGCTGCCACCATGCCAAATTTCTCAAGGCTTTGGCAATGCCCAAACCCTTTTGACTCTCACTGACTATGCACACCCCTGTCCTGGCAGCTAAATGGTTAACAATACACATTCAATACAGCAACTAACTGGTTAATTGGCATCAGTCCTTCACATATAAACTTATAAGAGACTAATGAGTTCTTTTAGAGCATCAAAGACAAACTTATAAATTTTAGATTTAATATTCCAAAGGGTGGACAGTGCATATAATACAAAAATAAAAGAAAATGGTGTTTAAAAAATGACACACAATAGGTACAACAATTCTATAAACAAAAAAGTATAGAAAGTTTCACAGACCCTAACTACTCACAGAAGTCCTGTGTCTCGGGGGAGAAGGAAACATATGATCCATACCATTTAGCATGTCCCCTCAGTATGAACACAGTTAAGGGATACAAGTATTTTTAAGCCCTTGTTGAACCATCTCTAGCTTGCCATACTAGCTTTGCATGAGATGGAGTATCCAGGAATTTCCAGATTTACAACTTGTATAATCCTTCCATCCCCTTAGTTAAGCAGATCCCATAAACTTTAGATATGGACATTGTACTGGGTATAGACAAGTATTCCTCTCCTCTAGAATTATCAATTCCTACATACCAAACATGACCCGTGTATAATACATATTTCCCAACATATAATAACTTGCCTTAGCAAGGGAATAAGGTCTCCATGTTGGAATCATTTTAATGGCTACCTTCTCATTCACAAATATATATTTGGTTCCGTCTCACATATTTCAATACAATAATTAATTTATTTTACATGTATGACTGTCTTAAGTGACCTATTAAGGTACCCACCAGACCTCTAGCAGTAGAGAATTCCAGATACACGATTTGGCCCCACAAAGAGATGTCCGAAATTCGCAAAATCCAGTCCGCTCGAGGATCCGGGAATTTCGAAAGAATTCGAAAATCCGCAAGCGGACCATTAAAATAAGAAATACGAGATTTTTCGTATTTTCGAAAATTTTCGGAATTACGGGTTTTCGAAAATTTCGAAAATACGAGAAAAACCAGAATTTTCGAAAATTTTCAAAAATATGTATTTTCGAAAATACGAGTAACCCTCGTAAATTGGAAAATTTTCGGAAATACGTATTTATGGAAATAAGAGAATCCTTGTAAATCCTTCGAAATCCTTCGAAAATTTTCAAAAATATGTATTTTCGAAAATACGAGTAACCCCCGTAATTTCGAAAATTTTCGAAAATACGAAAAATCCGCGAATCTGAAGTTCGGAAGGCGGAAAATCCGGAAAAATCTGGAAAAATCCGCCGTTCGCGAACGGGATACATCCGCGGCGCATCCGGGTTCAGATCCACGAACCGACCATCCCTAGCCCCACATGTCTGGAAGAGAAGATTGGTTCCGTGCTTCACTAACACTGGGGACTGTTTCAGGGTGGAATGGCATTTTTATTGGTCCTTTGCAAGAAACTAATACCATTCTTAACCCATTCTTGCCAAGTCACTACACACTGTCCTTACATACAGTATACAGCATATATAATACTACAGTATATATATAATACTACAGTAATACAGGCATATATAATACTACAGTATATATAATAATACAGTGTATATAATAATACAGTAATAAGCATATATACCAACAAGACTACAGTGCAATCTATGAAATATATAGAATAAGCACAAATTGAAATGTAACAGACAACAAGCAGTTTCAATGTTGTGGAAGGTTCACTACAGCTGCTGCTACACTGACTTTCTTCAGTGATTATGATCTCAGCCAAGCAGGGGAAGACATGTGCACCGAGCGCTTCATGCAACAAACGACCATTTTGGCAAGAATCGTACGTGTGTATGCGTTCGGTCGGGGGTGTTCCGCATGTAGTGCTTAGTGTGGGGGTCATGGATCGTTGGCAAAATCGTACATGTGCACAAACCTTTACTTGTAAAGAATCTCTGCATCACTTGTTCACCTCTTTCTCCCCTTGCCTCTCCCATCATCACACTGTTACTTTCTCCCACACCTGTGCTTGCTTGCAGTCTATTAGCACTGGAAGGAGAGGCGTGTTCAGTGGGGTCAACATGATGTCAGCACTTCATTTCAAATACTTTCAACTGAGCATGCCTGACTTTGCATACAGCCATTTTCTATTCAGGGGGACTAGAGAGGGGAGGGGGATTATACAGCATGCTACAAACATCTGCCAGTGGGAAGAACAACAAAGCCACACCGCAAGATGAATGGAAGGCAGCTTCTACTAAGTGATCTGTACATTGTATATAGGCAGTTATTTTTTTCACTATAGTGTGCCTTTAACATTGAAGCTAATTTCCTTTTCTCATTTAAATACACTGTAAGAGCAGTAATGTGTTCATTGCTAAATGCTGTCAGATAGCTTTACATTCCATTACAAGCCAAGCATATCATTTTATCCTGGGTATAGTTCCTGTTGTAAGAGCTCTAGTGGAAAAAAAACTCATAATAAATAACATGTAGTCTGTATGAATGAGTATCAGAGAGAGTCAGCCAAGTGAGCAACTTCTCCTCGCTAAAGCTCAGTTGTGGTTGAATCTGAATCTAGAAAAGCAATTGAACTAGATTTTATGCAGCATTTGGACATGCCAGGGGATTCAATAAAAGTTCTTATTGCTAAAAATGGTGTAATTTTGCCACAACCAATCAGATTAATAAGACCAAGCTAACCTATCTGATTGGGGGCAAAATTAGCACCATTTTTATTAATAAGAATTTTTATTGAATAACCTTGCATAAATATCCAAAAACTATTTGTTGGATGCAGTTAGAGGGTAGTATTTTTGAGAGTATTAACTAAGGATAAATTAAAAAATGGATATATAGGTGAGACATTTATGGATAACTAAGTGGTAATAATAACATCTTTGTGAGCATATGACTATGTTGGAGATGGAGAGGTATCAATACCTTCCTAATTACCTTATGATTTGCCATATACCATGTGGAAGGGTCTTCTAATTGCAAAAATAAATGGGCAAGGCATGAAACAACACAGGCACCAGCAAACCCCTGGCTTGAGCATGCCCACTTGTATCCTCAAGCTAGCACAGAGCATCAGCTGTATCATAAGCCTTTCCCCAAACTTCTTCATTGTTTTAAAGCTAGTCACAAGTCTAAAAATAATCTTTTTTTCTCTCCCTAAGGCGCCACAGGCAGAGAAAGCAAAGATATTGATTCTAGTAATCAATATAGATATCAATCAATATTGATATTTATTAATCCATATACTGTAGTTTCTGGTTGATCCAAAGAATCTTAATGATTCCATTTGGAATTTTCAGATGTTGTTGGTTTATTTTTGCCTTTCAACTGTAAGTAGGGTTAATGAGTAGGGAATAAAGGTTGAACTAGATGGATGTCTTTATTCATCCTCGGTTACTATGTATTAATTCATGAAGAAAATGTTATACTTTAACAACATTCCTAAGTGTTATGCAACTTGATGTAGATATAGAAATGAATGGTCCTATAACAATCTGTGGAATGTATGTTTAGCAGTAGAGCCTGAATCAGGACAGGCTATCATTCAGGTGGTATAATGTGCAATGTGGTGCCAGTACAGTGTGGTGTCCTGTACAGTGTGGTTTCATGTACAGAATGGTGCCATGCACAGTGTGGTTTCATGTACAATGTGGTGGTCATGTACAGTGTGGTTTCATGTACAGTGTGGTTTCATGTACAGTGTTGTTTCATGCACAGTATGGTGTCATGTACAGTGTGTTTCATGTACAGTATGGTTCATGTACAGTGCTGTTTCATATACTATGGTTTCATGTACAGTGGTGGTTTCATATAGTGTTGTTTCATGCATTATGTTGTCATAACAGTGTTGTTTCTGTACAGTATGGTTTCATGTACAGTGCTGTTTATGTACTATGGTGTCGTTTACAGTATGGTGTATGTAGTATGATGTCATGTACAGTGTTGTTTCATGTACAGTATGTGTCATGTACAGTGAGGTGTCATGTATTTATGGTGTCATGTACAGTATGGTGCTATGTACAGTTGTCTTTCATGTACATTATGGTGCTATGTACAGTGTGGTATCATGTACAGTGTGGTTTATGTAAGTGTGGTTTCAGTGTACAGTATAGTGTCGTGTACAGTATGGTTTCATGTACAGTATGGTGCTATGTACAGTGGGGTTCATGTACAGTATGGTGTCATGTACAATATGGTTTCATGTTACAGTTGGTGCCATGTACAATGTAGTTTCATGTACAATATGGTGCCATTACAGTGTGGTTTCATGTACAGTATGGTGTCATGTACCGTGTTGTTTTATGTGCAATGTGGTGCCATGTTACAGTGTTGTTTCATGCGCATGTGGTGTCATGTACAATGTGGGTTCATGTACAGTATGGTGCAATGTACAGTGTGGTTAATGTACAGTATGGTGCCATGTACAGTGTTTTCATGTGCAATGTTGTGCCAGTACAGTATGGTTTCATGTACAATGGTGGTGTCATGTACAGTGTGGTTTCATGTAGGTGGTTTCATGTATAGTGTTGTTTCATGCACATTATGTTGTCATGAACAGTGTTGTTTCATGTACAGTATGGTTTCATGTACAGTGCTGTTTCATGTACATTATGGTGTCGTGTACAGTATGGTGTCATGTAGTATGATGTCATGTACAGTGTTGTGTCATGTACAGTATGGTGTCATGTACAGTGAGGTGCCATGTATATTATGGGGTCATGTACAGTATGGTGCTATGTACAGTGTCTTTCATGTACATTATGGTGCTATGTACAGTGTGGTATCATGTACAGTGTGGTTTCATGTACAGTGTGGTTTTCATGTACATTATAGTGTCGGACAGTATGTTTATGTCAGTTCATGTTTTGCATATGGTGTCATGTACAATATGGTTTCATGTACAGTATGGTGCCATGTACAATGTAGTTTCATGTACACTATGGTGCCATGTACAGTGTGGTTTCATGTACAGTATGGTGTCATGTACAGTGTTGTTTTATGTGCAATGTGGTGCCATGTACAGTGTGTGTTCATGCGCAATGTGGTGTCATGTACAATGTGGGTTTATGTACAGTATGGTGCCATGTACAGTGTTTTCATGTGCAATGTGGTGCCATGTACAGTGTGGTTTCATGTACAGTATGGTGCCAGTACAGTGTTGTTTCATGTGCAATGTGGTGCCATGTACAGTGGTGTTACATGTGCAATGTGGTGCCATGTACAGTGTGGTTTCATGTACACTATGGTGCCAGTACAGTGTTGTTTCATGTACAGTATGGTGTCATGTACAGTGTTGTTTATGTGTAATGTGGTGCCCGTACAGTGTGGTTTCATGTACAGTATGGTGCCATGTACATTGTGGTTTAATGTACAGTATGGTGCCATGTACATTGTGGTTTAATGTACAGTATGGTGCCATGTACAGTGTGGTTTAATGTACAGTATGGTGCCATGTATAGTGTTTTTTAATGTGCAATGTGGCGCCATGTACAGTGTTGCATGTACAGTGTTGTTTCATGTGCAATGTGGTGTCATGTACAATGTGGTTTCATGTACAGTATAGTGTCGTGTACTAATGGTTTCATGTACAGTATGGTGCTATGTACAGTGGGGTTTCATACAGTATGGTGTCATCTACAATATGGTTCATGTACAGTATGGTGCCATGTACAATGTAAGTTTCAATGTCACTATGGTGCCATGTACAGTGGGTTTTCATGTACAATGGTGTCATGTACAGGTTGTTTAGTGCAATGTGGTGCCATGTACAGTATGGTGCCATGTACAATGTAGTTCAGTACACTATGGTGCCATGTACAGTATGGTGTCATGTACAGTGTGGTTTATGTAACATGTGCATGCTACAGTGTGGTTTCATGTACCATGGTGCCATGTACAGTGTGGTTTCATGTACAGTGTTGTTTTATGTGCAATGTGGTGCCATGTAAAGTGTTGTTTCATGCGCATGTGGTGTCATGTACAATGTGGGTTCATGTACAGTATGGTGCCATGTACAGTGTGGTTTCATGTACAGTATGGTGCAATGTACAGTGTGGTTTCATGTACAGTGTGGTGCCATGTACAGTGTTTTCATGTGCAATGTGGTGCCATGTACAGTGTGGTTTCATGTACAGTATGGTGCCATGTACAGTGTTGTTTCATGTGCAATGTGGTGCCATGTACAGTTGTGTACATGTGCAGTGGTGCCATGTACCGTGTGGTTTCATGTTACATATGGTGCCATGTACAGTGTTGTTTCATGTGCAATGTGGTGCCATGTACAGTGGTGTTACATGTGCAATGTGGTGCCATGTACAGTGTGGTTTCATGTACACTATGGTGCCTTGTACAGTGTTGTTTCATGTACAGTATGGTGTCATGTACAGTGTTGTTTTATGTGCAATGTGGCGCCATGTACAATGTGGTTTCATGTACAATGTGGGTTTATGTACAGTATGGTGCCATGTACAGTGTGGTTTAATGTACAGTATGGTGCCATGTACAGTGTGGTTTCATGTACAGTATGGTGCCATGTACAGTGTGGTTTCATGTACAGTATGGTGCCATGTACAGTGTGGTTTCATGTACAGTATGGTGCCATGTACAGTGTGGTTTCATGTACAGTGTGGTGCCATGTACAGTGTTGTTTCATGTGCAATGTGGTGCCATGTACAGTGTGGTTTCATGTACAGTGTTGTTTCATGTGCAATGTGGTGCCATGTACAGTGTAGTTAGTTTTCATGTACAGTGTGGTGCCAGTGTACAGTGTTGTTTCATGTGCAATGTGGTGCCATGTACAGTACGGTGCCATGTACAGTGTGGTTTCATGTACAGTATGGGTCATGTGACAGTGTTGTTTTATGTGCAATGTGGTTGCCATGTACAGTATGGTGCCAGTACATTGTGGTTTCATGTACAGTATGGTGCCATATAAAGTGTGGTTTCATGTACAGCATGGTGCCATGTACAATGTGGTGCCATGTACAGTGTGTCTTCATGTACAGTATGGTGTCATGTACAGGTGGTTTCATATACAGTATGTTGCCATGTACAGTGTGGTTTCATATACAGTATGGTGTCATGTACAATGTGGCTTCATATACAGTATGGTGCCATGTTACAGTATGTGCCATTGCACAGTATGGTGCCATGTACAGTGCTTTTCATGTACAGTATGGTGCCATGGACAGTTTAGTTTCATATACAGTATGGTGCCATGTACAGTATGGTGCCGTGTACAGTGAGGTGCCTGTACAGTATGGTGTTATGTACAGTGTGGTTTCATGTACAGTATGGTGCCATGTACAGTGTGATTTTATGTACACGTATGGTGCCATGTACAGTGTGGTTCATGTACAGTAGGGCCAGTTACAATGTGGTGCCATGTACAGTGTGGTTTATATACAGTATGGTGCCATGTACAGTATGGTGCACTGTACAGTATGGTTTTTATATACAGTATGTTGCCATGTACAGTTTGGTTTCATAACAGTATGGCCATGACAGTATGGTGCATGTACCGTGAGGTGCCATGTACCGTATGGTGCCATGTACAGTATTTTATGTACAGTATGGTGCCATGTACAGTGTTTTATGTCATATGGTGCATGTACAGTATTGTGCCATGTAGAGTATGGTGCATGTACAGTTTGGTTTCATATACAGTATGGTGCCATGTACAGTATGGTGCCATGTACAGTGAGGTGCCATGTACAGTTGTTTTCATGTACAGTATGGTGCCATGAACAGTTGGTGCCATGTACAGTGAGGTGCAATGTACAGTAGGGTACCATGTTACAGTGAGGTGCCATGAACAGTATGGTGCATGACAGTAGGGTGCCATGCACAGTATGTGTGTACAGTGCATGTAAGTAGGGTGCCATGTACAGTGAGGTGCATGTACAGTATGGTGCCAGTACAGTGAGGTGACATGAACAGTATGGTGCATGTACAGTAGGGTGCCAATGCACAGTATGGTGCCATGTACATGTTCATGTGACAGTATGGTGCCATGTACAGTGAGGTGGCATGTACAGTATGGTGCCATGTACAGTGAGGTGCACATGTACAGTATGTGCCTTGTACAGTGAGGTGCCATGTAACAGTGAGGTGCAATGTACAGTATGGTGCCATGTACAGTGAGGTGCCATGTACAGTATGGTGCCATGAACAGTATGGTACCATGTACAGTGAGGTGCCATGTACAGTATGGTGCCATGTACAGTGAGGTGCCATGAACAGTGAGGTGCAATGTACAGTATGGTGCCATGTACAGTGTTTTCATGTACAGTATGGTGCCATGTACAGTGAGGTGCAATGAACAGTATGGTGCCATGTACAGTGAGGTGCCATGTACAGTATGGTGCCATGTACAGTGTTTTCATGTACAGTATGGTGCCATGTACAGTGAGGTGCAATGTACAGTATGGTGCCATGTACAGTGAGGTTGTACAGTATGGTGCCATGTACAGTGAGTGTGCATGTACAGATGTGCCATGAACAGTATGGTGCCATGACAGTGAGGTGCAATGTACAGTATGTGCCATGTACAGTGAGGTGCCATGTACAGTATGGTGCCATGAACAGTTAGGTGCCATGTAACAGTGAGTGTGCAATGTACAGTATGGTGCCATGTACAGTGAGGTGATGTTACAGGATGGTGCCATGTACAGTGTTTTCATGTAACAGTATGGTGCCATGTACAGTGAGGGTGCCATGTAAAGTATGTGCCATGTACATGCTGTTTTGTCATGTACAGTATGGTGCCATGTACAGTAGGTGTGTCCATGTACAGTATGGTGGCCATGTACAGTATGGTGCCATGTACAGTGTTTTCATGTACAGTATGGTGCCATGTACAGTATGGTGCCATGTACAGTGAGGTGCCATGTACAGTGTTTCATCTTGTACAGTATGGTGCCATGTACAGTGAGGTGCCATGTACAGTGTTTTCATGTACCGTAAGGTGCCATGTACAGTATGGTGTCATGCACATTATGGTGCCATGTACAGTGTGGTTTCATGTGCAGTGTTTTCATGTACAGTATGGTGCCATGTACAGTATGGTGCCATGAAACCAAACCCGAAATGAAAATCAGATATGACAATAAAAATAATTCAAATGAAAAGTCAATTTACCTGGTATTCTCATGGAAATTTCATACTGCCTATGTTTTTTAATGACCTCAGCATACTTCAGAAATGTAATAATGTAATGGCAGAATATTCAAGATTAGGATTGATGATCATACATGAGTAAACCCCAAGGTTATAATTGTAAGCTGAAATCATATTATCGTATTTGCTGCTAAGAGTATAAAATTAAGCCCATGTTTGTGTGTTATTCCAATTTCGGTCACTGACCCTTCAAGTAGTGTTTATCCAAAGGCAGGTCAATTTTGTAAACCTATTTTCAGTGGTCAGTGCCATGGCCGTACACCTAATCCATAAGTAGGTATACAAGGTTGACTATGGCCCTGATATTCAAGGTTGACAGAACGATTTATTATGTTTAATTCTTGCTACTCATCCAAACTGTCTTCAAGCACTTAATTCCAGTTGATCGACTGAATCACCATAGACAAGCCATAACCTTGATGAAAGGAACATTCACAAACACCGATAATATGAAAAACCTGATGATAGTTAGTTAGCGGAAGTGAAAGCAGTAGCTCCTACCAACTTGATAGTAGTTAGCAGGTAAGTGAAAGCAGTAGCTCATTACCAATTGGCCTGACCAGTTGGCAGGACATTGAAGGATTGACGATCCTACATTTTGACATGTTTTGATTGCTCAGATCATTCAATTTTGTATATGAAACAGTCGGGTTAAAAAAATGGTCTGCAATGGTAAATTGGGCGATAAAGGATCGCTTCACTGGGAAAAGCACTTTTGCTATTCAGTTTATGAACGAACCGGAGGTAAAGATCTGTGCATGGGGATCGGTTGGGCTGTGTGTGCGGCGTTCCACAGCATATTGTCCAACAGATACAATGGATCTATCGGCACACGTGCTGGGAATTGAATTTGTATGGCCACTTTATAATGTGTGTGCCACCATACTACTTTTACATGAAATGATCTTCCCCCAACCAGACTGATCAAGGTTGATAAACTCTAGACTGGCTGATCAAAGGCAATAATAATATGTTGAAGATGAAGAATCACTTTTCCCAATGAAGTCATGCATAATCTTAGCTTCCACAGAAACCTATAGGACACTGTGTGACCCCCCAATGTTTACAGGGTAACCTTTTGAAAAAAAAAATACATGCGTGGTATAAATACCTTTATGGCTAACTAAGATAGTCATAACAAGCTTTCAGAACATTCTAGTTCCTTTTCAAGCTGAATAAAATGAGCTGTGGTGCTACTCTGGATATGTATACAACATTGGCTCCTCATAGTCCAAATAAGCAGAAAAAAGGGAAATATCTGTGAGGAATGGTGTTAACAAAGTCATATAAAGGGGTTGCAAGGGACAACAGATAAGAGTACAAGATCTGTGGATCAAAAGTGGTGTGATATAATAATGGTAAGTTACTGCAATGTGAAGAGTATGAAGTAAAAAAAAAAAAAAAAAGAGAATTCAGTATCTACAGATGTTTGTATTCTGTCTTGGTGCTTGACAGTTCTTAATCTATATAGTATTGCCATAAATCCAAGGCCCAGGTTTCAGTCCCTCTTCTCCAGAGGTTGCAAGTTTTCTTAATTTTACCACTCCCATACCTTCATTCCATCTTGTTTTAAAGTTCCCCTTAAGGACCAAGATCTTAAATCGTTTATGGAGTGGCGAGGGCTGTTAAATGGTTCCTATGGTGTGTCCAGTTTTTTTTAGTTATAGTTAAAGCAGTGGTGTGTATTCCTCTTCTCAGGCTTTGGCCACAGTCTATCCAACATCAGCCCTCCTGTTGGGAATTTAGTGGCACTGTGTATTAAGTAACTACGTGGATGAAGAGCAGTGTTGTATTGGCCATGGGCTTGTATCCTCAATGTGCCTGGAATCTGTATTTTGTCTGTGAATACCAGATGTGGCTAGTGGGCAGGTTTTGCATTGTTTTTTGATAAGGGTAATAGGCTTCCATTTTTGCTTGGGTTGATCCAAGGCGCTTCTGTTATCGTTCTTTAGATTTGGCGGGCTGCCTGAATACCAGAAGTGAGTTGGTGGGTATGGGAATATGTTTTGGAGCCTCTCATCCTTGTTAAGTGACCTGTAGATCATTAGCCTATTTTCCCTCTTTAGTTGGGGATGTATGTGATGACTAGAAGAAGTCGATTTGTTCTCTTTTTTGTTTGTTATTACAGAAGGTATTCTGGGAATCCTGGTGGCTGTATGGCTGTATGGGATGTTTTGATCCACCAATCCTTGGGTTGTAGCCCATGTTAATGAAGTCACTTTGAGGGTTTTTTCAGTGGTGGTCCTTTCAGTCAGTGTCAAACATATTTCGATTATATCCGTAGAGCTGGCTGTAAATGATGAGTGTTTATGGGTCAGGGTGAAAGCTATCATAATTAGAGTAAGATGGTTTTTTATCTGTCGGCTTTCGATATATGGTGGTTTGTAAAACATTTTCCCTGATAGGGATGGTAGTTAGTATCTAAAAATGAATGTGAGTAGGGGGAAGTAGTTTTTTAAAATTCATTAGTTGGGTGAAAGTCATTAAATTTTTGGTTGAAAACTGAATGAGTTCTTGCTTCAGTACCTGTCAAGATTATTGAATATGTCATCTATGTAGCGGAGTACTCTTCCGCACCCATCTGTAGTACGTAGAGACATGGGTGCAGCTGGAGAGAAGTCCCCTTCTAGTTTTGCCATGAAAAGATGAGCATATTTTGGGGTGCAAAGCATTGTACCCATACTAGTTCCCATCTGCTGTAGATACATTTCTTTGCCCGAATAGGAAGTAGTTGTGTGGCAGGTAAATTAAATCTTGTATAACTGCGGAGTTATACAACTATATCCGCAGCTATACAATGATGGCTTTATCTTGACAACAACTACTTCTATTCGTGGCAAGAAATGTATTTTTCCATTACTTTTTTTCTGTTTGAAATAGGATTACTAAGCAATCAGCTGATGATGCTGCTTCTTGGAACATATTCATTTAAACGTTACTACTTTGTTGTTTGTGGTTGGTAGGAGGCAAGTAGTAGTTGTAACCTTTAAGGGACATCCTCTTCAATGGAAAGCGATCACTGAAGGATCCATGAAATTAAAGGTTGTTATCATATGTTGTGAAATTATTTTAGGACATTAAAGCAATGTATGTCTATATTAGTAACGTGTTGCGGTTTAATTCAAGGAAATTTGCACCAACTCTCTGCCGATGCCATGTTGTTGGTTTGTTTTTATTAAGTTTCTGTACCTTTTATTGTATCAGCCCCCAATTCAGGCACATATTTATTAAGAGTCTCGGGCTGCTCGTTTTGATTGATTTTAAACAAACATTACTTTTGACACCCAAGTTTGAGGTTGAACCAGGATATCTTTCACTGAAAACAGATCAAAAGTTTATGTAACAAACTGCGTGGAGCAAGAAAACACTTAATCAGGACAGCAGCAGAAAGTAATAGAAGCCGTGGGCTGGTGAAAACAAACCAGGGAGTGAAGTTAGGATGTGAAGTTTGTATCTTCCCGACTGTGGTGGAACGTAGGGAGGGTTGCAAGATGTGTATTGTAAATACGCAAGTCACAAAACAAGGAGTCTCTAGAGCTCGTACAGAGCAAATCTACTGATGTGAGACAAACCCAGTGATATTATCCTAGTTAGAGCATTCAATGTATTCAACAGCACGTGACTCGCATGCTTTTTAATAGGATTAGTATATAACGGAGTGTGGACAGTGGTTGTGCGGATGATGATCATTGCCATTACAGTTTTGTCCTTGTAGATGTATATGTATATTGTGCCACTTGGGGATGCAGCGCGTGTAAGTATAAAATACAATAAAGTCATACAAGGGGGATAATAATAGATAGTTCAGTACACAATATATCAAATTATATAAATAGAAGTGGCTAGAAGCTTTGCCACAAGAGGTAATGAGGGTCCCTTGCCCCATAGAGCTTACAATATCTAGTTAGGTGGGGTACCACACAGATAAACGGAATGGTTATAAGTGCTGGAGTGAGGAACGTAGGCCAGGCCAAAATAACAATATATACGGCTGCTGGTTACCAGCTAGGTAGGATGTTGTAAGGCTAGAGTTACACCATGCTAATTGATGTTCTCTGATGAGAGAGAGGAGAGAAAAGAATTCCAGAGGTTGCGGAAGCTGCAAGAGAGAAAGGTTTAAGGAGAGAGGACGCAGTACGAGTGGGGGGGTCTCTGTAGCTTCCCCCCCAACAGTCCCAAAAATGCCCACCATATAGGACTCTGCTTCCTTCCTGGCGCCGGGAGAAGTTTGGCATGTGCACTGCAGCCTTCTCCCCTCCCCCTCCCCCTCCCTCTCCTCAATTGATTCCCTCCCCCTATTGCTAAATCCCTTTGTAGCAAAACTTGCCCCCTGTCCACCCCAGCCCAACCAGCTATGTTAGTATTATTAGAAAAGGCCCGAAAAATACTACCTTCCCTTTCCTCCGCCGCATGAGCTCCCGGCAGCCAGCGGGCCGTGATTGGACTGCCGCTCAGCCAGTCAATCACAGACCGACTGACGGTCCACCCCTCTGCGTGCATGTACTCGCAAGCAGGAGGGCGGCAGCGCGGCGGACGCATGAGGAAGGTAAGTAAGTTTGGGGCATTTTCTAATAATACTACACTAGCGGTGGGGTGGGGGGAAAGGGAGAATCTTTGGTGAGAAAATTTTTAAGGGTGGATATACCTTAACGTTGAGCAAGGTGTGTCCAGTACAGTGGAGATTTGTCATCCAGTTTATTAGAGAGCAACAATACAGCAGCAGAGTTCAGACTAAGAGAAGGGAGAGAGGTGGGAAGCAGGAAGAAAAAAGGAGTCAGGTTGCAATAGGTCAGGCCGCGATAGGACGAGAGCTGCATAAGCATACGGTGGTCCTTTACATATAAGAAACGCCTAAATCAGGCGTGCTTGACTTTGTGAGTGGGGGATTTCCGTGACACCACTGGACATTAGGGCAAGATCTGTGGAGTCCCCAGGAAAAAATAGACAGAGGGCTTCCAGCACACGGACGAGGAGGGGACGGTTCTTCAAGGAACAGCGTACTATCAATCGCAGGCAACTTCCAAAACACACGAAACAGTCGGAGGGAATGTCCCCCATTTGGCTGGGTGGCTAATTGGGTTGGGCTACATGACAATGTGCCCTGTGTGTCCCAAGGTAAAAACCATCCTAGTGTGGTGGGTTGCAGTTTCTGCAAGTTGGGTTTGCAGGGATTTGGTTTGTAAAGGTAAGAAGCGGGGGATAGTGGGTAACTGGGACTGGACCTTGGCGGGCCGGGGGGGGGGGGGGTTTAGATCCCAAAAATTACCATTCGCCACTTTACTAAGGTTACACACACTTTTGTTAAGTTACACCCATTTTTTAAGACCTACTATTCTCATTTTACATGTTGCCTGCAACATATTTCAATGTATGATGTGGTTACGATAACTAACAGACAGGTAAGGCTCTTAACACTGGTCTCCTAACAATTGGTGATATGATGAATGGCTCAATAACATTGGCAATGATTTGAGGGCTGATAACACTGGCTAATGATCTAGATGATGACAAAACTGGTGTTATGATCTGGAGGCTAATAACATGACTAATGACAGGCAAGGCTTACAACACTGGTTAATGATCGGTAGGGTCTGGTACACTGTGGATAAAGAACTTGCGATGGCTAACTAACACTGGCTAATTAATGGAGTGGCCTGTACATACCACTGGCTATTAACTGAAGGGCTGACTAATATAAAAGTGATTAATACCTGAGATCACCATATATGTGCTCTGCTTCACCTTACATTCAATATGCTGCCAACCTGTAGTAGTCTGCTAAACTTTGGACCTGCGTGTGCTACTTCTTTAATTTACAATCTGGGCAGGAGTTGAAGGGAGCCCAAACAGAACAATGCATGTAGTCTCATATATATGCACATGCTTCACACCTCCCATAATATTCTTTGCATGTCAGCCACAAGGCAAACAGCTAATAGTTAAGGTTTTAAATGAGCAGTGACTCCAAAACCTCCTTACCCATTCTCATATCAGCTCCCAAGGTCAGTAAAGGACAGAAGTCAGCAGCAGTAGTAGGTTGCTTCGTTCCAATGCCGATATTACGAGATGGGGCCATGCACTGTGTCTGTAGTAACGTCGTGTTGGAAACTTACTAATAGCTTCTCTGTGCAGCCCAAATTTTTCATTGGAGAACAGCCTTGTGGACACTTTTGCCCCTCAGCCGCTAGGCCATTCTCCCCTGATGAATAGTTGCGGCACTATAGACTGTAAATGGTTAAACATAATATTGTCTAAGAATCAATTTTGCTGCATTGCTAAACTGTGATTAAAGCCAAAGACTAATAAAAAGAGCTTTATACTTTATAATTTTAAATCACTTGATCACGAAATCTACTGATTAAGTTTAGTGTGCGGCTGCATCAAATCTAATCGATGGTAATTGAAACTTTGAGAATATAGTAAAATTCAGATTTCAGACATCTAAACTTCTAGACAACACGGGCCTCCAATTCCTATACATTTAAATTTTAGTTGTATACGAGTTGCTTCACAATCCTAAAATATCAATCACTCAGAATACAGAATGACAGTTATACAACTCTGAATGGGATGGAGAAAAAATATTTGAGGGAAAGGGAAACTTTATGAATTACAGGTGGTGGCTGGATGAAAAGACATCCGAGGTTTACCCAGGGCCACTTCTAACCATTGGCAGAGAGTGAGGACCATTGTCTCCGCAGCACACCCTGCACTGAAAAGAAAGGCGGCAGACAGGCAAGTGTTGTGGGTGACCAGTGTGACTGGTCCAAGAAATATTTTTTTTCCCCCCCTTAAAATGTTCTTTTTTTAAAATCATTTTAATATGGTTAGGTTTGCTTTTAGTTTGTAGCAAGGTTACATCAGTTGAGGTTCGTTAGGGTCCCTGCTTAAAGAGTCCTACCTCTGACATGGGGCGGGCTTACCACATCTTTTATTATACAAGTATGGCATCTAATGTATTATAACAGTTTGAACCAACATGCATAGCACAGGCTACAAAATAAAAACAATTATTTTTGATTTTGTCAACAAAATCCTGAAAGGAGTCAACGTATGGCATAGTGGACACATTTGTTTAATAAAGGGGTGTAATATCTTCTTTCTAGTCATTTCACCTTATTTCTAATTGAAGTTTGTACTGACTGAGGAACTGTTCAAATGACCTTTGCGCCACGCCTGGAATAATCAGGGCTGGCATTCAAAAAGTTTGGCTCCATGGACAGCAAGAACCTAGAAAGCCCCCGTGGTGCCGCAGCAAAAATCATTTGAAATACCAGCGCACCACACTATACAGCAATCTAGGTACAGCAAAGTTCACTACAGGTAGACATGGGCCTGCTGCCACTCTAATCTTTACCTGAACTAAAATCAGTCCAAACCACAACATTATACAAGATATGTAACCCCCCAAACCCCAGATCATAAAGCTCACACTTCCCCCAAGTGCAGCTAAAAATGTTATCACTTGATATCCAACTAGTGTTTCCACTATATTTTGAATACATAGATTAATACGTAACTAGTAGGGTCTAACAACTATATTCTATGGCAGACATTTTCTAGGTAGGTTGGATTCAAAAGAAATAGCAGGACAATATCTCCCCGGCTTGTAACATTTTACAAGGTGTTAAACGAGAGAGGGTCTCTCTACAGCTTCTGAACATCTCCCTGTGGTAATGGTTATGGAAGGCACTACCAGGCACTTAGCTGTTTGCAGTGGCAATAATTGGACTGTTGTCGCTATTTTGAAAAGCCATTGGAGATCCGATTTGACTGTATGTATGTAGGATGGGTGTTTAGTGTGTGATACTTAGGAACTCACAGTACTTGTTCCTTGCCTGTTATTTATAGTCAACTTTTTCCCGTTGGAAAAATGTTGCTGAGTTCTTGTTAATATTTTGAGTAAATATAGAAAGAACCAAATTGAATAGTAATCAGCCTTTTTTTTTTTACGTCTCATTATTGTTAAGCTTGGAACTTTCTTTTAAAGGCCAACTAAATGCTAGGTCCACACTAACCACGTTTTCACCACGCTTGCGCATGCCACTTTCGCTTGTTATTGAAAAAATTCCTGCATTCAAATGCACGTGCAATTGGTGATGAAGGGGGAAGGTGGGTGGGAGGAAGAGAGAGCCTGCAGCCATTATGCCTAATGAGCCTCCATTTTAGAATTTCGGTCTAAGTTAAGAGCAACTATTAAGGGGGACGCATGGTCCGTTTTTGGTAACACATCGATCGCCCATAAATTTTGTTCTAACAATACATGAGTTTCCATAAGTGGTGATAGCGAAATTGCATGCGCAAGATGCGAGAAACATTGCCACACGTGATTGCATGCACGCTGCGGCTTGGTGCGTTTGGCAGTGTGACTCAGTGCCTTAAGTCCTACATAGCAAGAATTGTTAATAAAAATTGTGAATATGCTTACACTCAAACCTTGCTACCAGAGGAGTCCCAGACACCACCCTGTTATATGGAAATCTGGGCTGGGTAGTTAAAGTTAACATTGGCAACCAATGAGGCGGGGTGGGGCTGGTTGCCCGGAAGGCACTTCCCATGATGGAATGTCTGTAACTGAGCTATCACAAGATGTGAATATCAAACAATACAAAATCTACATTTCATAATCAAGTCAGGATTATTATTCTGAAACACCCTGATATATAACACAAGAATGAACATTGACAGTAGATTGTAGAATTTAATTCTACTGTAATTATTTACAATGTTTTTATTCTTTTTCATTATTTGCCCGAGATGTTATTAATATACAAAAAATAAGTGGGGTCTCATTGTTCAGCATGCCAAACAATTTCTGAAGCGTGAATATCCTGGGCATGACATTCCCCCTTTATTAGTTGCTGTTAAGTTAGCCGAAATTCTAAAAATGGAGGCACAAAAGGCCTAATGGCTGCAGCCCTCCCTCCCTCACCGTCCTCCCATTTTTCAGGGCTAGCTAGTGAAAACAAAGGGCAAGATATACATTAAAAGCAAACAGCACAGGTAGGGAACACTTTTACTAACCTGTACAATTTGTCTTTATCCTACCACCTGTTGGCATCTTTTTAAGCAAGTCTTTTAAGCAAAGGTTTGCAGAAAGAAAACAGCAGGCGGGGGGAATGGGCAAGGAGGAGGAGCGCTGGTTTGGAAGGCTGTGTCCTGGCTGAGGAGCTATGATCTTATGGTCAGTCTTCTGGGAGGTATAAAGGCCCATGTGTGGACCAATCCTCCGCTGAATCTCACAAATTGATGGATAAGACGCATTTCCTGGTGCTGAGAGGGGGCTTCTTTGCCTAAAAAGCTGTGTTTATATATTTAAATAACACAGTGGTCCTAAAGGCTAGGGGCCTGCCTTTTTGCCAAATACCAGTGTCTAGTGTCTTCTTGTTGTTAAATAAAGGATGGGAATTGGTAATCCTTTAGGGCACGGCCACACTGCACCGCACAAACGTATTGCCACACGGAATTGCCTGCGATTTCATTGCGTTTCGGCATGCGTTTCTTTCATTAGTGTAGGAAAAACATGTGAGTGCTATTAAAAATGCAGAATGCAAACGCAGAAAAAACGCTGCAGTGTGCCTAGCCCTTAGGCTTATAGAAGCGCAAGAGGGAGGATAACTGAAAAATCCATATCATACTACACAGGGATTTTTCTTTTTCCTGGTCGTGGCACGGCAGTGTTGACATAAGGTTAATCCCCCTGTGGAGCGCCTGTCAGGAACCCCTCTCAAGCTATAAAAGTCCCTCCTTTAGTCCGTCCCACGTCTTTTGAATGGATGTCTGAAAGAAAATATAATAGAAGGGAGGGAGATGAACACTGCCGTGCCACGGCCAGGAAAAGAAAATCCCGTAGTATGGATTTGATTTCAGTTTTCCCAGGTCTTGCACGGCAGTGTTGACTAAGGATTTGCCAAAGCTAACTAGTGAAGGGAGGGACACGATTTTATGCTGGAAAGTGCAATTTATTTATTTTGATGATGCCGAAACAAGGATTTTCTACCAATCCGCTTCAGCTGCTGCGTCGTGTCCACTTTGTAGTACTGATAAAGTAGACATTGTAGATCACTGCTTTGCATATTTCTTCTGGGGGTGCCTGACCTCGGAATGCCCCCGGATGCGCTAAAGACCTGGTGGAATGCCAGTAACCTAGAGGGTAAGGACTCTGCCTTGTTGAAGAATAAGCTTGTCTGATGCTTCCTTTGATCCAAGAGGATATTGTTGTTGAATTTGATGCTTGACACCTTTTTTGTGGCCTAAGAAAAGAATAAAAAGGAAACCAGTCTTCCAAAAGCTTCCTGTCTTTTAATATGAATTTCTGAGAGATATGCCCACATTAGAGTATGTGGGATTGAATCAGACACATCTGTTGAAGGTTGAAGATTGGAGAGGACAATATCTGGTTGATATGGTAGGATGATACACATTAGGTAAAAAGGAAGTGTTGGTTCAATATTATCTTTTGGAGTAGAATTGAAGAAATGGTTTGCGATTGTCTGAGAGATCTTATCTCTGTGACTCTTCTGGCTGATGGTTATTGCCACAAGAATTATGGTTTTGTATGTGATGTCTTTATTGAGGGCGAGTCTATGGGCTCAAATGGAGGTTCTTGCAAGTTTTTAGAACAGAGGAAGATCTCATTGTGGGACTCTTTGCCTTATTTGGGGCGTTAGATGCTTTACCCCCTGGAAAGAAATGAATTATTAATGGGTCAAGGCCCCCTGCCTCTGTTAGAGCTGCTATATGAGCTTGTAACTTGGATTTTGAGGGTTGAGAGGCTAAGATCTTTTTGGAGTCCATTCTGCAGGAATTCAATAGTGTTTTCACTTTGTTAGTGTTGGGTGAACTTCATTGTCTTGACACCATTTACAAAAGACTTCCCAAGTCTTGTAATATTTGTGCGACAGATGATTTTCGAGAAGGATTGTGTTTATGCTTTTCTTCTGACAGGCCTCTTTCCCTCAGCGTGTCGGTCTTCCGTAGCCAAGCCGCTAGTTTTAAAATTTCTACTGAGGAGAAGGATGGTCCCTGAAGTCCATGAGGTGTTGTTTGCCCAGAGTAGAAGATTGTGGACATCTTCAAAAGGGCAACTCTGGTTCCACCCTGCCTGTTTAGTAGGCTACCCACTGTGGTGTTGGTGGTTAGGATCCTTACCGATTTGAAATGTTTCAGGGCTAGAATATTTCCATCTCTCTCTCATATTCTGGGAAGCTGGCGACAACTCTTCGACATTTGCCTTGGGTAAATGGTTCAAGAATTGTTTGCTCCCATCCTGAAGACTGGCATCTGTTGTAAGTGAATCAGCATGGTTGATCCAAGGGTATGGTTTTAGATCTGTCGGTATTGTTACCACCTGAGGCTGGATATGGTTGAATGTGTTAAGGGTAGGTGTTGATTCTGACCTTTCTGTGTCTGAATTGGCTCAAGAGAAACACCACTTAAGGTCTTTGTGTGGAGCATGGCATATCAGACTGAGCTCATGGCCGAGGTCAATTTCCATATGATGTGCTGATAATCCATGCTGAAGGAGTTGTCTTCGATATGAACCTTTGCACTTCCTGAGATAACTCTTTCTTCCGGGATGGTGGTAGGGACACTGTGAGGTCTATGGTGTTTATTATCTACTAGAAATTATATTACCTGAGATGGAATAGAGATGATTTTTGTTTGTTTACCACCCATCCGTGGTGGCGAAGACATGTCGTTGTCAATGGTGTTTTTCCTGGTTGTGAGATTTTATCAGCATGTCGTTCAGGTAAGGCATGGATCTGGATACCAAGGAGACGAATGTGAGCCATGATTGGGCCTCTAGGATGTGGTGGTGGATGACAGGAACCTGGTTAGAGTGTGGAGATGACAAAATTCTATTTGGTATCTTTGTTCTAGGATTTTCAGAACCCATGAATGAAGTGTTTGAGTCCAGTTTTTTGAAGTGGGAGAGTCTTCCTCCTATTTGAGAACTAGGGCTTGCGCACCTTAATGGGTCTGGACTTGGGATTGGCTCCTGCACGACAAGGCTGTGGCCCTGAGTTGTTCTTCCAGACTCTTGGTGGAAAAAGGTTTTTTCGGTCTGTATAATCGGGCATTCTTGATGCCTGTGGGCTGGAAAAAGAGATGAAAGAAGAAGCTTGCCACCTCCTCGAGATGTAGATGGTAGAGTGTTCTTGCCAGAATTCCTCTCTATTAGTTCCTCCAATTTGGAACACAAATAGTAGGTTTCCTTCAATGGGAGTTGATGTTAAGCTTGTTAAAATATGTCCGCCTTCCATTGTCTCAGGCCACAGGGCCTCACCTGGCAACAATAGATGGCTCATGGACTTGGCAGCCAACTTGAACCGAGTCCATGGATGCTTCTGATATTTATCATTAGTATCCTTTATATCCTTCAGCATTTGATGAGTGCTTGACTAGGGGTGCCCTTTTTAATGGCCTCTTCAGCTTAGGAGCCACTATCGGTTGCTTTGCTGGCCTGTGATTGCCAGGGGTGGCCGAATTGCTGCCCCAGAAAGGGCATAAATCCTCTTTAATAGAGCATCTTCTTTTTTACTCATGGGTCCCTGAGGGCTACTGTGTCCTCTTGGCTTATATTGGCTTCCTAGCTGGTTATGATGATTGTGTACTTTGGAGGTTCATCCCAGGAAGCTGTGACTGATTGGACGAATGGATAGGTTTATTGTTATAAAAAAAGGTAACTGAGGGTCGACTCCAAATCTTTAGAAATATTTATTATAAACCACACATAACCACGTCACAATGTTTGGGGAATGCCCTCTTCAGGTGATAAAGGCAACTGTGCTTGAGGAAAAAAGTTTGCACTTATCACGACAGTCTTTATATTTTCATCAAGCACAGTTGCCACTTATCACCTGAAGAAGGGGGCATTCCCCCGAAACGTTGTGTGACGTGGTTATGTGTGGGTATAATAAATATTTCTAAAGATTTGGAGTGCGACCCTCAGTTACCTTTTTTCCTGTGAATCCATCGGTCCTCAAGGAAGACCCACAGAGGTGTCTGCCCCTAGTTTGGTAGGTGCACCTCCACCATGTTTATTCGCTTATTGTATGTTCGCGATGTGTGAGAATATTTGGTCAGGATTTTAGTGGTTCTTTTTTTTATAGTGTCCAGGAAGATTCATGGGGAAGAAAGTATGTTTTTTTGTGTTCTTTTCGTATAAACAAGGATAAGAAGATGATGTTTGACAGGCTTGATAATACAGGTGGTTTTCATTCTTGTGTGATTAGGTGGCCAGAGTTTCTGCGCTTAATGGTCTTTCGGTTCTATCATCTGGATCATTCAGTTTCAGAATCCACACAATTTCTCCTGGTTCTAAAGGGCCTGGTTAAGTATTGTACAGAAGGGCCAGAAGGGTTAATCATATCAGATGCTTTGGATGCTTTAGAAAAAGTTGCTAGGGAAGAGTACACCATGTTGACTTGACATTCGGAATCTGATCTTCAGATGAGATTTGAGGTTCTGAAGGCTGTGGCATTCAGCGCACAGTTTTGTGTCTGGGGAGAGCTGTGGATTGTTGCACATGTGGCATTCAGTTCTCTTCTTTTGTGATGATAGTCATCATCTTCGTCTCTTCCTAGAGAGAGTAACTGAACGAATATAAAGGTGTTTTAAAATATTTCATTGAAATCTCCTATCTCTGTTCTCTCTCTCTCTCAAGATCCGAACTTCTGTTTCCCTGAGCTTCAGTGAGCACTGAAAAAGATGTAAAATACATTAAAATGGAGGTATTGAGAGTGTATGGAGGTTAATCCACTATTCTTACGCGAGGCAGAATAGTAAGGTGGATAGGTGCAGGGTCCCACGCTGAGACGGAGAGGAAAACCCCAGTTTTCAGGCTTCCACTGCAGCTTAGGAGCTTGTGCAGCCGGTTTTTTTTTTTGTTTTTTTTGAATTTCGCGGTTTTCCTCGATGCTTCCAGGTTGCGCGATGAGTCACGAGGGATGTGCATAAAACGTTGAGGCACCCGAGGCGGACGCGCTCAGCTGCTGCAATTCCGAAGAGCGCTTAGGAGCAGGGGAGAGGAAGGAGGAGGTGGAGTTCCCTGCTGCAGAATCCATTCAAAAACACAGTGGGACGGGGACTACAGAGAGACTTTTATAAGCTTGGAGAGGGGTTCCCTGACATCGTTCCCAGGGGTGATTGATTACCTTATGTCAACACTGCCGTGAAGGACCTGGGATAATGAAGGAACCTGATCTGAACACAGCTCTGTCAATGATTTCCAGCGAGAGAGAAACACAAATGTGATGTTAGGCCAGGCACAGCTGATATTATGAGGATTCTTGATCTGAAACCCCGCATTGGATGTGCTATCCTCACATGACTATGAAATCTTTCTGGTTAACATAAAAAATAGAGCAGGGGAAGCATGTCATGTAAAGAGAAATCTAAAGAGAATCCAGTGTTAGCTTTAATTAGTATGTCCATAACCTTGACAGTGTAAATGGATGCAGTATATGAACATCAAGTAAAAGCATTTTCATCATAACTGACTAATAGCACATGAAGCTCTGAGCTTTCTGTATGGCCTGCCCTTTACTTACAGAGTTGGTGTTAACCGTGAAAGTGCCACACATGTAAAATCTTAACCTCATTTTTGCAGCAGGGAGTTTAGCACAGGTTTTCTCAATAGTATACACTCATGAGGGACAGATAAGTATATTGTTTGCCTGTCAAGAGATAGAGTGTTAAAAAAGCTCGTCACATGCCCGGCGGATCGATGAACGACCCCCGACCGAACACATATGGTACACACGACTGAAACCACTGTTTGCCGCATGTAGCCATCGGTATCGAGGGTTGTGGCTCGGCCGCATGTTGAGCGTGTGTATAAACCTTTTGTGTATACCAAGCTGTGTAGATTGTGAAGTTCTGTTGTTTAAAATGTTTCCAAACGTTTTCTAGCTGACTTTAATACTTTGTAAGAGTTGTGCACCAGGCTTTTCTTTCTAATTATAACTAAATGCTAGGTTCTCCTCCCTGGTTCCAAACAAAAGCATCAAAGCTCTTAGCTACATCTTGTAGGAGTTCAGGAATCCATCTATGTAAACAATGGGAAGACACACTTGTAGAACAATCTTCCTATTGTACCATGCGGGGGCAGGCCCAGACTGGAAATCATATACGTTCATTTGTGGAAACTACAGGAAACCCAGAGGTGAGGCCTAGGGGTTTAAGTCTTACCCTGGGTACTAATAGGGGGAGATGATGTGTTTTGTGGGGTTTGAATGCAGGATAAAGTTTCTCCTTCGAGAATTAAAATGTGATGCTCTTTTTTTAAATCCAGCAATACAAAAGAAAAGATGGAATATCTATAGGAGGAAGGTGAGGAGCCATATTTGCCTCTAGGTTTATCTTCTGTTAGTAAGTTCCATGCTCAGTATGAATGCATTCTGCAAAATGACTATGTTATGGCCAGTGGCGTAACATGAATCACTGTGCCCCCCAGCAAAACAATGATGGGGCCCCCTATCTGTGCTCATCACAGTAGTTTTCTGGAGGAAGGCTGTATCTGTCATAGGGTTATGACAGCTGGGTTAGGGCTCATTACAGAAGGTTGGTGATTAGGGCAGGTCTAAAGATCTACTGTTGCAGCTGCACAAGTCCAAAATCCAAAGGCAATTTTGATGTTTTCAGGCAATGGCGTGCTGTAGTCTAGAAGTAAGGATGCTAAATAGCCCATAGCACACTTGTGGTTAAATTGTACTACATGGTTGCATCATGTTCTCTACACACATAAGCAGTTATATTATATAAATGTATTAGAGTTATAAAACATAGACACAGCATAAAAAGTTTGATGGAAGCGCACTCTGTAATCAGAAAATGTTCTGTTTATTGCATCACACAAACATACACAACGTTTCGGAGAACGCTATGTCTCCTTCATCAGGTGTAATGATGAAGGAGACATAGCGTTCTCAGAAACGTTGGTATGGAGTGTGATGCAATAAACAGAAACATTCTGATTAACAGAGTGCGCTTCCATCAAACTTTTTATGCTTGTGCTATAGCTTGGAGTTGAAGGTAGAGGACTGAGGGAAGCAGCACCTGGAAAATACTGGCACATTGCCTGAAGGAGTGCCTAGGCCCACACGTGTGTTACAACAGAGTTACAACTAACTTTATGTCTGTAGAAGCAATAGATTGCTGGGGAAGTGGAGTTCCAAGTCTTAGCTACCACCACTAAAGTCCCCTGTGAATGGTTTTCTATTTGGTATTGTGTTAACTTTTATAGAACTAAAATATTGTGTCCATTGCAGGTCTATATCTGTGCCAACATTATGATAAACAACAGACCGTCCTGCTATAGCAACGTGTATATTTATTCAGTCAACCTCCTTAAAGGATATGTCCACTTCCAAAAATACCTTTTTATATTTGGTTGGAATCCCCCCAAAAACTTTGTGAGGTCGAGGTTTTGGGGGTTGTCAACCAAATCTAAAAAGTTTTATCTGGAATTTGAAGTATTCATTCCAATATATCCTATAAGTCATCCCAACCCATTGTCCCAGAGATATAAGCCTTTGAAATGCTGCAATTTGTAGAAGCTGCTACAAATCCATCTGCCACTCAAAGGCACACACCCACACAATCAAAGCTCCTATGCCGTACTGTATATCACACACTCCTTCCTACAACATATACACCTCGTGCCACACATAGTAGTAGTGTTAAACACAAACGCTAAACCATTACCCAGCAATATGAGCAACCTACTAAAAAACAGCCCCTCCCCACCAAAAACTCATACATACAAAACAAGGTCTCAAATGGACACACACTATATACCTCAAACAGTAATACAGCATATATAATACTACAGTATATATAATACTACAGTAACACAGCATATATAATACTACAGATATGATAATACTACAGTAATACAGTATACAATACTACAGTATATATAATACTACAGTAATACAGCATATATAATACTACAGTATATATAATACTACAGTAACACAGCATATATAATACTACAGTATATATAAACTACAGTAATACATATACAATAATACAGTATATAATACTACAGTAATTACAGCATATCTAATACTACAGTATATAATACTACAGTTTATATAATACAAACAGATAATACAGTATATGTAATACTACAGTAATACAGCATATATAATACTACAGTATATATAATACTACAGTGTCACAAACGCCAGTTCGCTGGGCACGTGATACTGACCAATCAATCGGTAAAAGCTGCCACCATGCCAAATTTTCTTCAAGGCTTTGGCAATGCCCACAACCCCTTCTGACTCTCACATGACTATGCACCCCTGTCCTGGCAGCTAAATGGTTAACAACTACACCATTCAATACAGCAACTAACTGGTTAATTGGCATCAGTCCTTCACATATAAACTTATAAGAGACTAAATGAGTTCTTTTGAGCATCAAAGACAAAACTTATTAAATTTTAGATTTAATATTCCAAAGGGTGGACAGTGCATAATACAAAATAAAAGAAAATGGTGTTATAATAAAATGACACACAATAGGTACAACAATTCTATAAACAACAAAAGTATAGAAAGTTTCACAGACCCTAACTACTCACTAGAAGTCCTGTGTCTCGGGGGAGAAGGAAACATTTGATCATACCCATTTAGCAGTCCCCTCAGTATGAACACAGTTAAGGGATACAAGTATTTTTAAGCCCTTGTTGAACCATCTCTAGCTTTGCCATACTTAGCTTGCATGAGATGGAGTATCCAGGAATTTCCAGATTTACAAAATTGTTCATAATCCTTCATTCCCCATTAGTTAAGCAGATCCCATATAACTTTAGATATGGACATTGTACTGGGTATAGACCACGTATTCCTCTCCTCTAGTAATTATCAATTCCTACAATACCAAACATGACCCGTGGTAAATACATATCCCAACATATAATAACTTGCCTTAGCAAGGGAATAAGGTCTCCATGTTGGAATCATTTTAATGGGCCTACTTCTCATTCACAAATATAATATTGGTTCGTCTCACATATTTCAATACAATAATAATTTATTTTACATGTATGACTGTCCTTAAAGTGACCTATTAAGGTACCCACCAGACCCTAGCAGTAGAGAATTCCAGATACACGATTTGGCCCACAAAGAGATGTCCGAAATTCGCAAAATCCAGTCCGCTCGAGGATCCGGGAATTTTCGAAAAGAATTCGAAAATCCGCAAGCGGACCATTAAAATAAGAAAATTACGAGATTTTTCGTATTTCGAAAATTTTCGGAATTACGGGTGGTTCGAAAATTTTCGAAAATACGAGAAAAACCAGAATTTTCGAAAATTTTCAAAAATGTATTTTCGAAAATACGAGTAACCCTTCTAATTTGGAAAATTTTCGGAAATACGTATTTAGGAAATAAGAGAGATCCTTGTAAATCCTTCGAAATCCTCGAAAAAATTTCAAAAATATGTATTTTCGAAAATACGAGTAACCCCCGTAATTCGAAAATTTTCGGAAAAATACGAAAAATCCGCGAATCTGAAGTTCGGAAGGCGGAAAATCCGGAAAAACTGGAAAAATCCGCCGTTCGCGAACGGGAACATCCGCGGCGCATACGGGTTCAGATCCACGAACCGACCATCCCTAGCCCCACATGTCTGGAAGAGAAGATCTGGTTCCGTGCTTCACTAACACTGGGGACTGTTCCAGGGTGGAATGGCATTTTTATTGGTCCTTTGCAAGAAACTAATACCATTCTTAACCCATTCTGCCAAGTCACTACACACGTCTTAATACAGTAATACAGCATATATAATCTACAGTTATATATAATACTACAGTAATACAGCATATATAATACTACAGTATATTAATAAAACGTGTATATAATAATACAGTAATAAGCATATATACCAACAAGACTACAGTGCAAATCTATGAAATATATAGAATAAAGCAAATTGGAAATGTAACAGGACAACAAGCAGTTTCACTGTTTGTGAAGGTTCACTACAGCTGCTGCTCTACACTGACTTTCTTCAGTGATTATGATCTCAGCCAAGCAGGGGAAGACATGTGACACCGAGCGCTTCATGCAACAACGACCATTTTGGCGAAGAATCGTACGTGTGTATGCGTTCGGTCGGGGTCGTTCGCCGCATGTAGTGCTTAGTGTTGGGGGTCATGGATCGTTGGCAAAATGTACATGTGCACAAACCTTTACTTGTAAAGAATCTCTGCATCACTTGTTCACCTCTTTCCCCCCTGCCTCTCCCATCATCACACTGTACTTTCTCCCACACTTGCTTGCTTGCAGTCATTAGCACTGGAAGGGAGGAGGCGTGTTCAGTGGGGTCAACATGATGTCAGCACTTCATTTCAAATACTTCAAAGAGCATGCTTGACTTTGCATACAGCCATTTTCTATTCAGGGGGACTAGAGAGGGGAGGGGGATTATACAGCATGCTACAAACACTGCCAGTGTGAAGAAAACAAAGCCACACAGCAAGATGAATGGAAGGCAGCTATCTAAGTGATCTGTACATTGTATATAGGCAGTTATTTTTTTCACTATAGTTGCCGTTTAACATTGAAGTCATTTCCTTTTCTCAATTTAAATTCACTGTAAGAGCAGATTGTTTCATTGCTTAATGCTGTCAGAATAGCTTACATTCCATTACAAGCCAAGCATAGTCATTTTATCCTGGGTATAGTTCCTGTTGTAAGAGCTCTAGTGGAAAAAAACTCATAATAAATAACATGTAGTCTGTATGAATGAGTATCAGAGGAGTCAGCCAAGTGAGCAACTTCTCCTCGCTAAAAGCTCAGTTTGTGGTTTCTGAATCTGAATCTAGAAAAGCAATTGAACTAGATTTTATGCAGCATTTTGGACATGCCAGGGAGATTCAATAAAAGTTCTATTGCTAAAAAATGGTGCTAATTTTGCCCACCCAATCAGATTATATAAGACCAAGCTAACCATCTGATTGGTTGGGGGCAAAATTAGCACCATTTTATAATAAGAATTTTTATTGAATAACCTTGCATAAATATCCAAAAAAACTATTTGTTGGATGCAAGTTAGAGGGTAGTATTTTTGAGATGTATTAACTAAATGGATAAATTAATAAATGGATATATGGTGAGACATTTAGTGGATAACTAAGTGGTAATAATAACATCTTTTGTGAGCTATGACTATGCTTGGAGATGGAGAGGTATCAATACTTCCTAATTACCTTATGACTTTTGCCATATACCATGTGGAAGGGTCTTCTAATTGCAAAAATAAAGGGCAAGGCATGAAACAACACAGGCACCAGCAAACCCCTGGCTTGAGCTGCCCACTTGTATCCTCAAGCTAGCACAGAGCATCAGCTGTATCATAAGCCTTTCCCCAAACTTCTTCATTGTTTTTAAAGCTAGTCACAAGTCTAAAAATAATCTTTTTTTCTCTCCCTAAGGCGCCACAGGCAGAGAAAGCAAAGATATTGATTCTAGTAATCAATATAGATATCAATCAATATTGATATTTTTAATCCATATACTGTAGTTCTGGTTGATCCAAAGAATCTTAATGATTGCCATTTGGAATTTTCAGATGGTTGTTGGTTTATTTTTGCCTTTCAACTGTTAGTAGGGTTAATGAGTAGGGAATAAAGGTTTGAACTAGATGGAGTCTTTATTCATCCTCGGTTACTATGTATTAATTCAGAAGAAAAATGTATATCTTTAACAACATTCCTAAGTGTTATGCACTGACTTGATGATATAGAAATGATGGTCCCTATAACAATCTGTGGAATGTATGTTTAGCAGTGAGAGCCTGAATCAGGACAAGGCTATCATTCAGGTGGTATAATGTGCAATGTGGTGCCATGTACGTGTGGTGTTATGACAGTGGTTTCATGTACAGAATGGTTGCCATGCACAGTGTGGTTTCATGTACAATGTGGTGTCATGTACAGTGTGGTTTCATGTACAGTGTGGTTTCATGTACAGTGTTGTTTCATGCACAGTATGGTGTCATGTACAGTGTGTTTTCATGTACAGTATGGTTCATGTACAGTGCTGTTTCATATACATTATGGTTTCATGTACAGTGTGGTTTCATGTATAGTGTTGTTTCATGCACATTATGTTGTCATGAACAGTGTTGTTTCATGTACAGTATGGTTTCATGTACAGTGCTGTTTCATGTACTTATGGTGTCGTGTTACAGTATGGTGTCATGTAGTATGATGTCATGTACAGTGTTGTTCATGTACAGTATGGTGTCATGTAAGTGAGGTGTGCATGTATATTATGGTGTCATGTACAGTATGGTGCTATGTACAGTGTTCATTTCATGTACATTATGGTGCTATTTACAGTGTGGATCATGTACAGTGTGGTTATGTACAGTGTGGTTTCAGTGTACAGTGATAGTGTCGTGTACAGTATGGTTTCATGTACAGTATGGTGCTATGTCAGTGGGGTCATGTACAGTATGGTGTCATGTAATTGGTTTTATGTACAGTATGGTGCCATGTACAATGTAGTTCTTGTACACTATGGTGCCATGTTACAGTGTGGGTTCATGTACAGTATGGTGTCATGTACAGTGTTGTTTTATGTGCAATGTGGTGCCATGTACAGTGTTGTTTCATGCGAATGTGGTGTCATGTACAATGTGGGTTCATGTACAGTATGGTGCAATGTACAGTGTGGTTAATGTACAGTATGGTGCCATGTACAGTGTTTTCATGTGCAATGTTGTGCCATGTACAGTATGGTTTCATGTTACAATGTGGTGTCATGTACAGTGTGGTTTCATAAGGTGTGTTTATGTATGTGGTGTTTCTTGCACATTATGTTGTCATGAACAGTGTGGTTTCATGTACAGTATGGTTTCATGTACAGTGCTGTTTCATGTACATTATGGTGTCGTGTACAGTATGGTGTCATGTAGTATGATGTCATGTACAGTGTTGTGTTTCGACAGTATGGTGTCATGTACAGTGAGGTGCCATGTATATTATGTGTTGTACAGTATGGTGCTATGTACAGTGTTTCATGTAAATTATGGTGCTATGTACAGTGGGTAATGTACAGTGTGGTTTCATGTTACAGTGTGGTTTCATGTACATATAGTGTCGTGTACGTATGTTTCATGTACAGTATGGTGGCTTATGTACAGTGGTGGTTTCATGTACAGTATGGTGTCATGTACAATATGGTTTCATGTACAGTATGGTGCCATGTACAATGTAGTTTCACTGTACACTATGGTGCCATGTACAGTGTGGTTTCAGTACAGTATGGTGTCATGTACAGTGTTGTTTTATGTGCAATGTGGTGCCATGTACAGTGTTGTTTCATGCGCAAGTGGTGTCATGTACAATGTGGGTTTAGTACAGTATGGTGCCATGTACAGGTGTTCATGTGCAATGTGGTGCCATGTACAGTGTGGTTTCATGTACAGTATGGTGCCCTGTACAGTGTTGTTTCATGTGCAATGTGGTGCCATGTACAGTGGTGTTACATGTGCAATGTGGTGCCATGTACAGTGTGGTTTCATGTACACTATGGTGCCATGTACAGTGTTGTTTCATGTACAGTATGGTGTCATGTACAGTGTTGTTTTATGTGTAATGTGGTGCCACGTACAGTGTGGTTTCATGTACAGTATGGTGCCATGTACATTGTGGTTTAATGTACAGTATGGTGCCATGTACATTGTGGTTTAATGTACAGTATGGTGCCATGTACAGTGTGGTTTAATGTACAGTATGGTGCCATGTATAGTGTTTTTTAATGTGCAATGTGGCGCCATGTACAGTGTTGCATGTACAGTGTTGTTTCATGTGCAATGTGGTGTCATGTACAATGTGGTTTCATGTACAGTATAGTGTCGTGTACAGTATGGTTTCATGTACAGTATGGTGCTATGTACAGTGGGGTTTCATGTACAGTATGGTGTCATCTACAATATGGTTTCATGTACAGTATGGTGCCATGTACAATGTAGTATTGCTACATATGGTGCCATGTACAGTGTGGTTTCATGACAGTATGGTGTCATTGTACAGTGTTGTTTATGTGCAATGTGGTGCCATGTACAGTAGGTGCCATGTACAATGTAGTTTCATGTACACTATGGTGCCATGTACAGTATGGTGTCATGTACAGTGTGGTTTCATGTACACCATGGTGCCATGTACAGTGTGGTTTCATGTACACTATTGTGTTGTGCTATGTGTACAGTGTGGTTCATGTACAGTGTTGTTTAGTGCAAGGTGGTGCATGTAAAGGTTTCATGCGCAATGTGGTGTCATGTACAATGTGGGTATGTACAGTATGTGCCATGTCAGTGTGGTTTCATGTCAGTATGGTGAAATGTACAGGTTGGTTTCATGTACAGTGTGGTCCATGTACAGTTTTCATGTGCAATGTGGTGCCATGTACGTGTGGTTCTGTACAGTATGGTGCCATGTACAGTGTTGTTTCATGGCATGTATGTGCCATGTACAGTGGTGTTAATGTGCAAGGTGGTGCCATGTACAAGTGTGGTTTCAATTTACAGTATGGTGCCATGTACAGGTGTGTTCATGTGCAATGTGGTGCCATGTACAGGTGGTGTTACAGTGCAATGTGGTGCCATGTACAGTGTGGTTTTCATGTACACTATGGTGCCTTGTACAGTGTTGTTTCATGTAAAGTATGGTGTCATGTACAGTGGTTGTTTTATGTGCAAATGTGGCGCCATGTACAATGTGGTTTCATGTACAATGTGGGTTTATGTACATATGGGTGCAGTACGGTGGTTTAATGTACAGTATGGTGCATGTACAGTGTGGTTTCATGTACAGTATGGTGCCATGTACAGTGTGGTTTTCATGTACAGTTATGGTGGCCATGTACAGTGTGTTTCATGTACAGTGATGGTGCCATGTACAGTGTGGTTTCATGTACAGTGTGGTGCCATGTACAAGTGTGTTTCATGTGCAATGTGGTGCCATGGACAGTGTGGTTTCATGTACAGTGTTGTTTCTGTGCACTGTGGGTGCATGTACAGTGTAGTTAGTTTCATGTACAGTGTGGTGCCATGGTACAGTGTTGTTTCATGTGCAATGTGGTGCCAGTACAGTACGGTGCCATGTACAGTGTGGTTTCATGTACAGTATGGTGTCATGTACAGTGTTGTTTTATGTGCAATGTGGTGCCATGTACAGTATGGTGCCATGTACAGTGTGGTTTCATGTACAGTATGGTGCCATATAAAGTGTGGTTTCATGTACAGCATGGTGCCATGTACAATGTGGTGCCATGTACAGGTGTCTTATGTACAGTATGGTGTCATGTACAGTGTGGTTTATATACAGTAGTTTGCCATGTACAGTGTGGTTTCATATAGTATGGTGTCAGTACAATGTGGCTTCATATACAGTTATGGTGCCATGTACAGTATGGTGCCATGCACAGTATGGTGCCATGTACAGTCTTTTTCATGTACAGATGGTGCCATGTACAGTTTAGTTCATATTACAGTATGTTGCCATGTACAGTATGGTGCGTGTACAGTGAGGTGCCCTGTTACAGTATGGTGTTATGTACAGTGTGGTTTCATGTACAGTATGGTGCCATGTACAGTGTGATTTTTATGTACAGATTATGGTGCCATGTACAGTGTGGTTCCTGTACAGGTATGGTGCCAGTTACAATGGGTGCCATGTACAGTGTGGTTTATATCAGTATGGTGCCATGTACAGTATGGTGCCAGTACAGTTATGGTTTGATTACAGTATGTTGCCATGTACAGTGGTGTCATACAGTTGTGCCATGTACAGTATGTGGCCATGTACAGTGAGGTGCCATGGACCGTATGTGCCATTACAGTATTTATGTACAGTATGGTGCCATGTACAGTGTTTTCAGTACAGTATGGTGCCATGTACAGTATGGTGCCATGCTATCACAGTAATGGTGCCATGTACAGTTTGGTTTCATATACGTATGGTGCCTGTACAGTGGTCCATGTTCAGTTACAGTGAGGTGATGTACAGTGTTTTCGTACGGATGTGCGATGAGAAACAGTATGGTGCCATGTACAGTGAGGTGCAATGTACAGTATGGTACCATGTAAGTGATGGTGCCATGAACAGTATGGTGCATGTACAAGAGGGTGCCATGCACAGTTATGGTTGCATGTACGTTCATGTACAGTATGGTGCCATGTACAGTGAGGTGCAATGTACGTATGGTGCCATGTACAGGATGGGGTGCCATGAACAGTATGGTGCATGTTACAGTAGGGTGCCATGGCCAGTATGTGTGCCATGTTACAGTGTTCATGTACAGTATGGTGCCCTGTACAGTTGAGTGCAATGTACAGTATGGTGCCATGTACAGTGAGGTGCAATGTACAGTATGGTGACTGTACAGTGGTGCCTGTACAGTGAGGTGCTTGGTTTTGCAGTTGCATGGTGCATGCTGTTCAGTTTTTTGTACAGTTGTGCAAGCATGTTTGCATTGCAATTGCAGTTTTTTTTTGCATGTACAGTATGGTGCCATGTAATGAGGTGCCATGTACAGTATGGTGCCATGAACGTAGTACCATGTACAGTGAGGTGCCATGTACAGATGGTGCCATGTACGTGGGGGGGCCATGAACAGTGAGGTGCTTGCAATGTACAGTATGGTGCCATGTACAGTGTTTCATGTACGTATGGTGCCATGTACAGTGAGGTGCAATGAACAGTATGGTGCCATGTACAGTGAGGGATTCCATGTTACAGTATGGTGCCATTACAGTGTTGTCATGTACAGTATGGTGCCATGTTACAGTGAGGTGCAACATGTACAGTATGGTGCCATGTACAGTGAGGTGCCAGGTACATTATGGGCCATGTACGGAGTGGAATGTACAAGTATGGTGCCAGTATGAACAGTAGCATGGTTGCCATGTACAGGAGGGGCAATGTTACAGTATGTGCCATGTACATGAGGTGCCATGTACAGTGAGGTGCCATGGAAACAGTATATGGTGCCATGTAAGTGAGTGTCAATGTTACAGTATGGTGCCATGTACAGTATGGTGCCATGTTACAGTATGGTGCATGTACGTGTTTTCATGTACCAGTGATGGTGCCATGTACAGTGAGGTGCCATGTACCGTATTGTGTCCATGTCACAGTTGTTTTCATGTTGTAAAGTATGGTGCATGCCATGGTACAGTATGGTGCCATGTACAGTATGGTGCCATGTACAGTATGGTGCCATGTACAGTGTTTTCATGTACAGTATGGTGCCATGTACAGTATGGTGCCATGTACAGTGAGGTGCCATGTACAGTGTTTTCATGTACCGTATGGTGCCATGTACATGTACCATGTAGTGAGGTGCCAATGTACAGTGTTTTCATGTACCGTAAGTCCATGTACGTATGGTGTCATGCACATTATGGTGAATGTACAGTGTGGTTTCATGTGCAGTGTTTCTGTACAGTTATGTGCCATGTACCAGTATGGTGCCATGTACAGTCATGTCAGGGGTCAGTCGTATGGTCCAACGTTGTCATGTAAGTGGTTCAGTACGTATGGTGCCATGTAACAGTATGGTGCAGTACAGTGAGGTGCCATGTACAGTGGTTTTTCATGTACCGTATGGTGCCATGATACAGTTATGGGGCCATGGACAGGAGGTGGGTGCCATTGTCATGTACAGTGTTTTCATGTACCGTATGGTGCCATGTACAGTATGGTGTCATGCACATTATGGTGCCATGTACAGTGTGGTTTCATGTGCAGTGAACTCTGTCTGTAGTGAAAAAGTTATTTTAACATGTACAACAACTTTACAAAATAAGTGGGGGAAGGCAATCATTTGTTATTGATGGAAATATACATTATATATATATATTGTTTAAATATAACCCATTAACCCAAAATCCCCACAGTAAAATTGCCATGGCTGAGGACCTACACCGCACGTCACACGGTCACCTGGGTATTCTGTAGATATCCCATAATTCTTACGTACTCTTTCCATTGCCAGCTCTGCCCTTCCCAGGAACTGGCCATTGGAAAGATGTATTTATTGCAGAATGCTTCTTACAATTGGTCAGACAGAAGCAAGACAATAATTGCAAGAAGTTTAACAGAAGCTGTATGGAAAACCCAGGGGTTCATCTGCTCACCCTGGGTACTTTAAATGGGAGGTGGATGTTCTTTCAATAGGCTTAGTAGAAGGTCCAGTTATCATTAAACTATATTCAGTAGGACAAAATAAAAATGGCTTCAGAGGTCTTCAGCTATTTTCATTAAAAAAATCAGCTAAAAAGCAAGATATACTATATGGATTGTAAACTGAGTAAAATGGTGGTTTGTCTTTTATTCACCTTATCTACTGTATTGCATTATAGTATCACATTGTCCTGGTCTAGTCTCTACTTTCTACTGATCAAAAACTATTTTCCTTAATTGTCATATTACCCTTTGCTTAATCACTGCTCAAATTCTTTGCTCGTTATATGCAGGTTTCCTATTGTAAAATAATTTCCTATTCATAGATTGGGGATGTTTATCAGTACAGTATTTTCCTTCTCTAGAAACCTGCATCTATGCAGAGATCATACGTGGGAGTTGCTCTTATTTCTGCTAAAGCACTCACCATAGACTGTAATACAGAGATACCCAACCTATGTCTGTAAAAGAATCTCTCAGCATTCCTGGAAATTCATCTGGAGGGTGGCAGGTTAGACATCCCTGATGTAATAGAATATTGTAATCTGTGCTGTGTCTAAAGAAACTGTGGGGCTTATTAAATAAGAGGTAAAAAATGTATATATGAACATTCTTCTCATTTCAACAGGGGGCTATGTAACTAGAGGGAGCCCAATGAGAGCGATAGTGGCTCTAGTTGCATAACCCTAACTATATCTCCTTTAACTTTAACTTGCCCAGCTCGCTACTTTGTCCATGACGTTTTTTTGTTGGATATAGTCCACTCTTTCACAAGCAACACGGACTTTGTGTTTGAACAGCTTGGGACTAAGCTTGGTGTTGTTACACATGTGAGCTGGATGCTTCATGTATACCCCCAACGGGGTGTTAAAGTAGTTATAGAAAGTTCTCCCATACTGGACTATCACTGACCGAATTACCATATTCTCCATTGGGTTATGTCTAGTCCTTTTGTTTTTATCTAGCACTGTGCACTTTATTCTGTGTCCGGAAATCCGGAAATCCGCGGATCTCGGAAGTCATGATCAAAAATGTTCAAAAATTCGAGAAATAACGAAAATTTGGAATTTTCTAAAATTTTCTAAAAATGATACAGTAACTTATTGTAAATGGCTCTGGGACCTGGGAAACATTCTGGGGAACAGAAAATCAGATTCTTTCTCAAAGATTCCTCCAAAATTATCTGATTGGTTAGTTTACAAATCAGAATCCAATCAGAGGGGCTGATTTACCCAGAGGCACTGGGCAAATTTATGGAGTTAAAGTCGCACTATCCAGTTCTCTACCGGTTAGCGTGACTTTAACTCCATATTAGCACCGGATGTGCGGGTTACACAAAAGACACCCGTGCATCCGACGTTCGTGATTCAATATTGCATTATTGATTGGTTGGTATGCCAATCAGATTCTGTCTAAGGCTGGGTACACAACAGCAGATATTTTCATCCGACCGACTGATCCACGGCAGTATCGGTCGGTCGCCCGAAAATAACTGCTGGTTTGGGGCGATCGACCTCGATCGCCCGTTCATATGGATCTGACGAACGGATGATCGGACGTGTTGATAAATCACTATTGACTGCATGGGACCGCATGATCGATCGCACGACAGTCGGGACAAATAGTCCCTTTGTGTGTACCCACAGCCAACAGCTGGGTACACACGGTAAGACTTTAGGCCATCCGACCGATAGTGCTGTGTATCATACGGTCAGGCAAAAATATCTTACCATGTATGTGGGGCGACCGCAATCGAGCTCAGTTGCCCGTTCGATACTGTACGTGTGATTGTTCATAAATGTAGGACCATGGCCGGACTTTTACGGCCGAGTTCGTACTTTTCCAAAAACCTGCTGTATCTGAAGTTGCGGATCCTGTAGTTACTGATTATGGCCCTTACCACCCACATTGCAGCCAAAAACATTTTAAAGGGCATGTCCACCCCCAAAACTAAAATGTAACCCCTTACTGGCCACATCAAGTAGTTTAAAACAATCCTTACCTTACATTCCTGCTCAAAATAGTTCCCCTGCTGTGCCCCTCCAAAGTCCGGAAACTGCTGTGTAGGAGCAGGTGTGACTCATGCTGTGGCCTGAGACTTCCTCAACCTCACAAGGTTGAGCATGCTCAGTGCAGCCCTCCCTGCCTCACGCCAATCACGGCAGCGGCTGCGTCTGCCCCCTGCTTTCAATTCTATGCAGCAGAGGGCCTGAACACCGCAGCAGGGGAGAGGGGCAGGTAAGTAAGAATCCGGGGACTTTCTAACAATTATATTAATGCGGTTGGGGCTGGGGGAGCATGCCCTACCACATATCAAAAGTTAAATTTTGGGGTGGACATGCCCTTTAAGGTAATGCTAAAAAGAGGATGTCTACTTCTATATCGAATGTATTATTTCTATGCAAAGAAAACTTTAATAAAAAACTGAAGTTATTTAAGTATCCACAAAGGCTGTGGATAAAAGTTAAATACAGGAAAACAAGGATCAAGTATTAATAGGCAAATAATTACAGTTTTGGATGAAGGGTGATGGGATGTTACACACCTGGAAAGCCAATCCCTACGGCCAGGACTCAGTAGTATCCCATCACCCTTCTTCCAAAATTGTATTTACCGTATTTGCTGATTAATACTTGATCCTTGTTTTCCTGCATTTAACTTGTATCCACAGTCTTTGTATAGAAATAATACATTCAATAAATAAGTAGAAATCCTCTTAGCATTATTATAAAACCCCCAGTTCTGCATATTAATACAGTATAGTAATACAGTATATAACAGTTACAATCATCAGTACCACGATGACTGGGGACTTAGGAAAGGATATAGGAACAAAAATGTCCTAAAGAAGGATGCACATTGGATATATATGTCTACCCAATCCAGGCAAACGGCGACTGCCCAAATAGTCTCAGATTTTTTGGCCTGACCAACCAATGCACACCAATATCTGTTGGTTGGCCTAAAAAAATTATTTGCGTGTTTCCACGAGGCCAATAGGAAGGCACGCTGTGCAACAAGCGTGCCTTCCTATTGGCCTCGTCGCCGACGGGGAGGAGGGGGCGGAGCCTACAAGAGCAGCGTTGCTGCAACACGCTGCTGTAGGTTTCGTGAATCCCGGGGTGAGGACCTAGCATTTCAGGTCCTCAACCTGGGTAAAAGTTACTACATGAAGATCTGGAGCGGAGGGAAGGTGAGTATAATTGTCCTTTTATGAATATATTTTATAACAAAAGTAAAGGTGATATCTGTATTGGCCAACTGAGATGATAATCATGGCAATTAGACAATATACCGTATATAATATTATTATATGATCCATATATAATAATACAAATGTATTTGGTGATGAACCTCCTGGGCTTGTTCAGTGGTAACCCATTTAGCAATCCCCCCCTTGAAAATCCTGCACTTGCCACTGGAAACCCCTGCAAGAACAGGAAGAACAATACGTGCCCAAGGGAGGATTTGAACCCAGGACTTTAGTACTAACCACGAAGCCACCCACCTTTTAAATGATTGCTACATCTTACCCAAACAAGAGAATTACAAATTACAAAATCCCATTGATGTCATACTGCCTTGGCCTTATGTGCCCACAAGGCATCTATGCTATATAACATTCCTGGATTAGTGTGGGGTTTACACTAAAGAAAGCTCCCCACTTGTATTTAATGTATTACCTTTGTTTTTGCTATGAAAGTGTATATAGAATGTATCAATGTAATTGTAAGGGGGCACGGTAGGTAGATGTTAGGGGCGTGTATAATAATGATAATATTAATATCCCTTAATACTATACGACTCCAATCAGAAAATATCCCTGGATCAACCAGAACTAAAGTATATGAATTAATACCAGTAATTCTCAATATTATATAGTATCCCTGTAACAACTAGACCTACAGTATATGTATTAATACCAGTAATTCTCAATATTATATAGTATCCCATGGTGAACAGTGTACAGATATCTTGTACAGGCCCTGTAATCTCTACTCATGGTGAACTGTGTACAGAATATCTTGACGGCCCTGTAATCTCTACCTATGGTGAACTGTGTACAGAATATCTTGTACGGCCCTGTAATCTCTACCTATGGTGAACTGTGTACAGAATATCTTGTACGGCCCTGTAATCTTCCTATGGTGAACTGGTACAGAATATCTTGTACGGCCCGTAATCTCTACCTATGGTGACTGTGTACAGAATATCTTGTACGGCCCTGTAATCTCTACCTATGTGTGAACTGTGTACAGAATATCTTGTACGGCCCTGTAATCTCTATCTATGGTGAACTGTGTACAGAATCTTGTACGGCCCTGTAATCTCTACCTATGGTGAACTGTGTACAGAATATCTTGTACGGCCCTGTAATCTCTATCTATGGTGAACTGTGTACAGAATATCTTGTACGGCCCTGTAATCTCTACCCATGGTGAACAGTGTACAGAATATCTTGTACTGCCCTGTAATCTCTACCCATGGTGAACTGTGTACAGAATATCTTGTACGGCCCTGTATCTCTACCCATGGTGAACTTTACAAAATATCTTGTACGCCCTGTAACTCTAACCCATGTTGAACTGTGTACAGAATATCTTGTACGGCCCTGTAATCTCTACCCATGGTGAACGGTGTACAGAATATCTTGTACGGCCCTGTAACTCCTACCCTGGTGAACGTGTACAGAATATTTACTGCCCGTAATCTCTACTCTACATCTCTAATGGTGAATGTGTACGAATATCTGTACGGCCCGTAATCTCCCCATGGTGAACAGTGTCAGAATATCTTGTACGGCCCTGTAATCTCTACCCATGGTGAACTGTGTACAGAATATCTTGTACGGCCCTGTAATCTCTACCCATGGTGAACTGTGTACAGAATATCTTGTACGGCCCTGTAATCTCTACCCATGGTGAACAGTGTACAGAATATCTTGTACGGCCCTGTAATCTCTACCTATGGTGAACAGTGTACAGAATATCTTGTACGGCCCTGTACTCTACCTATGGTGAACAGTGGTACAGAATATCTTGTACGGCCCTGTAATCTCTACCTATGGTGAACTGTGTACAGAATATCTTGTAGGCCCTGTAATTCTCCCATGGTGAACTGTGTACAGAATATCTTGTACGGCCCTGTAATCTCTACCCATAGGTGAACAGTGTACAGAATATCTTGTACGGCCCTGTAATCTCTACCTATGTGAACGTGTACAGAATATCTTGTACGGCCCTGTAATCTCTACCTATGGTGAACTGTGTACAGAATATCTTGTACGGCCCTGTAATCCTACCTATGGTGAACTGTGTACGAATATCTTGACGCCCTGTAATCTCTACTATGGTAACTGTGTACGAATATCTTGTACGGCCCTGTAATCTCTACCTATGGTAACTGTGTACGAATATCTTGTACGGCCCTGTAATCACTATCTATGGTTAACTGTGTACAGAAATCTTGTACGGCCCTGTAATCTCTATCTATGGTTAACTGTGTACAGAATATCTTGTACGGCCCTGTAATCTCTACCTATGTGACAGTGTGTACAGAATATCTTGTACGGCCCTGTAATCTCTCCCTATGGTGAACTGTGTACAGAATCTGTACGGCCCTGTAATCTCTACCTATGGTGAACTGTGTACAGAATATCTTGTACGGCCCTGTAATCTCTACCTATGGTTAACTGTGTACAGAATATCTTGTACGGCCCTGTAATCTCTACCTATGGTGAACTGTGTACAGAATATCTTGTACGGCCCTGTAATCTCTACCTATGGTGAACTGTGTACAATATCTTTAAGGCCCTGTATCTCTACCTATGGTGAACTGTGTACAAATATCTTGTAGGCCCTGTATCTCTATCTATGTTGAACTGTGTACAGAATATCTTGTACGGCCCTGTAATCTCTATCTATGGTGAACTGTGTACAGAATATCTTGTACGGCCCTTTAATCTCTACCCATGGTGAACAGTGTACAGAATATCTTGTACTGCCCTGTAATCTCTATCCATGGTGAACTGTGTACAGAATATCTTGTACGGCCCTGTAATCTCTACCCATGGTGAACGTGTACAGAATATCTTGTACGGCCCTGTAACTCTATCTATGGTGAACAGTGTCAGAATATCTTGTACGGCCCTGTAATCTCTACCCATGGTGAACTGTGTCAACAATATCTTGTACGGCCCTGTAATCTCTACCCATTGGAACATTGTACAATATCTTTACTCCCTGTAATCTCTACCTATGGTGACATGTACAGAATATCTTGTACGGCCCTGTAATCTCTACCCATGGTGAACTGTGTACAGAATATCTTGTACGGCCCTTAATCTCTATCTTGGTGACAGTGTACAAATATCTTGTACGGCCCTGTAATCTCTACCATGTGAACAGTGTACAGAATATCTTGTACGGCCCTGTATCTCTACCCTTGGTGAACAGTTACAGAATATCTTGTACGGCCCTGTAATCTCTACCTATGTGAACAGTGTACAGAATATCTTGTACGGCCCTGTAACTCTACCTCTAGTGAACAGTGTACAGAATATCTTGTACGGCCCTGTAATCTCTATCTATGGTGAACTTGTACAGAATATCTTGTACGCCCTGTAATCCTCTACCTATAACTGTGTACAATATCTTGTACGGCCCTGTAATCTCAACCTGGTGAACTGTGTCAGATATCTTGTACGGCCCTGTAATCTCTACCCATGGTGAACAGTGTACAGAATACTTGTTACGGCCCTGTAATTCTCCCTATGGTGAACAGTGTACAGAATATCTTGTACGGCCCTGTAATCTCTACCCATGGTGAACAGTGTACAGAATATCTTGTACTGCCCTGTAATCTCTACCCATGGTCATCTGTGTACAGAATATCTTGTACTGCCCTGTAATCTCTACCTATGGTGAACAGTGTACAGAATATCTTGTACGGCCCTGTAATCTCTACCTATGGTGAACAGTGTACAGAATATCTTGTACGGCCCTGTAATCTCTATCTATGGTGAACAGTGTACAGAATATCTTGTACGGCCCTGTAATCTCTATCTATGGTGAACAGTGTACAGAATATCTTGTACGGCCCTGTAATCTCTACCCATGGTGAACAGTGTACAGAATATCTTGTACGGCCCTGTCTCTACTATGGTGAACAGTGTACAGAATATCTTGTACGGCCCTGTAATCTCTATCATGGTGAACAGTGTACAGAATATCTTGTACGGCCCTGTAATCTCTACCCATGGTGAACAGTGTACAGAATATCTTGTAGGCCTGTAATCTCTACCTATGGTGAACATTGTACGGAATATCTTGTACGCCCTGTAATCTCTACCTATGGTGAACTGTGTACGATATCTTGTACGGCCCTGTAATCTCTACCCATGGTGAACATTGTACAGAATATCTTGTACGGCCCTGTAATCTCTACCTATGGTGAACAGTGTACAGAATATCTTGTACGGCCCTTTAATCTCTACCTATGGTGAACAGTGTACAGAATATCTTGTACGGCCCTGTAATCTCTACCTTTGGTTAACAGTGTACAGAATATCTTGTACGGCCCTGTAATCTCTACCTATGGTGAACTGTGTACAGAATATCTTGTACGCCTGTAATCTCTCTCCCATGGTGAACTGTGTAGAATATCTTGTACGGCCCTGTAATCTCTACTCTATGGTGAACAGTGTACAGAATATCTTGTACGGCCCTGTAATCTCTACCCATGGTGAACGTGTACAGAATATCTTTACGGCCCGTAATCTCTCCCTATGTGAACTTGTACAGATATCTTGTACGGCCCTTAATCTCTACCATGGTGAACAGTGTACAGAATCTCTTGTACGGCCCTGTATCTCTACCCATGGTGAACAGTGTACAGAATATCTTGTACGGCCCTGTAATCTCTACCTATGGTGAACAGTGTACAGAACATCTTGTACGGCCCTGTAATCTCTACCTATGGTGAACAGTGTACAGAATATCTTGTACGGCCCTGTAATCTCTACCCTGGTGAACTGTCTACACTATCTTGTACGGCCCTGTAATCTCTACCCATGGTGAACAGTGTACAGAATATCTTGTACGGCCCTGTAATCTCTACCCATGGTGAACTGTGTACAGAATATCTTCTTACGGCCCTGTAATCTACCTATGGTGAACTGTGTACGAATATCTTGTACGGCCCTGTAATCTCTACCTATGGTGAACTGTGACGAATATCTTGTACGGCCCTGTAATCTCTACCTATGGTGAACTGTGTACAGAATATCTTGTACGGCCCTGTATCTCTACCTATGAACTGAGTGTCAGAATATCTTACACCCTGTAATCTCTACCTATGGTGAACTGTGTACAGAAATCTTTACGGCCCTGTAATCTCTACCTATGGTGAACTGTGTACAGAATATCTTGTACGCCCTGTATCTCTACTATGGTGAACTGTATACAGAATATCTGTACGGCCCTGAATCTCTACTATGGTGAACAGTGTACAGAATTGTTCCTGGTTATAGTCAGTAGTTCACCAAAGTTTATGTAATAATGTGATAAAAACTGCCTGGAAAGAATCCATTTTGCACTGTCCCCCCTTCTTCCTCTGTACTCCTCCACAGTCGTATATTAGTGTAGGAGATGAGTCCATGTGGAGGTGGGAAAGGGGGTACAGACTTAATACTGTTGCATAGGGAATAGCACAGTTATTAATGAATGTGACAGTTTCTGTGACATATTTTTCGACCAATATAATAATATTCATTCTATTCTCTGCATAAAAGACTTTGATATTATCTTGACCCTGTTAGGCCCGACTCCTTTGCTTATCCCTATACCACCCAACCCAACACTCCTCCATATTACAGTCCTTCCCCGAATTCCTTCATCGGTAACAATTTCCCAAATGAAGAAGCACAAACCACCGTATTGGATGACACTGGACACAGCTTTATTGAACATTCTGTTACAGCTATACAAATCAACAACAATTGCGCATTAAAAAACTGTGTTAAATGAACAATAAAACCACAAATCTCCTTTATGTTATATATGAATCCCTGCCAGTCTGCCCTGCCGCCTCACATTTGAACATACCTCCAAAAATTCTTTCCCACCCTGCTGCATCATTCCAACTCGGTGGGCCAACTAGACATTTTAGGGTCTGACCCACTTCCAACTTGCCAGCCCTATAATGTACAATCCACTGTAGGGTTTTACCACTGGCTACCCACCTCAAGGGTTAACCAGTCCATATGTTAAACTGTTGTTTCCTTCAACTTGTATAATTCTCGCAGACTGACAGAGACCCCGCCAACACCTCCAATGGTTGACGCCTCAACCATTTCATGGTGCCCCACACCGCTAAAGCTTGTCCCATCACCTCACTCAACCAATTGTAAACAAATCCAAACCCACCTCATTTAAAGGGCAAGTCCAGCCCAAAATGAAAACTTACATATAAATCCCATAGATGTAATATATGTAATAAAAACTGTGGCTAGTGGATAGAAAGTCCCACAACGTGCATCCTGATGGTGGTCTATTTCTTAATATATAGGAAGTATAAATGTCTTTAAATTGCCTTACATAAAGATAAGAAACAATAATGAACAATTGTACCCGTACTGTGTAATTAAGGATTTATGAATTAAAGGAATCCCTGACCATATAAGAAAGCACAAGGCTGTCAGGGTTTATAGCAACCATCAGAGTTTTCTACTGAGAAGACACTAAAGGCGTAAGATCTGATTGGTTGCTACAAATGAATAGCACCGACAAATTATTTGTAACTTTTTATAATATTGACCCCCTTATCCCCCATTCGGGATACAGGGCTTTCCAATTCTCTTTACTCATGCAAGGAGTTAATTGTTATATGATTATAATACTACTGTGATGAATCATTCCCTATAATACTATTATAATATCAGTAAAGCCTGGCCTCATAAGTAGGCAAACTTGTAGCACACACTGAGACAAGGAATATATGACATAGAGAGGACTTTTAGCCCGATAATACCACGAGTCCTTTTTCATGGTAACTGTGCCAAAAATGGGCTTGTTGTCGCGGTAGAAGTGGTAATGGCTTGTGGTGGAGGTGTGGTGGGTGAACGTACACTGGGCTGGTTGAACTGTGATGGGGCTGGTTTAACACTGGTGGTGGATTGGAGGGCTTACTTTCAAACACTTGCTGGTGACTGGAAACTGACTTACACGGCTGGTATAAGTGAGAGGGCTGACTTTACACTGGCTGGTGAACGGGAAAACTGACTTAAGAGTGCAGTCCACCCCCAAAACTATATCCCATCCCCACAAGGCATCAGCCCATCATTGTGTGAATTAAAATCCTTACACCTCACTATCATTTCATACGGTTCTCCTGTAGTCCCCCCCCAAAGTCCCAAAACAGCCCACCAGAGGATAGCATAGTCCATTATGGGACTCTGCCTCTATCATGGGCCGCCGGGCAATATTTGGCAGCGTCTGCAGCCCTTCTCACCTCCTCCCCCCCCTCTCTCCCTCCACATTGTGCGATCCCTCCCCCTACCATAAAACCCCTTTGCCCATATAATAGAATATCTTCCCCAGCTACAACCGCAAAAATAATTTTAAGAAAGTCCACAGAACTCAACTTACCGTACCTCTCTCCTCTGAGAAGCCGGCAGCCGCGTCCGTGATTGGCTGCCTCTCAGCATCACGGACGTGGCTGCCGGTTCCCGCCCCCTGCTTGCAGTGTCTTGCAAGCAGAAGGCCGGGCCGGGCATCGAAGGAGAGAGGAAGGTGATAAAGATCTGGTACTTCTTAAAACTATTTTATAGCGGTTGGGCTGGGGGGGAAGATATTATATTATATGGGAAAATTTGTATAGGGTGGACATGCCCCTTAACACTAACTGAGGGCTGACTTTACACTGGCGGGATGGGATGAAAGAGGGCTGGCTTTACACTGACTGTTAAACTGACGGCTCCTGACTTACACGGCTGGGTGACCTGGAGGGTGACTTACAATGGCTGGTGACCTGGAGGTGACTTTACAACTGGCGGTGAACTGGAGGGCTGACTTTACAATGCTGGTGAACTGGAGGGCTGACTTTACACTGGCTGGTGAACAGAGGAGTGACTATACAGGGTGTGTAACTGTGTGGGTTCTGACTTAACTAGGCTGGTGAACAGGAGGGCTGACTTTACACTGGCTGGTGACCTGGAGGGCTGACGTTACACAGGCTGGTGAACTGGAGGGTGTGACTTACGGTGGCTGGTGAACTGGAGGGGCTGACTTTATACTGGCTGGTGAACTGGAGGCTGGGACTTTAACACTGGCTGGTGAAACTGGAGGGCTGACTTTACAAGTGGTGACCTGGACGGGGCTGACTGACACTGGCTGGTGACTGGAGGCTGAATTTACAATGGCTGGTGAACTGAGGGCTGACTTTACACATGGCTGTGGTGACCTGAGGGCTGACTTAACACGTGGTGACTGAGGCTGACTTTACAGTGGTTGGGAACTGGAGGGCTGACTTTACAGTGGGCTGGTGAACTGAGGCTGACTTTACCCAGGTGGTGAACTGGAGGGCTGACTTACACTGGTGTGAACTGGAGGGCTGACTTTACACTGGTGGGATGAACAGGAGGGCTGAATTTACACTGGCTGGTGAACTGGATGGTTTAATACTGAAGCACAAATGCACAGATCGTGTGTGCAAGAGCGCATACCACAGCGCTTACCACAGGCCACAGTCTGCAACTTCACGTGCTGGTATACCAATAACAAATAACACAGGGCCAGTCACCGTTCACACCGTTTTAGTTAATCCCCCGCATCCTTTCCTTCAGAGATTTACTGGGTGCTGTTCCTCAGATCCTGTCCACCACATACAGGGTAAATATTCTTTAGCAATTATATAGTTTGAAGAACGCACTCCTGTAGACCTTGCTCTTTCTTTATATGTTTATTAGTGGAACTGCGTGCACACGTTTCGGGGTGTGTCCCCCTTCCTCAGGTGCAAATTCACAACACACACTGTGCATCTTTTTATTTCACAATGCTCCACCTCCTTTTGGGGTGTCCCTATAACATCATTATTGTGATTACCTACTTATACTAATAAAAACCTTATTAAATACATTTTTTACAATTCTGTGTCTTTTTACTTTAAAACCATTTCATTAGTGATAAAGTGCCTATGTTTACTTGAAAGTGCTAATAATACAAGTGCTGCACTATTTAAAGTGCTCTAGTATACTTTTATAAAGTGCTTTGCTACTGGTGTTAAAACAATGTACAAACAATATAATTAAAACCATTGCAATCTAAACCACCTTTGGATCTACTACTTAATTCGATAGATGGTGTTGGAAGTAGTAGAAAAAGCATTCAGGAAGAGAGATTACGACAAAAAGCTCCTACAGAGAGAGATACACTGGATACACTATCTCAACACCATGCATCCACAAAGGCCTCAATGAGGAAATGAACTTTAGATGCTTCTTGTAATAGTTACCAGTCACTTTATCCTCAGGAATGAAGGGAAGATAATCTGGAAAAGAACAAATAAAATAGAACATAAGAAAGAAGAAAACTATAACACTATATAAAAATTAAGTAGTAGATCCAAAGGTGGTTTTAGATTGCAATGGTTTTAGATTATATTGTTTGTACATTGTTTTAACACAGTAGACAAGCACTTTATAAAAGTACACTAGCACTTTAAATAGTGCAGCACTTTAGTAATGTACACTTTAAAACATAGGCACTTTATCACTAATGAAATGGTTTTAAAGTAAAAAGACACAGAATTGTAAAAATGTATTTAATAAGGTTTATTAGTATAAAAGTAGGTAATCACAATAATGATGTTATAGGCGACACCCCAAAAGGAGGTGGAGCATGTGAATAAAAAGATGCACAGTGTGGTGTGTGAATTTGCACACTGAGGAAGGGGGAAACACCCCGAAACTGTGCACGCATGTCACTAATAAACATAAAAAATAAAGAAAGAGCAAGGTCTACAGGTAGTGCGTTCTTCAAACTATATAATTGCCCAGTCAACTGTTGTATAAATATAAATCGATAAAATGAATGGCGACTGCTCCGTAATTAAACATCTTTATTAGCAATAAAACATCTGTTCTGCTGTAACTGGAATGGTGCAGTTGGGTAAGTGTGAATGCATTGGTCAGGTGATGGTTAGGAGACTTCCCCCTATTAACCAACACAACCTTCCATCTGAGCCTGAGCAAAACATGGGGGGCTCTTTTCCTAATCCCATTGCTGCCTATTCCTGGAAACCCACTCAATGCTCCTAATGGGATTCTTTTTTTTACAAACATAGAAAAGATAATCAATGCACATTCCTAGGCCCATATAATATCATATTTACTGCAACATGGCATACATTATAAACAAAGGGGTTTTTAGTATACATTACTGTGATCACATGATTGAAAAGCCTTCCAACCAGTCAAGGTAACCCCAGTCTGGAAGGTTTCCTAACGTCTAACCTACTGGTCGATAAGTAATATCGGTAATATGTATGGGCCACTTTAAAGGGTATGTCCACCCTTAAATCAATTTTTAATATTGCCTTCCCCCTGGTCCCCAGCCCCAACCGCATAGTTTTTATTTTAAGAAAGCCCCCCAAACTCTTACTTACCTCCCTCGTTTCCTCCCGCCGCGCTCCCGGCCCTTGCTTGCCAGAAATGCAAGCAGAGGGGCGGGACCGGCAGCCGCGTCTCGTGATTGGACTGAGCGGCAGCCATCACGGACGCGGCTGCCGGCAGCTCACTTCAGCGGAGGGAGGTAAGTAAGAGTTTGGGGAGCTTTCTTAAATAAAAATTAGCGGTTGGGCTGGGGGACCATGGATTACTATACTAAAGGGGTTTAACGCTAGGGGGAGGAATCGGGAGAGGGAGGGGAAGGGGAGGGGAGAAGGGCTGCAGTAGCATGCCAAACTTCTCCTGGAGGCCAGGGAGGAGGCAGAGTCCTATGGACTCTCCGCTATCCTCCTGGTGGGCAGTTTTTGGGAACTTAGGGGGGGGGGACTACAGGAGAACCCTATGGAGCTGGGATGTTAGGTAAGGATGAAACTACACTACATGGTGGGGCCAGTAGTTGGGGGGATTATAGTTTTGGGGGTGGACATGCCCTTTAAGATTACACAACCATAGCAGACATATGCTAATGATTCAGAGGACAAGGCAGGATATCTCAATATAATTTAAAGGGGCCATTCTTTGTAAAAGATGTCAGATATGAGAGGGGAGTTGTTTCCAATTAAAGCTTTTGAATTTGATTGGATAAGCTTTGTGATATTTGTTGGTTTTTTAACAAAAACATATGTAAGACAATATGTAATTCAATGGCTTTATTGTACCCTGTAGACCCTGCTCCATGAGATGATACATGTGTATCTCATCGTTACCGGTAGCATGACGACCATGGGCCGAATTTTCAACAGGTGATGAGGGTAAAAATATTGCTACTGGAGCAAACATTAAGGTAGGGTGCTTCATTATAACACCTCCTATGTAAAATAAAACATTACAGTAATACCCATAAGAAAGGAATACAGTGAGGATGATATTCTGTTATATTTATATAGTTACTACATGGAAATCCTTTACTTTCATTTTGTCCAATAATCATTAGACCTACGCAGATCTAAATGAAGATGTTAAGAAGGTCCTATTCCCCCACCAATGGCAATGTGACGTGTGCAAGAAACGTGTGACAAGAGTGAATACCGCCCACCACAACAATAGCGTACGCTGGTCAGCAACACGGAAAGAATGTGGTGGAGAGTTATCAAGGTCAGAGTCAGAAGGTCCTAGAAGCAGAAGAAAAAACCACTGTCCATATTTTCTGATAGTTGTAAGATTCGTACACAGGTGTTGGGGGACCAACCCGTGACGACGAGTGTGTAACGATGACCATTTCATTGTTTCATGTGTTGGCACTGAAATACCCATTCGGTCGGCCCCGTTGATAATCTGACCTGGCGGATCACCAACCAGGCCCAACTAAACGGCAGTTGGAACATATTGGACTGGTCCATTGTTGTTGAGGTTTAATGGAGACGAGTTATAAAGTTCCATGTTGGTCAGAGATTAGTCCGACTTCCACTAGGAGTCAGGAAGGATTTTTTCCCTTCTGGAGCAATTATCGCAGGCTTTAGATGGGTTTTTTCTCCTTCCTATGGACCAGCTCTGGGTACAATCTGAGCCTTTGTTCTTTGTTTTGTTAGGATATGTGGATCCTCTCTGTGTGGGCTGTATCCAGAGTGAGGCTACACTGAAGACTACCAGGTCCTCACCCCGGGTAGTACAGAAGGTAGTTTGGATACTTGCCTCCTAGCTGCAGGTGCCACTCTTTGGGCCGGTCTGTCCCCATCCCTTCCTGAATGGCCAGCCTGTTAAGGGGACAGGGCCAAGAGAGAGGCGGCATCAGTAGCTAGTAGGTAGTGTACCCAGGCCACCTTCTGTATTTATCATAGTAAGGATCTAGAGTTTTAGGCACTCATACTGCGTACGCCAATGGAGGGGATTTTTTGTTTTACATGTATTAATGTTCCTAGTTGATCCAGGGATTAGTCTGACTGCCACATGGAGTTAGGAGGAATTTTCCCCCCTCTGGCCCTTGTCTCAAATGGGGCTTTTAGCCTTGCCTCTGGGTCAACATAATAAAAATAAAATATTTATATATTAACATGGTGTCTGTATTTTATTCTCATTCTCCTCCTGGCTTATATGTCACTTTTAAATATAAGGATCAAACTGTGATTGGAAAGGGATTATTTCACTTTATTTATAAGGGGCATTGGGTCCCAGCACTGTACATTATAAAGATACAGAGTATACAAAAGGGGATATGTGTAATTATACAGATAAGATAAGATAATAAAAACTATTAGAAAGGGGAAGTTTAGGTATAAAGTTTGAATTTGTTTTAAGGGACATTGGTTACCCAGCACTGTACATTATAAAGATACTGAGTATACAAATAAGGGGTATCTTGTGTAATTATACAGATAAGATAAGATATAAAAAACTATTAGAAAGGGAGTTTAGGTATAAAGTTTGAATTTGTTTTATAAGGGACATTGTGTACCCAGCACTGTACATTATAAAGATACAGAGTAACAAATAAGGGATATGTGTAATATACAGATAAGATAAGATATAAAAACTATTAGAAGGGGCAGTTAGGTATAAAGTTTGAATTTGGTTTATAAGGGACATGGGTACCCAGCACTGTACATTATAAAGATACAGAGTATACAAATAAGGGGATATCTGATGTATTCAATTAGTACTGGACTTGAAGTTTAGTTCTTGAGACGTTCGCTAGTATCCGACTGGCTTTCTCAATTCAGAATGACTGTACAAGAATCTGTGGAATTATGTACCCTGGAAAATCCCAATTAGCATTCACAGCCAGGTGTTCAGGGCGTGATTGCATAGTGGCTAAGAGGTGTTTTAAGAAATGCCCAGAGTAAGGTGTCAAAACAGCATTGTACATGGCAGACAGTTGGTTGATCCAGTAATATAAGTGCCACACAGATAACTATACTATGTGGCCCACACAGATAAACTATAATATAAGTGTCCCACACAGATAACTAGAATACAAGTGCCACACAGATAACTATAATACAAGTGCCACACAGATAACTATAAGTGTCCAACACAATAATAATAATATAAGTGTCCCACACAGATAACTATAATATAAGTGCCACACAGATAATAATAATAAGTGCCCAACACAGTATACTAATACAAGGTCCCACACAGATAACTATAATATAAGTGTCCCACACAGATAACATAATATAAGTGTCCCCACAGATAACTATAATATAAGTGTCACACACAGATAACCATAATATAAGTGTCCCACACAGATAACTATAATAAGTGTCCCACACAGAAACTATAATATAAGTGCCCAACAGATAACCATATATAATGCCCCACATATAACCATATAAAACTGCCCCACACATATAACCATAATATAAGTGTCCCACACAGATAACTATAATATAAGTGTCCCACACGATAACCATAATAAACTGCCCCACACAGATAACATAATATAAGTGCCCAACACAGATAAACTATAATTAAGTGTCCCACACAGATAATAATAATAATATAGTGCCCAACACAGATAACTATAATATAACTGCCCACACAGATAACAATAATATAAGTGTCCCACACAGATAACATAATAGTGCCCCACAATAACTAAATAAGTGCCCAACCAGTAACCTAATATAGCCCACACAAAACTAAATATAAGTGTCCCAACACAGATAACTATAATATAAGTGCCCACACAGATAACTATAATATAAGTGTCCCACACAGATAACTATAATATAAGTGTCCCCACACAGATAAACTCTAATATAAGTGTCCCACACAGATAACTAAATATAGTGTCCCACACGATAACATATATATAAGTGCCCCACACAGATAACTATAATATAAGTGTCCCACACAGATAACTATAATATAAGTGTCCCACCCCAGATAACTATAATATAAGTGTCCCACACAGATAAATATAAGTGTCCACACAGATAACTATAATATAAGTGTCCCACACAGATAATATATATAAGTGCCCCACACAGATAACTATAATATAAGTGTCCCACACAGATAATAATATAATATAAGTGCCCAACACAGATAACTATAATATAAGTGCCAACACAGAATAACTATAATATAAGTGTCCCCACACAGTAAATAATATAAGTGTCCCAACAGATAACTATAATATAAGTGTCCCACACAGATAACTAATATAAGTGTCCCACACAGATAACTATAATATAAGTGTCCCACACAGATAACTATAATATAAGTGTCACACAGATAACTATAATATAAGTGTCCCACACAGATAACTATAATATAAGTGCCCCACACAGATAACTATAATATAAGTGTCCCACACAGATAATAATAATAATATAAGTGCCCAACACAGATAACTATAATAAGTGCCCAACACAGATACACAAATATAAGTGTCCCCACAGATAACTAAATATACGTGTCCCACACAAGATAACTATAATATAAGTGTCCCACACAGATAACTATAATATAAGTGTCACACAGATAACTAAAATAAGGTCCACAATAATAATAATAATATAAGTGCCCAACACAGATAACATAATATAGGTCCCCACAGATAATAATAATAATATAAGTGCCCAACACAGATAACTATAATATAAGTGTCCCACACAGATAACTATAATATAATTGCCCACACAGATAATTATAATATAAGTGTCCCACACAGATAACTATAATATAAGTGTCCAACACAGATAACTATAAGTGTCCTACACAGATAACTATAATATAAGTGTCCACACAGATAACTATAATATAAGTGTCCCACACAGATAACTATAATATAAGTGTCCCACAAAGATAACTATAATATAAGTGCCCCACACAGATAACTATAATATAAGTGTCCCACACAGATAACTATAATATAAGTGTCCCACAAAGATAAATATAATATAAGTGCCCAACACAGATAACTATAATATAAGTGTCCCACACAGATAATAATAATAATATAAGTGCCCACACAGATAACATTAATATAAGTGTCCCACACAGATAACTATAATATAATTGCCCCACACAGATAATTATAATATGTGTCCCACAAAAATAATAATAATATAAGTGCCCCACACAGATAACTATAATATAATTGCCCCACACAGATAATTATAATATGTGTCCCACAAAAATAATAATAATATAAGGTGTCCCACACAGATAACTATAATATAAGTGTCCAACACAGATAACTATAATATAATTGCCCCACACAGATAACTATAATATAATTGCCCCACACAGATAATTATAATATGTGTCCCACAAAAATAATAATAATATAAGTGCCCCACACAGATAACTATAATATAAGTGTCCAACACAGATAACTATAATATAAGTGTCCCACACAGATAACTATATATAAGTGTCCCACACAGATAACTATAATATAAGTGTCCAACACAGATAACTATAAGTGTCCTACACAGATAACTATAATATAAGTGCCCCACACAGATAACTATAATATAAGTGTCCCACACAGTAACTATAATATAGTGCCCCAAACAGATAACTATATAATAAGTGCCCACACAGATAACTATAATATAAGTGTCCCACACAGATAACTATAATATAAGTGTCCAACACAGATAACTATAAGTGTCCTACACAGATAACTATAATATAAGTGTCCAACACAGATAACTATAATATAAGTGTCCCACACAGATAACTATAATACAAGTGCCACACAGATAACTATAATATAAGTGGCCAACCAGATAACTATAATATAAGTGTCCAACACAGATAACAATAATATAAGTGTCCCACCACAGATAACTATAATATAATTGCCCCACACAGATAATTATAATATGTGTCCCACAAAAATAATAATAATATAAGTGTCCCACACAGATAACTATAATACAAGTGCCACACAGATAACTATAATATAAGTGTCCCACACAGATAACTTTAATATAAGTGTCCCACACAGATAACTATAATATAAGTGCCCCACACAGATAACTATAATATAACTGTCCCACAACAGCTAACTATAATATAACTGCCCCACACAGATAACTATAATATAACTGCCCCACACAGATAACTATAATATAACTGCCCCACACAGATAACTATAATATAAATGCCCCCACACAGATAACTATAATAAGTGCCCCACACAGATAACTATAATATAGGTCCCACACAGATAACTATAATATAACTGCCCCCACAATAATAATATAAATGCCCCACACAGATAACTATAATAAATGCCCACACAGATAACTATAATAAACTGCCCAAACCTTATAACCATAATAACGTGAAGATAACTATAATATAACTGCCCCACACAGATAACCATAATATCACACAGATAACCATAATAAACTGCCCACACCATATAACCATAATATAAGTGTCCCACACAGATAACCATATATAAACTGCCCCACACAGATAACTATAATATAACTGCCCCACACAGATAACCATAATATAACTGCCCCACACAGATAACCATAATATAAGTGCCCCACACAGATAACTATAATATAACTGCCCCACACAGATAACCATAATATAAGTGTCCCACACAGATAACCATAATATAACTGCCCCACACAGATAACTATAATATAACTGCCCCACAACAGATAACTATAATATTAACTGCCCCACACAGATAACCATAATATAATGCCCACACAGTAACCATACTATAAGGTCCCACACAGATAACTTAATATAAGTGTCCCACACAGATAACTATATATAAGTGTCCAACACAGATAACTATAAGTGTCCTACACAGATAAACTATTAATATAAGTGCCCCACACAGATACTATAATATAAGTGTCCACACAGATAACTAATAAAGTGCCCCACACAGATAACTATAATATAAGTGCCCCACACAGATAAACATAATATAAGTGTCCCACACAGATAACTTAATATAAGTGTCCAACACAGATAAACTATAAGTGTCACACAGACATTTAACAAAAAAACTATAAGAATAAGAGTCCAACACAGATAACTATAATATAAGTGTCCACACAGATAACTATAATAAAGTGCCACACAGATAACTAAATATAAGTGTCCAAACACAGATAACTATAATATAAGTGTCCAACACAGATACAATAATATAAGTGTGCCCACACAGATAACATAATAATAATTGCCCCACACAGATAATTATATATGTCCCACAAAATAATAAAATATAAGTGTCCCACACAGATATAATATATACAAGTGCCACACAGATAACTAACATATAAAGTGTCCCACACAGATAACCATAATATCACACAGATAACCATAATATAACTGCCCCACAAAACCATAATATAAGTGTCCCACACAGATAACATAATATAATAGTCCCCCAACAGATAACTATAAATATAACTGCCCCACACAGATAACCATAATATAACTGCCCACACAGAAACCATAATATAAGTGCCCCACACAGAACTATAATATACTGCCCCACAGATACCATAATATAGGTCCCACACAGATAACCATAATATAACTGCCCCACCAGATAACTATAATATAACTGCCCCACAAAGATAACTAAATATAACTGCCCCACACAGATAACCCATAATATAACTGCCCCCACACAGATAACCATACTATAAGTGTCCCCACACAGAGTAACTATAATATAAGTGTCCCACACAGATAACTTAATATAAGTGTCCCACACAGATAAACTATAATATAAGTGTCCAACACAGATAACTATAAGTGTCCTACACAGATAACTATAATATAAGTGCCCCACACAGATAACTATAATATAAGTGTCCCACACAGATAACTATAATATAAGTGCCCCACACAGATAACTATAATATAAGTGCCCCACACAGATACTATAATATAAGTGTCCCACACAGATAACTATAATATAAGTGTCCAACACAGATAACTATAAGTGTCCTACACAGATAACTATAATATAAGTGTCCACACAGATAACTATAATATAAGTGTCCCACACAGATAACTATAATACAAGTGCCACACAGATAACTAATATAAGTGTCCAACACAGATAATATAATAAGTCCAACACCGATAACAATAATATAAGGCCCACACAGATAACTATAATATAATTGCCCCACACAGATAATTATAATATGGTCCCAAAAATAATAATAATATAAGTGTCCCACACAGTAACTATATACAAGTGCCACACAGATAACTATAATATAAGTGTCCCACACAGATAACCATAATATCACACAGATAACCATAATATAACTGCCCCACACATATAACCATAATATAACTGTCCCACACAGATAACCATAATATAACTGCCCCACACAGATAACTATAATATAACTGCCCCACACAGATAACCATAATATAACTGCCCCACACAGATAACCATAATATAAGTGCCCCACACAGATAACTATAATATAACTGCCCCACACAGATAACCATAATATAAGTGTCCCACACAGATAACCATAATATAACTGCCCCACACAGATAACTATAATAAATGCCCACACAGATAACTATAATATAACTGGCCCACACACAGATACCATAATATAACTGCCCCACACAGATAACCATACTATAAGTGTCCCACACAGATAACTATATATAGTGTACACGATAATAAATAAGTGTCCAACACAGATAACTATAAGTGTCCTACACAGAAACTATATATAAGTGCCCCACAAGATAACTAAATATAAGTGTCCACACAGATACTATAAAATAAGTGCCCCACACAGATAACTATAATATAAGTGCCCCACAACAGATAACTATAATATAAGGTCCACCAGAAACTATAATATAAGTGTCCAAAACAGATAACTATAAGTGTCCTACACAGCTAACTATAATATAGTGTCCAACACAGAAACTATATATAAGTGTCCCACACAGATAACATATACAAGTGCCACACAGATAACTATAATATAAGTGTCCAACAACAGATAACTATAATATAGTGTCCAACACAGATAACAATAATTAAGTGTCCCACACAGATAACTATAATATAATTGCCCACACAGATAATATAATATGTGTCCCACAAAAATAATAATATATAAGTGTCCCACACAGATAACTATAATACAAGTGCCACACAGATAACTATAATATAGGTCCCAACAGATAACTTAATATAAGTGTCCCACCAGATAACTAATATAAGTGTCCCACACAGATATTATTAATATGTGTCCCACACAGATAACTATAAATAAGTGTCCCACACAGATAACTATAATATAAGTGTCCCACAGAAACTAATATAAGTCCACCACACAGATAACATAATATAAGTGTCCCACACAGATAACTATAATATAAGTGTCCACACAGATAAACATAATATAAGTGTCCACACAGATAACAATCTATAATGTCCCACACAGATAACTAAATATAAGTGGTCCCACACAGATAACTATAATATAAGTGTCCACCACAGATAACTATAATATAAGTGTCCCACACAGAAACTATAATATAACTGCCCACACATATAACCATAATATAAGTGCAGATAACATAATATAACTGCCCCACAGATAACCATAATATCACACAGTAACATAATATAACGCCCACACATATACCATAATATAAGTGTCCCACACAGATAACCATAATATAAAATGCCCCAAACAGATAACTATAATATAACTGCCCCCACAAGATAACCATAATATAACTGCCCCACACAGATAACCATAATATAGTTCCCCACACAGATAACTATAATATAACTGCCCCACACAGATACCATAATATAAGTGTCCCACACAGATAACCATAATATAAACTGCCCACACAGATAACTATAATATAATGCCCCACACAGATAACTATAATATAATGCCCCACACCAGATAACCATAATATAACTGCCCCACACAGATAACCATACTATAAGTGTCCCCACACAGATAACTATAATATAACTGCCCCACACAGATAAAATATAATATAACTGCCACACACACAGATAAACATAATATAAATGCCACCAGATAACATAATTAACTGCCCCACACAGATAACCATAATAAAGTGTCCCACACAGATAACCATAATATAACTGCCCCACACAGATAACTATAATTAACTGCCCCACACAGATAACTATAATATAATGCCCCCACACCGAAACTATAATATAAGTGTCCCACACAGATACATAATATAAGTGCCCCACACGATAATAAATTAATAAGTGCCCACACAGATAACCATAATTAACTGCCCCACACAGATAACCATATAACTGCCACACATATAACCATAATATAACTGCCCCACACAGATAACCATAATATAAGTGCCCACACAGCTAACTATAATATAACTGCCCCACACAGATAACCATAAATATAACTTGCCCCACACAGAAAACCATAATATAATGCCCCACACAGATAAACATAATATAAAGCCCCACACAGATAACTATAATATAACTGCCCCACACAGATAACCATAATATAACTGCCCCACACAGATAACCATAATATAAGTGTCCACACCAGATAACCATAATATAACTGCCCCACACAGATAACTATAATATACTGCCCACACAGATAACTATATATAAACTGCCCCACACAGATAACCATAATATAAGTGCCCCACACAGATAACTATAATATAACTGCCCCACACAGATAACTATAATAATGTCCCACACAGATACTATAAATAACTGCCCCACACAGATAACCATAATATAACTGCCCCACACATATAACCATAATATAAGTGCAGATAACTATAATATAACTGCCCCACACATATAACCATAATATAAGTGTCCCACACAGATAACTATAATATAACTGCCCCACACAGATAACTATAATATAACTGCTCCACGCATATAACCATAATATAAGTGCCCAACAGATAACTATATATAAACTGCCACCAACAGATAACTATAATATAAGTGTCCCACACAGATAACCATAATATAACTGCCCCACACAGATAAAACATATATACTGCCCCACACAGATAACCATAATATAAGTGTCCCACACAGATAACCATATATAAATGCCCCACACAGATAACTATGATATAACTGCCCCACCAGCAATAACTATGATATAACTGCCCCCCCACAGATAACTATAATATAACTGCCCCACACAGATAACCATAATATAAAGTGCCCCACACAGATAACTATAATATAACTGCCCCCACAAGATAACTATAATATAAGTGCCCACGCAATAACCTAATATAACTGCCCCACACAGATAAACATATATAACTGCCCACACAGATACATAATATAACTGCCCCACACAGATAACTATAATATAACTGCCCCACACAGATAACCATAATATAAGTGCCCCACACAGATAACTATAATATAACTGCCCCACACAGATAACTATAATATAAGTGCCCCACACAGATAACCATATAAAACTGCCCCACACATATAAACAAAAATAAAGTGTCCCACACAGATAACTATAAATATAACTGCCCCACACAGATAACCATAATATAAGTGCCCCACACAGATAACCATAATATAACTGCCCCACACATATAACCATAATATAAGTGTCCCACACAGATAACTATAATATAAGTTTCCCACACAGATAACTATAATATAAGTGTCACACACAGATAACTATAATATAAGTGTCACACACAGATAACTATAATATAAGTGTCACACACAGATAACCATAATATAAGTGTCCCACACCGATAACCATAATATAACTGCCCCACACATATAACCATAATATAAGTGTCCCACACAGATAACCATATATAAGTTTCCCACACAGATAACCATATTATAAGTTTCCCACACAGATAACCATAATATAAGTGTCCCACACAGATAACCATAATAAAGTCCACCAGATAATTAATATAAGTGTCCCACACAGATAACCATAATATAAGTTTCCCACACAGATAACCATAATATAACTGCCCCACACAGATAACCATAATATAACTGCCCCACACAGATAACCATAATATAACTTCCCCACACAGATAACCATAATATAACTGCCCCACACATATAACCATAATATAACTGCCACACAGATAACCATAATATAAGTGTCCCACACCGATAACTATAATATAAGTGTCCCACACAGAAACTAATATAGTGCCACCCCGATAACTATAATATAAGTGTCCCACACGATAACTTAATATAAGTTTCCCACACAGATAACTGTAATATAAGTGTCCCACACAGAAAAAATAATATAAGTGTCCACACAGAAACAATAATATAAGTGTCCACCAGATAACTGAGTGTCCCACACAGATAACTGTAAGTGTCCCACACAGATAACTGTAAGTGTCCCACATAGATAACTGTAAGTGTCCCACACAGATAACTGTAAGTGTCCCACACAGATAACTATAATATAAGTGTCCCACACAGTAACTATAATATAAGTGTCCCACACAGATAACTTTAATATAAGTGTCCCACACAGATAACTTTAATATAAGTGTCCCACACAGATAATATAATATAGGTCCCACACAGTAACTATAATATAAGTGTCACACACAGATAACTATAATATAAGTGTCCCACACAGATAACTTTAATATATGTGCCCACACAGATAACTTTAATATAAGTGTCCCACACGAAACTATAATATAAGTTGCCCCACACAGATAACTATAATATAACTGCCCCACACAGATAACTATAATATAAGGTCCCACACAGATAACTATAATATAAGTGCCCCACACAGATAACTAATATAAGTGTCCCACACAGATAACTTAATATAAGTGTCCCCACGAGAACTTTAATATAAGTGTCCACACAGATAACTATATATTAAGTGTCCCACACAGATAACTATAATATAAGTGTCACACACAGATAACTATAATATAAGTGTCACACACAGATAACTATAATATAGTGTCCCACACAGAAACTATAATAAAGTCCCACAAGATATATAATAAGGTCATAACTATAATATAAGTGTCCCACACAGATAACTATAATATAAGTGTCCCACACAGATAACTATAATATAAGTGTCACACACAGATTACTATAATATAAGTGTCCCACACAGATAATAATAATAATAATAATATAAGTGCCCCACACAGATAACTATAAGTGTCCCACACAGATAACTATAATATTAGTGTCCCACACAGATAACAATAATATAAGTGTCCCACACAGATAACTGTAAGTGTCCCACACAGATAACTGTAAGTGTACCACACAGATAACTGTAAGTGTCCCACACAGATAACTATAAGTGTCCCACATAGATAACTGTAAGTGTCCCACACAGATAACTGTAAGTGTCCCACACAGATAACCATAATATAAGTGTCCCACACAGATAACTATAATATAAGTGCCCCACACAGATAACTATAATATAAGTGTCTCACACAGAAACTTTAATATAAGTGTCCACACAGTAACTTTAATATAAGTGTCCCACACAGATAACTATAATATAAGTGTCCCACACAGATAACTATAATATAAGTGTCACACACAGATAACTGTAAGTGTCCCACACAGATAAACTGTAAGTGTCCACACAGATAACTGTAAGTGTCCCAACAGATAACTATAAGTGTCCCACATAGATAACTATAAGTGTCCCACACAGATAACTATAATATAGTGTCCCACACAGATAACTATAATTTAAGTGTCCCACACAGATAAAATAATATAAGTGTCCCACACAGATAACTATATGTGTCCCACACAGATAACTATAATATTAGTGTCCCACCAGATAACAATAATATAAGTGTCCCACACAGATAAAATGTGAAGTGTCCCACACAGATAACTGTAAGTGTCCCACACAGATAACTGTAAGTCGTCCTACACAGATAACTATAAGTGTCCCACATAGATAACTATAAGTGTCCCACACGATAACTATAATATAAGTGCCCACAAAGATAACTATAATTAAGTGTCCACACAGATAATAATAATATAAGTGTCCCACACAGATAAACTATAATATAAGTGTCCCACACAGATAAACTATAAGTGTCCTACACAGATAACTATAAGTGTCCCACAAGTACTATAAGTGTCCCACACAGATAACTATAGTGTCCCACACAAACTAAATAAGTGTCACACACAGATAACTATAATATAAGTGTCCCACCAGATAATAATAATAATATATAAGTGCCCACACAGATAACTATATATAAGTGTCCAACACAGATAATAATAATATAAGTGTCCCACAAAGATAATAATATAAGTGTCCCACACAGATAACAATAATATAAGTGTCCCACACAGATAACTGTAAGTGTCCACACAAGATAACTGTAAGTGTCCCACACGATAACGTAAGTGTCCCACAAAGTAACTGTAAGTGTCCCACACAGATAACTGTAAGTGTCCCACACAGATAACTATAAGTGTCCCACACAGATAACTATAAGTGGCCCACACAGATAATAATATAATAATATAAGTGTCCCACACAGATAACTATAATATAAGTGTCCCACACAGATAATAATAATAAGTGTCCCACACAGATAACTATAATATAAGTGTCCCACACAGATAACTATAAGTGTCCTACACAGATAACTATAATATAAGTGTCCCACACAGATAACTATAATATAAGTGTCCCACACAGATAACTATAATATAAGTGTCCCAATAGATAATAATAATATATAGCGCCCACACAGATACTATAATATAAGTGTCCCACACAGATATAATAATATACGGTAAGTGTCCCACACATAATAATTAATAGTGTCCTACACAGATAATAATAATATAACCTAACCCTGTGTGGATTTCCAGGGAGAGCTGTAGATTATAGCCTTATAATCTTACAGTTCCAGGAGGAGAACAAAACCAGAAGCCACAAAGGGGTAGATTATAATAAATAATACACCCCCAACTGTAAATTAAAGGCATATTAGAAGTCACCTTGGAGTTTTGGAGTTCCGTTCCCTGATAAAAGGTACTCAGCCTGCGGCCTTGTGCTTTATATGGTACGGAACTCCTCTGTGACTTCTAATATCCTTATAATTTACAGTTGGGGGTGCATTATTCCCTAAATAAGTGCCCCCACACAGAGAATGATAAAATAAGTTCCCCTTCAAATAAAATTGTAAAATAAGTGCCCAGCTGGTTAAGGTTATGAACGGAAAATGGCGGTATATAAATCCATAATTAATAATAACATATAAAATTTATATTTGTGGGGTGGACATACCCTTTACGTTACTTACCTACCTCTGTAATATCCAAGTGTCAAATTGATTTACATAGCAAAGACACAATCTTCGCTAAACAGGAATCACTCCTGCCCATAGACTGGGAGGATTTGTTCCTAGTTAAATACAGATATGGACTGCTTTAAATGGGATTAAACTATTACATTTCTAAATTAATACCTTTAGGACAGGGGATAACTGCAGGATATACATATACTGTAGTTTTGGTTGGTACGAGGGTACTATATAATATTGAGAATTACTGGTATTAATACATATGCCGTAGTTCTGGTTGGTACGAGGGTACTATATATATGAGAATTACTGGTATTAATACATATACTGTAGTTTTGGTTGGTACAGGGATATTATATATATTGAGAATTACTGGTATTAATATATATACTGTAGTTTGGTTGGTACAGGGATACTATATAATATTGAGAATTACTGGTATTAATACATATACTGTAGTTCTGGTGGTACAGGGATACTATATAATATTGAGAATTACTGGATTAATACATATACTGTAGTCTTGTTGGTACAGGGATACTATATAACATTGAGAATACTGGTATTAAACTATACTGTAGTTCTGGTTGGTACAGGGATACTATATAATATTGAGAATTACTGGATTAATACATATACTGTAGTTCTCTCAATATTATATAGTATCCCTGTACCAACCAGAACTACAGTATATATATTAATACCAGTAATTCTCAATATTATATAGTATCCCTGTACTGACAAAAACTACAGTATATGTATTAATACCAGTAATTCGTAATTCTCAATATTATATGCCAGACCATTACAGTTGCAGTTTGGAACTGTGTAAAGATATAATAATCCTTGGGCTTAGACGATGGGAAATATTTATCTGTAGTTGGAAGCTGAGAATGTTAAAATCCAGAGCTGCTGTTTTTCTTTCTGAATGTCAGTGTTGCTGCTGATTACATTTACTGCAGTTACAGAGATTATAACATTTTGTGATGGGAGAAAACAAGCAATAATAAAGAACACAGGGTTTTTTATTCTTTCCCCAAGCAGGTGAGTCATCAGCTATTATCTGTCTGGCTGCAGGATGGTGGGTTAATGTTTTCTGTTTTATTAACCTCTCCTGAACATGGAATCTGGTTTACTGTAAAACATATGGGGTTAAACAAGGTCTCGGGATAAATTAGCAATAGTAAATAGTTTTAGACATATAGAAGATCTCATTGGGGAACAGGAGCATACTGTGTGGAGGCCGATCTCCCACACGATAGAGAGAGAGAGCGGGGGGGAGAGTTCTAGTTATCTGCTCATAGAAGAAGCATAAAGATAAACTAAGCAGTTTTAAAGGGCACATATACACAGTTCATTAACCTATATACTCGAGTATAAACCGGCACGAGTATAAAGCGACCTGAGTATAAACCGAGACACCTACTTTTACCTTTAAAAAGGAGTAAAAGTGATTGACTTGAGTATATGACTTTCCGCCGCCGGATGTCATTATTTATAAATAGCGTTAGGTCCAATTTTGAGAGTATTGGTGGCGAAAAGTTAATGCACTTTTATAAATATGCCCCTAAGACTAGCAGATGCATTGTTTTGCTTTCAGTCTCCCAAAACTCTGTCTAAGGGGAATGTAAGTATCAGCTTCCTGCGTGTACAACTATCCAGATCCAGTCTGGTTACTTTCTATTCATATATTACTAGAAAAATGAGTCACTGCAACTTTATTGTTAAAATCATTTATCACTAGTTATGGAAAATTCCAGTAGAAGGACTGGAGGAATATGTCTTTATACATAAAACATAAACAATAGCACACACAAAAAAAGCTTGATGGGAAAATGGAACAGCCACTGTGTACATGAGCACATTTCTTCTTTCATCTAATATCCTTCAATTAGAGGCAAGACACAGAGCCGCAATATATGGAACTTTTGGTTCTAAGGAGAAAGAGAGAAACTGGGACTGGCCATCAGAGCTGACGTTTCCCTATAACGGAAAAGGGCACATTGTCATCAGTAGTGCATGAGACCAACTGTGAGGTTTTTAGCAGTTTGTGATACATAGGAAGATAATTTCATAAAGTATGCTGCAAGATTTAGGTAATTTAACATGGTAGAGATGAATCAGATGTCAGAAGGGATGTCTAGCTTTCAGTTAAAGACTAGGTCCCAACATTTGAAAAATGTGCTCATTGCATGGACACAGCCATGGTTATCACGATATCCATACCCCACTATCTCCACTGTGCTGGTTTGTGATTTGACCATTTTTGGCGCGCGTTGCATGCATTTTCATTTGGCATAATATTGGAAGTTTGTGCGCAATCGCGTGAGATCTTGTTCCGATTTTTGATGCAGTAGGATGCGTGATCAGTGGGGCCTTGTCCTAATGATATTTTAACATCTAGTATTAAGGATTTAGCTTTATTCATTTTATAATAGGACATTTTACTAAAATCTTCCAGAATCTTTCTAGTTATTATTAAAAAAAGATAGGGCATGTTAATGCTTGTGAAGGTTCTCATTCATCCAGGTCATGGTATATCTGTTGTATTCAATTAGATCAACAGGACTTGAAATGTAGTTCTTGAAGACGTTTCGCTAGTCATCCGACTGGCTTTCTCAATTCAGAAATTTTTGAATGAGAAAGCCAGTCGGATGACTAGCGAAACGTCTTCAAGAACTACATTTCAAGTCCAGTTGATCTAATTGAATACAACAGATATAGGGCATGTTAATGTTAGAATAATATTAATAATATAATATAATATAATAATAATCTGCAAACAAATCGATTTTATAAACATGGTAGCCAAGCTTTATTCCTTTTATCGATTCATTATATTGAAAATTTTGTGCCAATGGTTCACTAATTAAGTGTTGTCAGAGAGGGCACTCGTGCCTTGTTCCATTTTTAATTTTGACTGGAATAGAAAGCATTCTGGATGTATAGACAATGGGTTATTATATAATGGAATGTAAAAGGGATCATTATATAATGCTAGTATAGTTCTTAAAAAGGGGTTTTGTATGCAATATTTAAAAAGCTTTCTCATCATCTTGAAACTATTATTGATTGGACCACTCCCTTTGGAAATCTTCCTATTTATATAGCAATGTGTAATACTCAGAAAAATGGTGGTAAAATATCTGTAAATGTTTGTATACAAACAATATTTGTTCATATAACTATCTTGTCCAGGTAATTTATTGTTTTTAAAGGGCAAGTCCACCACTAAAACTATAATTTAACCCACTACTGGCCCCACTTAACTTACTCCTCTGCTTCTTATGGTTCTCCTGCAGTGCCTGTTCAAAGTTTACAAAAGTGAAGAGTAGGAGGTGTCTGTGTGTCACCAAGTCCCTGTTTCTACCTTGTCCTCGCTAGTTATCCATCTGGCTCTCAATTGAGAATGACAAGAATTTGTTCTCAATTAAGTAACCTGGAAAGTCTCAATTAGCATATAACAGCCAGGGAACCTTCTGAATGCCAGGTGTGATTGCATTATCAAAACTGCCCAGGGTAAGGCATTAAAACATCATTGTACATGGAAGACAATTGCTCTTCTCTTTAGCAAAGGCTAAAGAAATTAAACATCTCAGAGGAGCCCTTAAAAAATCCGGACTGGGCCTTTGTCAAAAGGGAAGAAAAGAACATGAATGGGGAAAGCAAGACATGAGAAAGAACATCATTCCATATGTAGCAGGGGTCTCTGAGAAATTAAGAAGGATTTTCAAAAAAACACAGAATAACACACTGAGGCAGCAATTGGTACACACAAATGACCCAATACCAAAACATAAGATGAGCGACATCATATATGCAGTGCAGTGCAGTGAAGAGTGTTCCGATTTGTATGTGGGGGAGACCAAATAGCAGCAGCACAAATATTGTAATGTCAACATCTTAGCAAAGAAACAGGACTGGTTCAAGAGAGGTGTCAAGGAGGCCATGTGTGTGAAAATAAAGAAACCAAGCCTGGGTAGAGGTGGGGGGGTTCAACACCAACTGTCTGCCATGTACAATGCTGTTTTGACACCTTACCCTGGGCAGATTCTATAACACCACAATGCAATTACACCTTGCATCAGAAGGTCCCGAACACCTGGCTGTAACATGATAGTTGGGACTTTCCAGGGTATTAATTGCCAACAGATTCTTGTACAAGTCATTCTGAATTGAGAAAGCCAGTCGGATGACTAGCGAAATGACTTAAATAACTAAACTTTAAATCCAATTGATCTAACTGAATACAACAGATATGTTAATATATACTACTTTGTCCTCTGAATTCATTACTGTATGCTTGCTCTGCTTCTGGATGCCTCATGGAAACTGAGTAATTTAGTGACCTGTACTGAGCCTGAGCATGCTCAGAAGAGGCAGACGGGATAAGCATTCCGTCACTAGCTGTGATGTCAACTGTCAAATCCATAACTGACAGTTGCTAACTGGAAGAACTAGGAAGCAGAAACAGGGTCAACAGGAAATTGTGAAGGATTTGAGGTTAGACTTATAATTTCAGATTTGAAACTATTACAGTTTAGGCATTTGGGGGTAATTTACCTGTATGTAAGTTTTCATTTGAGGGCTGGACTTGCCCTTTAATGCTGTGGAAAACTGGAAGAACCGGGGGGTGGGGAATTGACAGTTGAAAAGGAGAGACTATTAATGCAGGCAAAGGCTGGTCACATGACTACAAGCTGGACACATGACAGGAAGTATTCAAGCAGGAAGTGATATTATTGAACCTTTCCAGCAAAAACTTCTCACAAATTCTATTTAGAGATTTGATTTAGGGTTCATTTTAAAGGTGCGATGGAAAGCTTTTTATATAATCTTAACTAGTGTGGAAAAATTGGAGACCACAGTTACCCTTTAACTATCACATGATATTACAGGCAGCACAGTTTTGTAGCTTTGAAGGATGGTAAATTTGAGTTTTAAGGGCCACAGATTTGCCCTATTTGGCATTTTGGCTTGGCGCATATAAATTAGTAGGTAAATAATTTGTTGTGAATTTAATATTATGTTATATTGTGACTGTCAGTAAATCTCTTCATACAGACAATCATTGCCCTTTATAGGCCTTTGACACGTGTGTCAGCTGCGGAGAGATTTCTATAAAAGGGCATTCATAGAGAAATGTCTGTAACATCGAGTAAGGGGTCAACATCATAACAAGGGGGTGTCATAAATGGAAGAAGTCCATAAGGGATTACAAATGTTGAAAGTTATTTACACCAAGGAGGGTTAAATGACTATTGGAGTATTACATGTTTCATTTAATTTAACTTCTTGTAATGTTTGCTCCATTTAGGTTTAACCAGCAACAGGATCCCGAGTCTATCTTTGAGATCATTAATCAAGGAAAGATGGAGTTGGTTTTCTTTAAAGCTAGAGGTTACAAGGTCCTCATGGGAATTTATGTAAGACATTGATTAGTTTAGGAGCATTAATGCTTGGCAGATGGAAAGAGAAACATAAAATCACCCACCCCCCAAATCTCTAATGTGCCATGTCTGCAAGAACTAAAGCTCCATTTGGAAAATATTCCCCAGAGAGTGTCCTTTAAATTCCTAAACATAACTGCCGGTGATAATAAGTAAATAGAATGGAATTTTGAAAATAATGCTTGGATGCAACAAGGATGACCATATGCATTCAAAGTAACAATGTGATTGTTAAATAGTAGAAAGTACTTGAGGATGAAAAAAGACAATACCCACATTGTCTTCCTAACAGTTTATCCATAGGAAGGCAAAAAAAAAAAAAAACGTAATGAGGGAAATATTGGAAATATCCCTGGATCAATCCAGCTTTAGTATCAATACCAGTAGCATGCAACATTCTTTATTTTAGAAATTCATCCGGCTTCTTTTTGAAATTATCCAATGAACCTGCCATCACCACTTCCAAAGGAAGACAGTTCCATAATTTTACCGTTCACAGTGAATGTTTTTATTATAATACCTACATAATGTGTCCAACTGGGCTTGTTGGAATGACTTATTTGTCCACGACTCGAGTTCTTATATCACATGATTCGAAGTGCAGAGTTCGCACTATTGAGGAAATCTGGCATCTGGCATACGTTCCATTTTTTTAACTGCTCCTCCTTGCCCTACCTGGTACTACACTGAGACTCTGAGTGATCTGCCAGCTTGTTAATTATCATAGGGTTTGATTTCTCTTTATACCCTCTTATATAGGATTATATATTTTTTTTTTACATTAGGGTTATATTTGATGTATGTCCTTGTTTATTGGGGTGGGTTTTTAGGGGAAACCCTGAGGGGCATTATGTGTCCTTTATCTCTATATATACCGGTATATACACTGTATTAGAGGGATGTGGCTGCAGGAGGATGTGCTTTTAAAGAATGTATGCATTTATCTGATCTATTTTTTGGGAGTGGAATAAAAATTTGATTGTGTTTTACACTCAATTTGGAGCGTTGCCCAGTAATGTGTTTATATATAAACTACAGTAATGTGTTTATTATAATAACTACAGTAATGTGTGTTATTATCATAACTACGTAATGTGTTTTATTATCATAACTACAGTAATGTGTTTATTATCATAAAATACATGTAATGTGTTTATTATCATATAACTACAGTAATGGTTTATTATCACAAACAGTAATGTTGTTTATTATCATAACTACAGTAATGTGTTATTATCATAACTACAGAATGTATTATATAACTCAGTAATGTGTTTATATAACTACAGTAATGTGTTTATTATAAAACTACAGTAATGTGTTTATCACAACTACAGTAATGTGTTTATTATCATAAGTCTTCCTAACAGTTTATCCATAGGAAGGCAAAAAAAAAAAAAAACAGTATGAAGGGGAAATATTGGAAATATCCCTGGATCAATCCAGCTTTATAGTATACAATACTACAGTATATATAATACTACAGTAACACAGCATATATAATACTACAGTATATATAATACTACAGTAATACAGTATACAATACTACAGTATATATAATACTACAGTAATACAGCATATCTAATACTACAGTATATATAATACAGTTTATATAATACAACAGTAATACAGTATATGTAATACTACAGTAATACAGCATATATAATACTACAGTATATATAATACTACAGTGTCACAAACGCCAGTTCGCTGGGCACGTGATCTGACCAATCAATCGGTAAAAGCTGCCACCATGCCAAATTTCTTCAAGGCTTTGGCAATGCCCACAACCCTTCTTGACTCTCACTGACTATGCACACCCCTGTCCTGGCAGCTAAATGGTTAACACTACACCATTCAATACAGCAACTAACTGGTTAATTGGCATCAGTCCTTCACATATAAACTTATAAGAGACTAACTGAGTTCTTTTAGAGCATCAAAGACAAAACTTATTAAATTTTAGATTTAATATTCCAAAGGGTGGACAGTGCATATAATACAAAAATAAAAGAAAATGGTGTTATAATAAAATGACACACAATAGGTACAACAATTCTATAAAACAAAAAGTATAGAAAGTTTCACAGACCCTAACTACTCACTAGAAGTCCTGTGTCTCGGGGGGAGAAGGAAACATATGATCCATACCCATTTAGCATGTCCCCTCAGTATGAACACAGTTAAGGGGATACAAGTATTTTTAAGCCCCTTGTTGAACCATCTCTAGCTTTGCCATACTTAGCTTTGCATGAGATGGGAGTATCCAGGAATTTCCAGATTTACAACTTGTCATAATCCTTCATTCCCCCTTAGTTAAGCAGATCCCATATAACTTTAGATATGGACATTGTACTGGGATATAGACCACGTATTCCTCTCCTCTAGTAATTATCAATTCCTACAATACCAAACATGACCCGTGTATAATACATATTTCCCAACATATTAATAACTTGCCTTAGCAAGGGAATAAGGTCTCCATGTTGGATATCATTTTAATGGGCCTACCTTCTCATTCACAAATATAATATTGGTTTCCGTCTCACATATTTCAATACAATAATACATTTATTTTACATGTATGACTGTCCTTAAAGTGACCTATTAAGGTACCCACCAGACCTCTAGCAGTAGAGAATTCCAGATACACGATTTGGCCCCACAAAGAGATGTCCGAAATTCGCAAAATCCAGTCCGCTCGAGGATCCGGGAATTTTCGAAAGAATTCGAAAATCCGCAAGCGGACCCATTAAAATAAGAAAATTACGAGATTTTTCGTATTTTCGAAAATTTTCGGAATTACGGGTTTTCGAAAATTTTCGAAAATACGAGAAAAACCAGAATTTTCGAAAATTTTCAAAAATATGTATTTTCGAAAATACGAGTAACCCTCGTAATTTGGAAAATTTTCGGAAATACGTATTTATGGAAATAAGAGAAATCCTTGTAAATCCTTCGAAATCCTTCGAAAATTTTCAAAAATATGTATTTTCGAAAATACGAGTAACCCCCGTAATTTCGAAAATTTTCGAAAATACGAAAAATCCGCGAATCTGAAGTTCGGAAGGCGGAAAATCCGGAAAATCTGGAAAAATCCGCCGTTCGCGAACGGGATACATCCGCGGCGCATCCGGGTTCAGATCCACGAACCGACCATCCCTAGCCCCACATTGTCTGGAAGAGAAGATCTGGTTCCGTGCTTCACTAACACTGGGGACTGTTTCCAGGGTGGAATGGCATTTTTATTGGTCCTTTGCAAGAACTAATACCATTCTTAACCCATTCTTGCCAAGTCACTACACACTGTCCTTACATACAGTAATACAGCATATATAATACTACAGTATATATAATACTACAGTAATACAGCATATATAATACTACAGTATATATAATAATACAGTGTATATAATAATACAGTAATACAGCATATATACCAACAAGACATACAGTGCAATCTATGAAATATATAGAATAAAGCAAATTGAAATGTAACAGGACAACAAGCAGTTTCACTGTTTGTGAAGGTCTCACTACAGCTGCTGCTACACTGACTTTCTTCAGTGATTATGATCTCAGCCAAGCAGGGGAAGACATGTGACACCGAGCGCTTCATGCAACAAACGACCATTTTGGGCAAGAATCGTACGTGTGTATGCGTTCGGTCGGGGGTCGTTCGCCGCATGTAGTGCTTAGTGTTGGGGGTCATGGATCGTTGGCAAAATCGTACATGTGCACAAACCTTTACTTGTAAAGAATCTCTGCATCACTTGTTCACCTCTTTCCCCCTCTGCCTCTCCCATCATCACACTGTTACTTTCTCCCACACTGTGCTTGCTTGCAGTCTATTAGCACTGGAAGGGAGAGGCGTGTTCAGTGGGGTCAACATGATGTCAGCACTTCATTTCAAATACTTTCAACTGAGCATGCCTTGACTTTGCATACAGCCATTTTCTACTTCAGGGGGACTAGAGAGGGGAGGGGGATTATACAGCATGCTACAAACATCTGCCAGTGTGAAGAAACAAAGCCACACAGCAAGATGAATGGAAGGCAGCTTATACTAAGTGATCTGTACATTGTATATAGGCAGTTATTTTTTTCACTATAGTTGCCGTTTAACATTGAAGCTAATTTCCTTTTCTCAATTTAAATACACTGTAAGAGCAGTAATTGTTTCATTGCTAAATGCTGTCAGAATAGCTTTACATTCCATTACAAGCCAAGCATAGTCATTTTATCCTGGGTATAGTTCCTGTTGTAAGAGCTCTAGTGGAAAAAAACTCATAATAAATAACATGTAGTCTGTATGAATGAGTATCAGAGAGAGTCAGCCAAGTGAGCAACTTCTCCTCGCTAAAGCTCAGTTTGTGGTTTCTGAATCTGAATCTAGAAAAGCAATTGAACTAGATTTTATGCAGCATTTTGGACATGCCAGGGAGATTCAATAAAAGTTCTTATTGCTAAAAATGGTGCTAATTTTGCCCCAACCAATCAGATTATATAAGACCAAGCTAACCATCTGATTGGTTGGGGCAAAATTAGCACCATTTTTATTAATAAGAATTTTTATTGAATAACCTTGCATAAATATCCAAAAACTATTTGTTGGATGCAAGTTAGAGGGTAGTATTTTTGAGATGTATTAACTAAATGGATAAATTAAATAAATGGATATATAGGTGAGACATTTATTGGATAACTAAGTTGGTAATAATAACATCTTTGTGAGCATATGACTATGCTTGGAGATGGAGAGGTATCAATACCTTCCTAATTACCTTATGACTTTTGCCATATACCATGTGGAAGGGTCTTCTAATTGCAAAAATAAATGGGCAAGGCATGAAACAACACAGGCACCAGCAAACCCCTGGCTTGAGCATGCCCACTTGTATCCTCAAGCTAGCACAGAGCATCAGCTGTATCATAAGCCTTTCCCCAAACTTCTTCATTGTTTTAAAGCTAGTCACAAGTCTAAAAATAATCTTTTTTTCTCTCCCTAAGGCGCCACAGGCAGAGAAAGCAAAGATATTGATTCTAGTAATCAATATAGATATCAATCAATATTGATATTTATTAATCCATATACTGTAGTTCTGGTTGATCCAAAGAATCTTAATGATTGCCATTTGGAATTTTCAGATGGTTTGTTGGTTTATTTTTGCCTTTCAACTGTTAAGTAGGGTTAATGAGTAGGGAATAAAGGTTGAACTAGATGGATGTCTTTATTCATCCTCGGTTACTATGTATTAATTCATGAAGAAAAATGTATATCTTTAACAACATTCCTAAGTGTTAATGCACTGACTTGATGTAGATATAGAAATGAATGGTCCCTATAACAATCTGTGGAATGTATGTTTAGCAGTAGAGCCTGAATCAGGACAGGCTATCATTCAGGTGGTATAATGTGCAATGTGGTGCCATGTACAGTGTGGTGTCCTGTACAGTGTGGTTTCATGTACAGAATGGTGCCATGCACAGTGTGGTTTCATGTACAATGTGGTGTCATGTACAGTGTGGTTTCATGTACAGTGTGGTTTCATGTACAGTGTTGTTTCATGCACAGTATGGTGTCATGTACAGTGTTGTTTCATGTACAGTATGGTTTCATGTACAGTGCTGTTTCATATACATTATGGTTTCATGTACAGTATGGTTTCATGTACAGTGCTGTTTCATGTACATTATGGTGTCGTGTACAGTATGGTGTCATGTAGTATGATGTCATGTACAGTGTTGTTTCATGTACAGTATGGTGTCATGTACAGTGAGGTGTCATGTATATTATGGTGTCATGTACAGTATGGTGCTATGTACAGTGTCATTTCATGTACATTATGGTGCTATGTACAGTGTGGTATCATGTACAGTGTGGTTTCATGTACAGTGTGGTTTCATGTACAATATAGTGTCGTGTACAGTATGGTTTCATGTACAGTATGGTGCTATGTACAGTGGGGTTTCATGTACAGTATGGTGTCATGTACAATATGGTTTCATGTACAGTATGGTGCCATGTACAATGTAGTTTCATGTACACTATGGTGCCATGTACAGTGTGGTTTCATGTACAGTATGGTGTCATGTACAGTGTTGTTTTATGTGCAATGTGGTGCCATGTACAGTGTTGTTTCATGCGCAATGTGGTGTCATGTACAATGTGGGTTCATGTACAGTATGGTGCAATGTACAGTGTGGTTTAATGTACAGTATGGTGCCATGTACAGTGTTTTCATGTGCAATGTTGTGCCATGTACAGTATGGTTTCATGTACAATGTGGTGTCATGTACAGTGTGGTTTCATGTACAGTGTGGTTTCATGTATAGTGTTGTTTCATGCACATTATGTTGTCATGAACAGTGTTGTTTCATGTACAGTATGGTTTCATGTACAGTGCTGTTTCGTATGATAATAAACACATTACTGTAGTTGTGATAAACACATTACTGTAGTTATTAAATAAACACATTACTGGAGTTATTATAACAACCATTATGCGTTTTATAATACATTACGTAGTTATGATAATAAACACATTACTGTAGTTATGATAATAAACCAATTACTTAGTTGTGATATAAAAACATTACTGTAGTTATTTGATAATAAACACATTACTGTAGTTATGATAATAAACACATTACTGTGTTATGATAATAAAACACATTAGTAGTTATGATAATAAAAACATTACTGTAGTTATTATAATAACACATTACTGTAGTTATAATAAACACATTACTGGGCAACGCTCCAAATTGAGTGTAAAACACAATCAAATATTTTATTCACTCAACACAAAAAATAGATCAGATAAAGTGCATACATTATTTAAAAAGCACATCCTCCTGCAGCCCAATTCCCCTAATACAGTGATTTACCGGTATATATAGAGATAAAGGACACATAATGCCCTCAGGGTTTCCCCTAAAAAACCCACCCCAATAACCAAGGACATACATCAAATATAAACCCTAATGTAAAAAAAAAATATAATAATCCTATATAGAGAGGGTATAAAGAGAAATCAAACCCTATGATAATTAACAAGTGGCAGATCACTCAGAGTTCTCATGTAGTACCAGGGTAGGGCAAGGAGGAGCAGTAAAAAAATGGAACGTATGCCAGATGCCAAGATTTCCTCAATAGTGCGAACTCTGCACTTCGAATCATGTGATATAATGAACTCGATCGAGTGTGGACAAATAAAGTCATTCCAACAAGCCCAGTTGGACACATTAATGTAGGTATTGATAAAAAAACATTCACTGTGAGAACAGGTAAAATTATGGAACTGTCTCCTTTGGAAGTGGTGAGGCAGGTTCATTGGATTAATTTCAAAAGAAGCCGGATGAATTTCTAAAAATAAAGAATGTTGATGCTACTGGGTGATACATAAAAGCTGGACTTGATCCAGGGATATTTCCAATATTTCCTTCATACTGTTTTTTTTTTTTTTTTGCCTTCCTATGGATAAACTGTTAGGAAGACAATGTGGGTATTGTCTTTTTCATCCTCAAATACTTTCTACTATTTAACAATCACATTGTACTTGAAGCATATGGTCACCTTGTTGCATCCAAGCATTTTTCAAAAATTCCATTTATTTACTTATTATCACGGCCAGATGTTATGTTAGGAATTTAAAGGACACTCTCTGGGGAATATTTCCAAATGGAGCTTTAGTTCTTGCAGACATGGCACATTAGAGATTTGGGGGTGGGTGATTTAGTTTCTCTTTCCATCTGCCAAGCATTAATGCTCCTAAACTAATCAATGTCTTACATAAATTCCCATGAGGACCTTGTAACCTCTGCTTTAAGAAAACCAACTCCATCTTCTTGATTAATGATCTCAAAGATACGACTCGGGATCCTGTTGCTGGTTTTAAACCTAAATGGAGCAAACATTACAAGAAGTTAAATTAAATGAAAACATGTAATACTCCAATAGTCATTTAACCTCCTTGGTGTAAATAACTTCAACATTGTTAATCCTATGGACTTCTTCATTTATGAACACCCTTGTTATTGATGTTGACCCTTACTCGATGTTACAGACATTTCTCATGAATGCCCTTTTATAGAAATCTCTCCGCAGCTGACACACGTGTCAAAGGCCTATAAGGGCAATGATTGTCTGTATGAAGAGGATTTACTGCCAGTCACAATATAACATAATATAAATAACAACAAATTATTACCTACTATTTTATTGCGCCAAGCCAAAATGCAATAGGGCAAATCTGTGGCCCTTAAAACTCAAATTACATCCTTCAAGCTACAAAATGTGCTGCCTGTAATATCATGTGATAGTTAAAGGGTAACTGTGGTCTCCAATTTTCCACACTAGTTAAGATTATATAAAAAGCTTTCCATCGCACCTTTAAATGAACCCTAAATCAACTCTAAATAGAATTTGTGAGAAGTTTTTGCTGGAAAGGTTCAATAATATACTTCCTGCTGAATACTTCCTGTCATGTGTCCAGCTTGTAGTCATGTGACCAGCCTTTGCCTGCATTAATAGTCTCTCCTTTTCAACTGTCAATCCCACCACCCCGGTTTTCCAGTTTTCACAAGCATTAAAGGCAAGTCCAGCCCTCAATGAAAACTTACATACAGGTAAATTTACCCCCCAATGCCTAAAACTGTATAAGTTTCAAATCGAAATTATAGTCTAACCTCAAATCTCACAATTCTTGTTGACCCTGTTTCTGCCCTAGTTCTTCCAGTTAGCAACTGTCAGTTATGGATGACAGTTGACATCACAGCTAGTGACGGAATGCTTATCCCGTTGCCTCTTCTGAGAGTCAGGCCTCGTACAGGTCACTAAAATTACTCAGTTTCCATGAGGCATCAGAAGCAGAGCAAGCATACAGTAATGAATTCCAGAGGACAAAGTTTAGATATTTAACATATCGTTGTATTCAGTTAGATTCAATGGATTAAAGTTAGTTATTTAAGTCATTTCGCTAGTCATCCGACTGGTCTTCTCAATTCAGAATGACTTGTACAAGAATCTGGTGGCAATTAATACCCTGGAAAGTCCAACTATCATGTTACAGCCAGGTGTTCGGGACCTTCTGATGCAAGGTGTAATTGCATTGTGGTGTTTAGAATCTTGCCCAGGGGAAGTGTCAAAACAGCAATGTACATGGCAGACAGTTGGTGTTGAAACCCCCCACCTCTACCCAGGCTTGGTTTCTTTATTTTCACAACATGGCCTCCTTGACACCTCTCTTGAACCAGTCCTGTTTCTTTGCTAAGATGTTGACATTACAATATTGTGTCTGCTGACTATTGGTCTCCCCCCATACAAATCGGAAACACTCTTCACTGCCACTGCACGCATATATGATGTCGCTCATCTTATGTTTTGGTTATTGGGTCATTGTGTGTACCAATTGCTCGCCTCAGTGTGTTATTCTGTGTTTTTTTGAAAATCCTTTCTTAATTTTCAGAGACCCCTGCTACAATGGAATGATGTTCTTTCATGTCTTGCTTTCACATTCATGTTCTTTTCTTCCTTTTGACAAAGGCCCAGTCCGGATTTTTAAGGGCCTCTGAGATGTTTAATTTCTTTAGCCTTTGCTATAAGAGAAGAGCAATTGTTTCCAGTGTACAATGATGTTTTAATGCTTACCCTGGGCAGTTTTGATAATGCAATCACACCTGGCATTCGAAGGTTTCCTGGCTGTTATATGCTAATTGAGACTTTCCAGGTTACTTAATTGAGAAACAATTCTGTGTCATTCTCAATTGAGAGCCAGATGGATAACTAGCTGAGGACAAGGTAGAAACAGGGACTTGGTGACACACAGACACCTCCTACTCTTCATTTGAAACTTGAAAGGCACGCAGGGAACCATAAGAAGCAGAGGAGTAAGTTAAGTGGGGGCCAGTAGTGGTTAAATTATAGTTTTAGTGGTGGACTTGCCCTTAAAAACAATAAATACCTGGACAAGATGTTATATGAAAAAATATTGTTTTGATACAAACATTTACAGATATTTACCACCATTTTTCTGAGGTTACAAATTGCTATATAAATAGGAAGATTCCAAAGGGAGTGGTCCAATCAATAATAGTTTCAAGATGATGAGAAAGCTTTTTAATATTGCATACAAAACCCCTTTTTAAGAACTATACTCATTAATAGATCCCTTTTACATTCCATTAATAATAACCCATGTCTATACATCAGAATGCTTTTATTCCAGTCAAAATTAAAAATGGAACAAGGCACGAGTGCCCCTCTCTGACAACACTTAATTAGTGAACCAAATTGGCACAAAATTTTCAAATAATGAATCGAAAAGGAATAAAGCTGGTACCATGTTTTAAATCGATTTGTTTGCAGATATTATTAGTATATATATATATTAATATTATTCTAACATTAACATGCCCTATATCTGTTGTATTCCATTAGATCAACTGGACTTGAATGTAGTTCCTTGAAGACGTTTCGACTAGTCATCCGACTGGCTTTCTCAATTCAGAAAATTGTCTGAATTGGAAAAGCCAGTCGGATGAATAGCGAAACGTTTCAAGAAATACATTTCAAGTCCTGTTGATCTAATTGAATACAACAGATATACCATGACCTGGATGAATGAGAACCTTCACAGCATTAACACTCCTATCTTTTTTTAATAATAACCAGAAAGATTCTGGAAGATTTAAGTAAAATGTCCTATATAAAATGAATTAAAAGCTAAATCCTTAATCTACTAGATGTTAAAATATCATTAGGACAAGGCCCCACTGATCACGCATCCTAACTGACATCAAAAATCGGAACAAGATCTCACGCGATTGCGCACAAACTTCCAATATTATGCCAAATTGAAAATGCATGCAACGCGCGCCAAAAATGGTCAAATCACAAAACCAGCACAGTTGGAGATAGTGGGGTATGGATATCGTTGATAACCATGGCTGGGTCCCATTGCAATGAGCACATTTTCAAATGGTGGAACTAGTCTTTAACTGAAAGCTAGACATCCCTTCTGACATATGATTCATCTCTACCATGTTAAATTACCTAAATCTTGCAGCATACTTTATGAAATATCTTCCTATGTATCACAAAACTGCTAAAAACCTCACAGTTGGTCTCATGCACTACTGATGACAATGTGCCCTTTTCCGTTATAGGGACGTCAGCTCTGATGGCCGTCCCAGTTTCTTCTCTTTCTCCTTAGAACCAAAAGTTCCATATATGCGGCTCTGTGTCTTGCCTCTAATTGAAGGATATAGATGAAAGAAGAAATGTGCTCATGTACACAGTGGCTGTTCCATTTTCCCATCAAGCTTTTTGTGTGGTGCTAGTTTATGTTTTATGTAAAACGACATATTCCTCCAGTCCTCTACTGGAATTTTCCATAACTAGTGATAAATGATTTAACAATAAGTTGCAGTGACTCATTTTTCTAGTAATATATGAATAGAAAGTAACCAGACTGGATCTGGATAGTTGTACACGCAGGAGCTGATACTTACATTCCCCTTAGACAGAGTTTTGGGAGACTGAAAGCAAAACAATGCATTTGCTTAGTCTTAGGGGCATATTATAAAAGTGCATTAACTTTTCGCCACCAATACTCTCAAAATTGGAACTAACGCTATTTATAAATAATGACATCGGCCGCGGAAAGTCATATAATCAAGTCCATCACTTTTACTCCTTTTTAAAGGTAAAAGTAGGTGTCCGGTTTGTTTTAACTAGGTCGCTTTATACTCGTGCCGGTTTATACCGAGTATATAGGTTAATGAACTGTGTATATGTGCTTTAAAAACTGTTAGTTTTCTTTATGCTTCTTCTATGAGCAGATAAACTAGAACTCTCCCCCCGCTCTCTCTCTCTATGTGTGGGAGATCGGCCTCCCACAGTTGCTCCTGTTCCCCAATGAGATCTTCTATATGTCTAAAACTATTTATATTGCTAATTTATCGAGCACCTTGTGTTAACCCCATAGTTTTACAGTAAACCAGATTCCATGTTCAGGAGAGGTTAATAAAACAGAAAACATTTAACCCACCTCCTGCAGCCAGACAGATAATAGCTGATGACTCACTGCTGGGGAGAAAGATAAAAACCCTGTGTTCTTTATTTTTGCTTGTTTTCCCATACACAAATGTTATAATCTCTGTAACTGCAGTAAATGTATCAGCAGCAACACTGACATTCAGAAAGAAAAACAGCCAGCTCTGAGTTTTAACATTCTCAGCTTCCAACTACAGATAAATATTCCCATCGTCTAAGCCCAAGGATTATTATACTTTACACAGTTCCAAACTGCAACTGTTAGGTCTGGCATATATATTGAGATTACGAATTACTGGTATAATACTATACGTAGTTTTTGTCAGTACAGGGATACTATAATATTGAGAATACGGTATTAAATATATCTGTAGTTCTGGTTGGTAAAGGGATACTATAAATATTGAGAATTAATGGTATTAATACAGATACTGTAGTTCTGGTTGGTACGGATACTATAATAATATTGAGAGGTACTGTATTAAATATATATGTAGTTCTGGTAGGTACAGCGGATACTATATAATATTGAGAATTACTGGTATTAATACATATACTGTAGTTCTGGTAGGTACAGGAATACTATATAATATTGAGAATTACTGGATTAATACATATACGTAGTTCTGGTTGGGACGGGATACTTTATTATATTGATAATTACTGGTATTAATACAATACTGTAGTTCGGTTGGTACGGGTAATATATAATATTGAGATTACTGGTATTAATACAATACTGTAGTTCTGGTGGTACAGGGATACTATAATAATATTGAGAATAAACTGGTATTAATATTATTACTGTAGTTCTGGTAGGTACAGGGATACTATAATAATATGAGATTATATGGTATTAATACATCTACTGTAGTTCTGGTAGGTACAGGGATACTATATAATATTGAGAATTACTGGTATTATATACATATACTGTAAGGTCTGGAGGTACAGATATATATAATATTGAGAATACTGGATAAAACATATACGTAGTTGGTTGGTACAGGGATACTATATAATATTGAGAATTACTGGTATTAATATATATACTGTAGTTCTGGTAGGTACAGGGATACTATATAATATTGAGAATTACTGGTATTATATATACTGTAGTTCTGGTAGGTACAGGAATACTATATAATATTGGAATTACTGGTATTAATACATATACTGTAGTTCTGGTTGGTACAGGGATACTAATAATATTGAGAATTACTGGTATTAATACATTCTGTAGTCTGGTTGGTACAGGGATACTTTATTATATTGACAATTACTGGTATATACATATACTGTAGTTCTGGTTGGTACAGGGATACATATAATATTTGAGAATTACTGGTATTAATACATATACGTAGTTATGGTTGGTACGGGATACTATATATATGGAATTACTGGTATTAATACATATACTGTAGTTCTGGTTGGTACAGGGATACTATATAATATTGAGAATTACTGGTATTAATACATATACTGTAGGTGTCTATGTTTACAGGGATTACTATATAATATTTAGAATGAGAATACTGGTATTAATTCATATACTTTAGTTCTGGTTGATCCGGGATATTTTCGATTGGAGTCGTATAGTATTAAGGATATTAAATTTATCATTATTATACACGCCCTAACATCTACCTACGTGCCCCCTTACAATTACATTGATACATTCTATATACACTTCATAGCAAAAACAAAGGCTAATACATTAAATACAAGTGGGGAGCTTTCTTAGTGTAAACCCCCACACTAATCCAGGAAGTTATATAGCAAGATGCCTTGTGGGCACATAAGGCCAAGGCAGTGACATCCATGGGATTTGTGAATTTGTAATTCTCTTGTTTGGGTAAGATGTAGCAATCATTAAAGGTGGGTGGCTTCGTGGTTAGTACTAAAGGCCTGGGTTCAAATCCCTCCCTTGGGCACGTATTGTTCTCTGTTCTTGCAGGGTTTCCAGTGGCAAGTGCAGGATTTTCAAGGGGGGGATTGCTAAATGGGTTACCAATGAACAAGCCCAGGAGGTTCATCACCAATACATTTGGATTATTATATATGGATCATATAAATAATATATATACGGTATATGTCTAATGCCATGATTATCATCTCAGTTGGCCAATACAGATATCACCTTTACTTTTGTTATAAATATTATCATAAAAGGACAATTATACTCACCTCCCTCCGTCCAGATTTCAGTAGTAAACTTTTACCCAGGTGAGGACCTGAATGCTAGGTCCTCCACCCCGGATTACGAAACCTACAGCAGGTGTTGCGCAACGCTGCTCTTGTAGGCTCCGCCCCTCCTCCCCGTCGGCGACGAGGCCAATAGGAAGGCACGTGTTGACAGCGTGCCTTCCTATTGGCCTCGTGGAAACACGCAAATAATTTTTTAGGCCAACCAACAGATATTGGTGTGCATTGGTTGGTGCAGGCCAAAAAATCTGAGAATATTTGGGCAGTCCGCGGTGCCTGGATGGGTAGACATATATATCCAATGTGCATCCTTCTTTAGGACATTTTTGCCTATATCCCTTCCTAAGTCCCCAGTCATCGTGGTACTGATGATTGTAACTGTTATATACTGTATTACTATACTGTATTAATATGCAGAACTGGGGGTTTTATAATAATGCTAGAGGATTTCTACTTATTTATTGAATGTATTATTTCTATACAAGACTGGAACAAGTTAATGCAGGAAAACAAGGATCAAGTATTAATCAGCAAATACGGTAAATACAATTTTGGAAGAAGGGTGATGGGATACTACTGAGTCCTGGCCGTAGGGATTGGCTTTCCAGGTGTGTGTAACATCCATCACCCTTCATCCAAAACTGTAATTATTTGCCTATTAATACTTGATCCTTTTTCCTGTATTTAACTTTATTCCACAGCCTTTGTGGATACTTGAAATACTTCAGTTTTTTATTTAAAGTTTTCTTTGCATAGAAATAATACATTGATATAGAAGTAGACATCCTCTTTTTAGCATTACCTTAAAGGGCATGTCCACCCCCAATTTAACTTTTGATATGTGGTGGGCATGCTCCCCAGCCCCAACCGCATTAATATAATTGTTAGAAAGTCCCCGGATTCTTACTTACCTGCCCTCTCTCCCTGTGCGGTGTTCAGGCCCCTTGCTGCATAGAATTGAAAGCAGGGGGCGGACGGCAGCGCGTCCGTGATGGGTGAGAGGCAGGGAGGGCTGCACTGAGCATTCCTCAACCTTGATGAGGTTGAGGAAGTCTCAGGCACCAGCATGAGTCACACACTGCTCCTCAACAGCAGTTTCCTGGACTTTGGAGGGGCACAGCAGGGGAACTATTTTGAGCAGGAATGTAAGGTAAGGATTGGTTTAAAACTACTTGATGTGGCCAGTAAGGGTTACTTTTAGGTTTTGGGGGTGGACATGCCCTTTAAAAATGTTTTGGCTGCAATGTGGGTGGTAAGGGCCATATCAGGTACACACAGGATCCGCAACTCAGATACAGCAGGTTTTTGGAAAATACGAACTCGGCCGTAAAAGTCCGGCCATGGTCCTACATTTATGAACAATCACAGTACAGTATTCGAACGGGCAACTAGCTCGATTGCGGGCGCCCCACATACATGGTAATATTTTTGCTGACCGTATGATACACAGCACTATCGGTCGGATGGCCTAAAGTTTACCGGTGTACCAGCTGTTGGCTGTGGGTACACACAAAGGGACTATTTGTCCCGACTGTCGTCGCGATCGATCATGCGGTCCCATGCAGTCAATAGTGTTTATCAACACGTCCGATCATCCGTTCGTCAGCATCCATATGAACGGGCGATCGCGGTCGATCGCCCCAAACCAGCAGTTATTTTCGGGCGACCGACCGATACTGCGTGGATCAGTCGGTCGGATGAAATATCTGCTGTTGTGTACCCAGCCTTAGACAGAATCTGATTGGCATACAACCAATCAATAATGCAATATTGAATCACGAAGTCGGATGCACGTGGTTCTTTGTGTAACCCGCCACATCCGGTGCTAATATGGAGTTAAAGTCACCTAACCGGTAGAGAACTGGATAGTGCGACTTTAACTCCATAAATTTGCCCAGTGCCTATGGGTAAATCAGCCCCTTGATTGGATTCTGATTTGTAAACTAACCAATCAGTATAATTTTGGGGAATCTTTGAAAAGAATCTGATTTTCTGTTCCCCAGAATGTTTCCCAGGTCCCAGAGCCATTTACAATAAGTTAACTGTATCATTTTTAGAAAATTTAGAAAAATTCCAAATTTTCGTTATTTCTCGATTTTGAACATTTTTGATCATGACTTCCGAGATCCGCGGATTTCCGGATTTCCGGACACAGAATAAAGTGCACAGTGCTAGATAAAAACAAAAGGACTAGACATAACCCAATGGGAATATGGTAATTCGCGTCCGTGAGTGAAGTCCAGTATGGGAGAACTTTCTATAACTACTTTAACAAACCCCGTTGGGGGTATACATGAAGCATCCAGCTCACGTTGTAAACAACACAAGCTTAGTCCCAAGCTGTTCAAACACAAAGTCCGTGTTGCTTGTGAAAGAGTGGATATATCCAACAAAAAAACGTCATGGACAAAGTAGCGAGACTGGGCAAGTTAAAGTTAAAGGGATATAGTTAGGGTATGAACTAGAGCCACTATCGCTCTCATTGGGCTCCCTCTAGTTACATAGCCCCCTGTTGAATGAGAAGAATGTTCATATATACATTTTTTACCTCTTATTTAATAAGCCCACAGTTTTCTTTAGACACAGCACAGATTACAATATTCTATTACATCAGGGATGTCTAACCTGCACCCTCCCAGATGAATTTCCAGGAATGCTGAGAGATTCTTTTACAGACATAGGTTGGGTATCTCTGTATACAGTCTATGGTGAGTGCTTTAGCAGAAATAAGAGCAACTCCCACGTATGATACTCTGCATAGATGCAGGTTTCTAGAGAAGGAAATACTGTACTGATAAACATCCCCAATCTATGAATAGGAAATTATTTTAAATAGGAAACCTGCATATAACGAGCAAAGAATTTGAGCAGTGATTAAGCAAAGGGTAATATGACAATTAAGGAAAATAGTTTTTGATCAGTAGAAAGTAGAGACTAGACCAGGACAATGTGATACTATAATGCAATACAGTAGAAGGTGAATAAAAGACAAACCACCATTTTATCTCAGTTTACAATCCTATAGTATATCTTGCTTTTTAGCTGATTTTTTTAATGAAAATAGCTGAAGACCTCTGAAGCATTTTTATTTTGTCCTACTAATATAGTTTAATGATAACTGGACCTTCTACTAAGCCTATTGAAAGAACATCCACCTCCCATTTAAAGTACCCAGGGTGAGCAGATGAACCCCTGGGTTTTCCATACAGCTTCTGTTAAACTCTTGCAATTATTGTCTTGCTTCTGTCTGACCAATTGTAAGAAGACATTCGGCAATAAATACACTTTCCAATGGCCAGTTCCTGGGAAGGCAGAGCTGGCAATGGAAAGAGTACGTAGAATTATGGGATATCTACAGAATAACCCAGGTGACCGTTGTGACGTGCGGTGTAGTGTCCTCAGCATGGCAATTTTACTGTGATGGGTTAATGGGTTATATTTAAACATATATATATATAATGTATATTTCCATCAATAACAAATGATGTGCCTTCCCAATTTTTTGAAAGTTGTTGTACATGTAAAATAATTTTTCACTACAGACAGAGTTCACTGCACACTAAACCACACGTACATGGCACCATAATGTGCAGACACATACGTACATGGCACCATACGGTACATAGAAAACACTGTACATGGCACCTCACTGTACATGCACCATATGTACATGGCACCATACGGTACATGAAAAACACTGTACATTGCACCTCACTGTACATGGCACCATACTGTAATGGACCATACTGTACATGAAAACACTGACATGGCACCATACTGTACATGGCACCATAACTGACATGGCACCATACTGTACAGAAAACACTGCACATGAAACCACACTGTACATGGTCACCATAATGTGCATGACACCATACTGTACATGGCCACTTACGGTACATGAAAACACTGTACATGGCACCTCACTGTACATGCACCAACTGTACATGGCACCATACGGTACAATGAAACACTGTACATGGCACCTCAACTGTACATGGCACCATACTGTACATGGCACCATACTGTACATGAAAACACTGTACATGGCCACCTATGTACATGGCACCATACTGTACATGGCACCATACTGTACATGGCACCATACTGTACATGAAAACATGAATTGCACCATACTGTACATGGCACCTCACTGTACATGGCACCATACTGTACATGAAAACACTGTACATGGCACCATACTGTACATGGCACACCTCACTGTACATGGCACCATACTGTACATGACCTCACTGTACCTGGCACCATACTGTTCATGCACCATACTGTACATGGCACCTCACTGTACATGGCACCATACTGTACATTGCACCTCCCTGTCATGGCACCATAACTGTTCATGGCACAAAAGTAAATGGCACATCACTGTACATGGCACCATACTGTATGGCACCTCACTGTACATGGCACCATACTGTACATGCACCTCACTGTACATGGCACCATACTGTACACTGAAAACATATGTAATGGACCATACATGTACATGGCACTCACTGTACATGGCACCATACTGTTCATTGCACCTCACTGTACATGGCACCATACTGTACATGAAACACTGTACATGGCACCATACTTTACATTGCCACCTCACTGTTCATGGCACCTCACTGTAAATGGCACCTACTGTAATGGCACCTCACTGTACATGGTACCATACTGTTCATGGCACCATACTGTACATGGCACCTCACTGTACTGGCACCATACTGTACATTGCACCTACTGTACATGGCACCTCACTGTACAAGGCACACATACTGTACATTTGCACCTCACTGTACATGGCACCATACTGTACATTGCACCTCACTGTACATGGCACCATACTGTCATGAACACTGTACATGGCACATATGTGCCTGGCACACTACTGTACATGCACCATACTGTTCATGGCACCTCCACTGTACATGGCACCATACTGTACATTGCACCTCACTGTACATGGCACCATACTGTACATGAACAATGTACATGGCAACATAATGTGCATGGCACCCTACTGTACATGCACCATAGTTCATGCACCTCACTTACATGGTACCATACTGTACATTGCACATCACTGTACATGGCACCATACTTTCATGGCACCATATGTACATGAAAAACATGTACATGGCCACCTCACTGTACATGGCACCATACTGTACATGGCACCATACTGTATATGAAACCAAACTGTACATGGCACCATACTGACTACATGACCATACTGTACTGGCACCATATGTAATGAAAACACTGTACATGGCACCATACTGTACATAAAATACTGTACATGGCACACTACGGTACATGGCACCTCACTGTACAAGGCACCATACTGTACATGGCACAATACTGTATTATGACAACCCAAACTGTACATGGCAACATACTGTATATCAAACCATACTGTACATGGCACCATACTGTACCATGCCCTACTGATATAAACCACACTGTACATGGCACCACATTGTAATGGCACATACTGTACATGGAAACCACCATGCGACATGGCACCATATGTACATTAAAAACACACTGTACATGGCACCATACTGTACATGAAAAAACACGTACATACACCATACTGTACAGGCACCCACTGTACACGGCACCAACTACATGGCACCATACTGTATATGCAAACTAAAACTGTACATGGCACCAACTGTACATGAAAAAGACCTGTACATGGCACCAATACGTTGCATGGCACATAACTGTACATGGCCACAACTACTGTATATGAGCCACATTGTACAGACAACCATACTGTAATGAAACACAACTGTAAATGGCAACATATTATATGAAACCACACTGTAACATGACACCATACTGTACATGAAACACCAGACCACTGTACATGGCACACATGTACATGGCACCATGCGGTACATGAAACCACACTTATAATGTGCACCATACTGTACATGAAACCACCAATGTTTTATGTGCAATGTGGTGCCATGTACAGTATGGTGCCATGTACAGTGTGGTTTCATGTACAGTATGGTGCCATATAAAGTGTGGTTTCATGTACAGCATGGTGCCATGTACAATGTGGTGCCATGTACAGTGTGCTTTCATGTACAGTATGGTGTCATGTACAGTGTGGTTTCATATACAGTATGTTGCCATGTACAGTGTGGTTTCATATACAGTATGGTGTCATGTACAATGTGGCTTCATATACAGTATGGTGCCATGTACAGTATGGTGCCATGCACAGTATGGTGCCATGTACAGTCTTTTCATGTACAGTATGGTGCCATGTACAGTTTAGTTTCATATACAGTATGGTGCCATGTACAGTATGGTGCCGTGTACAGTGAGGTGCCCTGTACAGTATGGTGTTATGTACAGTGTGGTTTCATGTACAGTATGGTGCCATGTACAGTGTGATTTTATGTACAGTATGGTGCCATGTACAGTGTGGTTTCATGTACAGTATGGTGCCAGTTACAATGTGGTGCCATGTACAGTGTGGTTTTATATACAGTATGGTGCCATGTACAGTATGGTGCCATGTACAGTATGGTTTTTATATACAGTATGTTGCCATGTACAGTTTGGTTTCATATACAGTATGGTGCCATGTACAGTATGGTGCCATGTACAGTGAGGTGCCATGTACCGTATGGTGCCATGTACAGTATTTTATGTACAGTATGGTGCCATGTACAGTGTTTTCATGTACAGTATGGTGCCATGTACAGTATGGTGCCATGTACAGTATGGTGCCATGTACAGTTTGGTTTCATATACAGTATGGTGCCATGTACAGTATGGTGCCATGTACAGTGAGGTGCCATGTACAGTGTTTTCATGTACAGTATGGTGCCATGAACAGTATGGTGCCATGTACAGTGAGGTGCAATGTACAGTATGGTACCATGTACAGTGAGGTGCCATGAACAGTATGGTGCATGTACAGTAGGACTACAGTAATGTGTTTATCATAAGTACAGTAATGTGTTTATCATAAGTACAGTAATGTGTTTATTATAACTACAGTAATGTGTTTATTATAACTACAGTAATGTGTTTAACAAAACTACGGTAATGTGTTTATTATCATAACTACAGTAATATGTTTATCCTCATAACTACAGTAATGTGTTTATTATCATAACTACAGTAATGTGTTTATTATCATAACTACAGTAATGTGTTTATTATCATAACTACAGTAATGTGTTTATTATCATAACTACAGTGATGTGTTTATTATTATAACTACAGTAATATGTTTATCCTCATAACTACAGTAATGTGTTTATTATCATAACTACAGTAATGTGTTTATTATCATAACTACAGTAATGTGTTTATCATCCTAACTACAGTAATATGTTTATCCTCATAACTACAGTAATGTGTTTATTATCATAACTACAGTAATGTGTTTATTATCATAACTACAGTAATGTGTTTATTATCCTAACTACAGTAATGTGTTTATCATAACTACAGTAATGTGTTTATTATCCTAACTACATTAATGTGTTTATTATCCTAACTACAGTAATGTGTTTATCATAACTACAGTAATGTGTTTATTATAACTACAGTAATATGTTTATCATAACTACAGTAATATGTTCATAATCACTACAGTAATGTGTTTTCATAACTACAGTAATATATTTATCATAACTACAGTAATATGTTCACTATCACTACAGTAATATGTTCATTATCATTATTACTACAGTAATATGTTTTTTATAACTACAGTAATGTGTTTATCATAACTACAGTAATGTGTTTATTATCATAACTACAGTAATGTGTTTATTATCCTAACTACAGTAATGTGTTTATCATAACTACAGTAATGTGTTTATTATAACTACAGTAATATGTTTATCATGTACAGTGTGGTTCATCGTACAGATATAGTGTCGTGTAAGATGGTTTCATGTTACAGTAGTAGGTGCATGACATGGTTATGTACAGAGGTCATGCGATGGTTTCATACAGTATCATGTAAATGAGTTTGTCTATATGCCTGTCAGTGGTCATGGATATGTGTGTTACAGTGTTGTTATTGGCATTGTGTGCAGTACAGTGTTGTGTCATTCATGTAGTCGTACAATGTGTTTGACGATGTGATGTAGTGCACGGTTATGTACATATGGTGCTGCGGTTCATGTGCAGTGCCATGTACGTGGTTTCATGTTACATTGGTGTATGCAGGTGTCATGTACAGTGGTTCATGTTTATGCTGCACATTAGGTTGCATGAACAGTGTTGTTCATGCAGATGGTGTGTCATGACAGATGCTGGTTTATGTACACATTGGTGCGTTCATATGGTCATTATGTTTTTCATGTCAAGTGGTGTTCAGGTTACAGTATGGTGTCATGTACATAGGTGCCCTGGATTAAGGTTGTCATTACTAGGTGCCTAATGTACAGTGTCATCATGTGACAAGTGGTTTGATGTACGCTGTCGGTACACAGGGTTAGTACGTGTGGTTCATGTACAATAAGTGTGTAGTTTTTCATGACAGATATGGGCCCATGTACAGTGGGTTGTTTAATGTACAGTATGGTTCATGACATAGGTGTATGAGTTTGTGCCCATACAATGTAGTCTGCTGCACTATGGCAGTAACAGTGTGGTTTCATGTTACAGTATGGTCATGTGACGTGTTTTATGTACATTGTGGTTCTGTACAGTTGTTCACCGAAGTTATGGGTGTCATGTACATGTGGGGTTTATGACCTACAGTATGGTGCCATGTACAGTGTGTTTATGTGCAAGTAGTGGTGCCATGTAAGGTGGTTTTTTACATGTGCATGGGCCATGTACAGTGTTGTCATGTGAAAGTGTTGTTCAGTGCCATGTGTGTCATGTACAATGTGAGTGTTCATGTGCCAGGTGGTGCAATCGTTACAGTGTGGTTTCATGTACATATGGTGCCAATGTACAGTGTGTCTGTGTTGGTTATGTACCTTGTATGTGTAGTGGTGCTCATCGTCATGTATCGGTTGGTTTCATGTACAGTTAGGTGCCATGTACAGTTAATGAGTTGAGCCATGTACATGGGTAATGTACAGCTATGGTTCATGTACAGTGATGGTTTAATGCTCACGTATGGTGTCTGTATAGTGTGTGGTTATGTGCAATGCGCGTAAGTGTTGCCATGTACAGTTGTTCTTGCATGTTGATGATACAATGTCGTTTCAGTCAGTATCGGACTATGGTTTCATGCCAAGGTGCAGTAGTGGTGGTTCACTGTACATGGTGTATCTACATGTGACACCATGGTGCCAGTGTACATGTAGTTTATGTACCAACTATGGTGCCAGTTACAGTGTGGTTTCATGTTACAGTGTGTTTATGTCAGTGGTTGTATGTGTTTCATCGCAAGTGTGTGTCAATGTGGTGCATGTACGTATGGTGCCATGTACAGTGTGTTTCATGTACATATGGTGACTGTCAATGTGCATGTACAGGGTGGTTCATTACACATGGTGCAGTACAATTAGACCTATGGGCAGTAAGTAGTTCATGATACAGCGTGGTTTTTGCATGTGTCAGAAGTGTTGGCTGCGCAATGTAGGGTAGACAATGGTTGTAAGTGTTGATGCATGTATGTGCAGTTACGATGGTGCATGTACCAGTCGGGTTTCATTCAGATGTGGTGCATGTACAGTGTTTCATGTGCAAGTCGGTTGCCATGTACAGTTGGTTTCATGTACAGTATGGTGCCCATGTACAGTGTTGTTTCATGGTGCCAATTGTGGTGCCAGCTACAGTGGTGTACATGTGCAATGTGGTTGCCATGTACAGTAGTGGTTTCATGTCAGTATGGTGCATGTTACAGTGTTGTTGTCATGTGACAATGTCCTGGTGCATTGTACAGTCGTGTTGTTAATGTGCCAACTGAAGTCGTGCGCAGTACCAGAGTGGTTTCAGTACATATGTGCCTGTAGTGTTGTTGTTGTACAGTATGGTGCATGATACAGTGGTATGTGACAATGTGGCCATGTTGTCGGTATGTAAATGGTATTGTACAGTATGGTGCATGTACAGTTAGCTAAGTAGGGTGACATGTTCAGTGATGGTCAGTACAGTATGGTGCTGACCATGTACAGAGTGGTGTTCATGTTACAGTATGGTCCCTGTTACAGTGTGGTTTCATGGTTACAGCTGATGGGATGTACAGTGTGGGTTTCAGTCAGTTGTCGGTGCCATGTACAAGTGTGTTTCATGATGCAATGGGTGCCAGTTACAGTGTGGTTTCATGTACAGTGTTGTTTCATGTGCAAGGGGTGCCATGTACAGATGAGTGTAGTGTAGTTTCATGTACAGTGTGGTGCCATGCAGTGTTGTTTCATGTGCAAGTGGTGCCATGTACAGTACGGTGCCATGTACAGTGTGTTTCAGTACAGTATGGTGTCACTGTACAGTGTTGTTTTTATGGCAAGTGGTGCCATGTACCAGTATGGTGCCATGTACGTGTGGTTCATGTACAGTATGGTGCACATATAAAGTGTGGTTCCTATGTACAGATGGTGCCATGCTACAATGGCCGGGTGCCAGTCAGTGTGCTTTATGCTACATAGTATGGTGTCGTGGTACAGTGTGGTTTCATACAGTATGTGCCATGAACAGTGGGTTTCATATACAGTATGGTGTCATGTACAATGTGGATTCAATATACAGTATCGTGCCATGTAACAGTATGGGCCATGAAAGATCGGTGGCCATGCTTACAGTCTGTTTCATGATACAGTATGGTGCCATGTACAGTTTTATCATTAATACAGTATGGGTGCCATGTTACAGTATGTGCCGTGCTACAGTGAGGTGGCCTGTTACAGTATGGATGTATGACAGGTGGTTTCATGCGACAGTATGGTGCCATTACAGTGTGATTTTATGTTACAGTATGGTTAGTGCCATGTTACAGTGTGGTTTCATGTACAGTAGTGGTGCCAGTTACAATTGTGGTGCCAGTACACGTTGTGGTTTTATTATACAGTATGGTGCCATGCTACAGTTAGGTGCCATGTACAGTATGGTTTTTATATAAGTATGTTGCCATGTACAGTTTGCGTTTCATATACAGTATGGTTGCCATGTACAGTATGGTCCATGTACAGTGATAGGTGCCATTGTACGTTATGGTGCCATGTACCAGTATGTTTATGCTACAGTATGGTGCAAATTGTACAGTGTTTTCAGTACGTATGGTGCCATGTACGTATGGTTGCCATGATACAGTATGGTGCCATGTACAGTGGTTTTCATATACAGTATGGGGGGCATGTACAGTAATGGTGACATGTACAGTGAGGTGCCAGTACAGTGTTTTCATGTACAGTTATCGTGCCATGAACAGTATGGTGCCATGTACAGTTGAGGTGCAATGTACAGTATGGTACCATGTACAGGTTTGAGGTGCCATGGAACATATGGTGCATGTACAGTGGGTGACATGCACAGTAACTGGGTGACCATGTCGGGTTAATTGTCAGCAGTATGGTGCCCATGACAGTGAGGTGCAATCTACAGTATGGTTGCCATGTACAGTGAGGGTGCCTATGAACAGTATTGGGCATTGCTAAGTAGGGGTGCCTGACACAGTAGGTGCCATTGTAACAGTGTTCATGCTACAAGTATGGTGCCCAGTACAGTGGGGCCATGTTACAGTATGGGCCAGGTACAGGAGGTGCAGATGTACAGTATGGTGCACTTGTACCAGTGACGGGCCATGTACAGTGAGTGATGAGGTGCAATGTACAGTATGGTGCCATGTACAGTTGATGGGGTCCATGTACAGGTATGGTGCCATGAACAGTCTGGTACCATGTAAAGTGAGGGCCATGTCAGTATGGTGCCAGTACAGTGAGGTGCCAGAAAGTGGAGCAATGTCAGTATGTGCCAGGTACAGTGTTTGTATGGTAAGTATGGGTGCCATGCTTACAGTGAGGTGGCAATGAACTAGTATGGTGCCAGTACAGTGAGGTGCCATGTACCATATGGTGCCAAGTACAGTGTTTCATGTACGTATGGGCCATTGTACAGGAGGTGCAATGTACGTTATGGGTGCCATGTTACAGTGAGGCGGGCCATGTACAGTATGGTGCCATTTTTTTTTGACAGTGAGGGTGCCATGTACAGTATGGTGCCATGAACAGTAGGATGGGCCATGTTACAGTGAGGGCAATGTACGTATGGTGCCATGGACAGTAGGTGGGTGCATGTACAGTAGTGTCATGAACAGTATGGGTGCCATTGTTACAGTAGGTTGCCAATGTACAGTATGGTGCCAGGTACAGTTGATGGTGCACATGAGACAGTATGGTGCCCAGTACAGTTTTTCCGTTACAGTATGGTGCCATGTACGTGAGGTGCCATGACAGTATGGTGCCATTACAGTGTTTTTAATGTACAGTATGGTGCCATGTAAGTATGGTGCATGTACAGTATGGTTGCCATGTACAGTATGGGCCATGTACAGTGGTCATTATTCGTGCCATGTACAGTATGGTGCCAGATACATAGTGCCATGCAGTGAGGGGTGCCCATGTACATGTTTTCATGTACCGTATGGTGCATGTTACAGTATGGTGCCATGTACAGTGAGGTGCATTGGTACAGTGTTTTCATGTACCGTAAGGTGCCATGTACAGTATGGTGTCATGCACATTATGGTGCAAGTACAGTGTGGTTTATGTGCAGTGTTTCATGTTACAGTATGGTGCCATGTACAGTATTGTGCATGTACAGTATGGATGCCATGTACAAGTGTTTCATGTACAGTATGGTGCCATGTACAGTATGGTGCATGTACAGTGAGGTGATGTACAGTGTTTTCATGTACCGTATGGTGCCATGTACAGTATGGTGCCATGTACAGTGAGGTGCCATGTACAGTGTTTTCATGTACCGTATGGTGCCATGTACAGTATGGTGTCATGCACATTATGGTGCCATGTACAGTGTGGTTTCATGTGCAGTGAACTCTGTCTGTAGTGAAAAAGTTATTTTAACATGTACAACAACTTTACAAAATAAGGGGGGAAGGCAATCATTTGTTATTGATGGAAATATACATTATATATATATTGTTTAAATATAACCCATTAACCCAAAATCCCCACAGTAAAATTGCCATGGCTGAGGACCTACACGCACGTCACACGGTCACCTGGGTATCTGTAGATATCCCATAATTCTTACGTACTCTTCCATTGCCAGCTCTGCCCTCCCAGGAACTGGCATTGGAAAGATGTATTATTGCAGAATGCTTCTTACAATTGGTCCAGACAGAGCAAGACAATAATTGCAAGAAGTTTAACAGAAGCTGTATGGAAAACCCAGGGGTTAATACTGCTCCCCTGGGTACTTTAAATGGGAGGTGGATGTTCTTTCAATAGGTTAGTAGAAGGTCCAGTTATCATAAACTATATTCAGTAGGACAAAATAAAAATGGCTCAGAGGTCTTCAGCTATTTTCATTAAAAAAAATCAGCTAAAAAGCAAGATATACTATGGGATTGTAAACTGAGTAAAATGGTGGTTTGCTTTTTATTACCTTATCTACTGTATGCATTATAGTATCACATTGTCCTGGTCTAGTCTCTACTTTCTACTGATCAAAAACTATTTTCCTTAATTGTCATATTACCCTTTGCTTAATCACTGCTCAAATTCTTGCTCGTTATATGCAGGTTTCCTATTGTAAATAATTTCCTATTCATAGATGGGATGTTTATCAGTACAGTATTTTCCTTCTCTAGGAAAACCTGCATCTAGCAGAGATCATACGTGGGAGTTGCTCTTATTCTGCTAAAGCACTCACACAGAGACTGTAATAACAGAGATACCCAAATATGTCTGTAAAAAGAATCTCTCAGCATTCCTGGAAATTCATCGGAGGGTGGCAGGTTAGACATCCCTGATGAATAGAATATTGTAATCTGTGCTGTGTCTAAAGAAACTGTGGAGGGCTATTAAAAAGAGGTAAAAAAATGTATATATGAACATTCTTCCTCATTTCAACCAGGGGGCTATGTAACTAGAGGGAGCCCAATGAGAGCGATAGTGGCTCTAGTTGAGCATAACCCTAACTATATCTCTTTAACTTAACTTGCCCAGCTCGCTACTTTGTCCATGACGGTTTTTTTGTTGGATATAGTCCACTCTTCAAAGCAACACGAGACTTTGGTGTTGAACAGCTTGGGACTAAGCTTGGTGTTGTTACAATGTGAGCTGGATGCTTCATGTATACCCCACGGGGGTGGTGTTAAAGTAGTTATAGAAAGTTCTCCCATACTGGACTATCATGACCGAATACCATATTCTCCATTGGGTTATGTCTAGTCCTTTTGTTTTTATCTAGCACTGTGCACTTTATTCTGTGTCCGGAAATCCGGAATCCGCGATCTCGGAAGTCATGATCAAAAAATGTTCAAAAATTCGAGAATAACGAAAATTTGGAATTTCTATAAATTTTCTAAAAATGATACAGTAACTATTGTAAATGGCTCTGGGACCTGGGAAACATTCTGGGGAACAGAAAATCAGATTCTTTCTCAAAGATTCCTCACAAATTATCTGATGGTAGTTTACAAATCAGAACCAATCAGAGGGGCTGATTTACCCAGTAGGCCATGGGCAAAATTTATGGAGTTAAAGTCGCACTATCCAGTTCTCTACCGGTTAGCGTGACTTTAACTCCATATTAGCACGGATGTGCGGGTTACACAAAAGACACCCGTGCATCGACGTTCGTGATTCAATATTGCATTATTGATTGGTTGGTATGCCCATCAGATTCTGTCTAAGGCTGGGTACACAACAGCAGATATTTTCATCCGACGACTGATCCACGGCAGTATCGGTCGGTCGCCCGAAAAATAACTGCTGGTTTGGGGCGATCGACCTCGATCGCCCGTTCATATGGATCTGACAAACGGATGATCGGACGTGTGATAATCACTATTGACTGCATGGGACCGCATGATCGATCGCACGACAGTCGGGACAAATAGTCCTTTGTGGTGTACCCACAGCCAACAGCTGGGTACCACACGGTAAGACTTTAGGCCATCCGACCGATAGTGCTGTGTATCATACCGGTCAGGCAAAAATATCTTACCATGTATGTGGGGCGACCGCAATCGAGCTCAGGTGCCCCGTTGAACTGTACGTGTGATTGTTCATAAAGTAGGACCATGGCGGACTTTTACGGCCGAGTTCGTACTTTTCCAAAAAACCTGCTATCTGAAGTTGCGGATCCTGTAGTTACTGATTATGGCCCTTACCCACCCACATTGCAGCCAAAAACATTTTAAAGGGCTGTCCACCCCAAAACTAAAATGTAACCCCTTACTGGCCACATCAAGTAGTTTAAAAACAATCCTTACCTTACATTCCTGCTCAAAATAGTTCCCCTGCTGTGCCCCTCCAAAGTCCAGGAAAACTGCTGGTAGGAGCAGTGTGTGACTCTATGCTGTGCTGAGACTTCCTCAACCTCATCAAGGTGAGGCACATGCTCAGTGCAGCCCCTCCTGCCTCTCAGCCAATCACGGACGCGGCTGCCGTCCTGCCCCCTGCTTTCAATTATATGCAAGCAGAGGGCCTGAACACCGCAGCAGGGGAGAGAGGGCAGGTAAGTAAGAATCCGGGGACTTTCTAACAATTATATTAATGCGGTTGGGCTGGGGGAGCATGCCCTACCACAGATCAAAAGTTAAATTTTGGGGGGACATGCCTTTAGGTAATGCTAAAAGAGGATGTTACTTCTATATCGAATTGATATTCTATGCAAAGAAAACTTAATAAAAAACTGAAGTTATTTAGTATCCACAAAGGCTGTGGAGATAACAGTTAAAATACAGGAAAACAAGGATCAAGTATTAATAGGGCAAAAATTACAGTTTTGGTGAAGGGTGATGGGACTGTACAACCGGAAAGCCAATCCCTACGGCAGGACTCAGTAGTATCCCATCACCCTTTTCCAAAATTGTATTTACCGTATTTGCTGATTAATACTTGATCCTTGTTTCCTGCATTTAACTTGTATCACAGTCTTTGTATAGAAAATAATACATTCAATAAATAAGTGAGAAATCTCTTAGCATATTATAAAACCCCCAGTTCTGCATATTAATACAGTATAGTAATACAGTATATAACAGTTACAATCATCAGTACCACGATGACTGGGGACTTAGGAAAGGATATAGGAACAAAAATGTCCTAAAAGAGATGCACATTGGATATATATGTCTACCCAATCCAGGCAAACGGCGACTGCCCAAATAGTCTCAGATTTTTTGGCCTGACCAACCAATGCACACCAATATCTGTTGGTTGGCCTAAAAAAATTATTTGTGTTTCCAGAGGCCAATAGGAAGGCACGCTGTGCAACAAGCGTGCCTTCCTATTGGCCTCGTCGCCGACGGGGAGGAGGGGGCGGAGCTACAAGAGCAGCGTTGCTGCAAACACGCTGCTGTAGGTTTCGTGAATCCCGGGGTGAGGACCTAGCATTTCAGGTCCTCAACCTGGGTAAAAAAGTACTACATGAAGATCTGGAGCGGAGGGAAGGTGAGTATAATTGTGCCTTTTATGAATATATTTTATAACAAAAGTAAAGGTGATATCTGTATTGGCCAACTGAGATGATAATCATGGCAATTAGACAATATACCGTATATAATATTATTATATGATCCATATATAATAATACAAATGTATTTGGTGATGAACCTCCTGGGCTTGTTCAGTGGTAACCCATTTAGCAATCCCCCCCTGAAAATCCTGCACTTGCCACTGGAAACCCCTGCAAGAACAGGAAGAAATACGTGCCCAAGGGAGGATTTAAACCAGGACTTTAGTACTAACCACGAAGCCACCCACCTTTTAAATGATTGCTACATCTTACCCAAACAATGAGAATTACAAATTACAAAATCCCATTGATGTCATACTGCTTGGCCTTAGTGCCCACAAGGCATCTATGCCTATATAACATTCCTGGATTAGTGTGGGGTTACACTAAAGAAAGCTCCCCACTTGTATTTAATGTATTACCTTTGTTTTTGCTATGAAAGTGTATATAGAATGTATCAATGTAATTGTAAGGGGGCACGCGTAGGTAGATGTTAGGGGCGTGTATAATAATGATAATATTTAATACCCTAATACTATACGACTCCAATCAGAAAAATATCCCTGGATCAACCAGACTAAAGTATAATGAATTAATACCAGTAATCTCAATATTATATAGTATCCCTGTAACAACGACCTACAGTATATGTATTAATACCAGTAATTCTCAATATTATATAGTATCCCTGTACCAACCAGATACAGTATATGTGTATAATACCAGTAATTCCCAATATAATAGTATCCCGTACCAACCAGAACTACAGTATATGTTATAATACCAGTAATTCTCAATATTATATAGTATCCTGTTACCAACAGAACTACAGTATATGTATTAATACCAGTAATTGTCAATATAATAAAGTATCCCTGTACCAACCAGAACTACAGTATATGTATTAATACCAGTAATTCTCAATATTATATAGTATCCCTGTACCAACCAGAACTACAGTATATGTATTATACCAGTAATTCTCAATATTATATAGTATCCTGTACCTACCAGAACTACAGTATAGTATTAATACCAGTAATTCTCAATATATATAGTATCCCTGTACCTACCAGAAACTACAGTATATATATTAATACCAGTAATTCTCAATATTATATAGTATCCCTGTACCAACCAGAACTACAGTATATGTTTTAATACCAGTAATTCTCAATATTATATAGTATTCTGTACCTACCAGAACTACAGTATATGTATTAATACCAGTAATTCTCAATATTTATAGTATCCCTGTACTACCAGAACTACAGTATATGTATTAATACCAGTAATTCTCATATTATATAGTATCCCTGTACCTACCAGAACTACAGTATATATTAATACCAGTTATTCTCAATATTATATAGTATCCCTGTACCAACCAAAACTACAGTATATGTATTAATACCAGTAATTCTCAATATTATATAATATACCCGTACCAACCAGAACTACAGTATATGTATTAATACCGTAATTATCAATATAATAAGTATCCCTGTACCAACCAGAACTACAGTATATGTATTAATACCAGTAATTCTCAATATTATATAGTATTCCTGTACCTACCAGAACTACAGTATATGTATTAATACCAGTAATTCTCATAATTATATAGATATCCTGTACCTACCAGAACTACAGTATATATATTAATACCAGTAATTCTCAATATTATATAGTATCCCTGTACCAACCAGAACTACAGTATATGTATTAATACCAGTAATTCTCAATATTATAGATAGTATCCCGTGTACCAACCAGAACTACAGTATATATATTAATACCAGTAATTCTCAATATTATATAGTATCCCTGTACTGACAAAAAACTACAGTATATGTATTAATACCAGTAATTCGTAATTCTCAATATTATATGCCAGACCATTACAGTTGCAGTTGGAACTGTGTAAAGATATAATAATCCTTGGGCTCTTAGACGATGGGAATATTATCTGTAGTTGGAAGCTGAGAATGTTAAATCCAGAGCTGCTGTTTTTCTTTCTGAATGTCAGTGTTCTGCTGGATTACATTTACTGCAGTTACAGAGATTATAACATTTTGTGATGGGAGAAAAAAAGCAATAATAAAGAACACAGGGTTTTTTATTCTTTCCCCAAGCAGGTGAGTCATCAGCTATTATCTGTCTGGCTGCAGGATGGTGGGTTAATGTTTTCTTTTATTAACCTCTCCTGAACATGAATCTGGTTTACTGTAAAACAATATGGGGTTAAACAAGGTCTCGGGATAATTAGCAATAGTAAATAGTTTTAGACATATAGAAGATCTCATTGGGGAACAGGAGCATACTGTGTGGAGGCCGATCTCCCACACGATAGAGAGAGAGAGAGAGGGGGGGGAGAGTTCTAGTATCTGCTCATAGAAGAAGCATAAAGATAAACTAAGCATGTTTTAAAGGGCACATATACACAGTTCATTAACCTATATACTCGAGTATAAACCGGCACGAGTATAAAGCGACCTGAGTATAAACCGAGACACCTACTTTTACTTTAAAAAGGAGTAAAAGTGATTGACTTGAGTATATGACTTTCCGCCGCGGATGTCATTTTTATAAATAGCGTTAGGTCCAATTTTGAGAGTATTGGGCGAAAAGTTAATGCACTTTTATAATATATGCCCCTAAGACTAGCAGATGCATTGTTTTGCTTTCAGTCTCCCAAAACTCTGTCTAAGGGGAATGTAAGTATCAGCTTCCTGCGTGTACAACTATCCAGATCCAGTCTGGTACTTTCTATTCTATGATTACTAGAAAAATGAGTCACTGCAACTTATTGTTAAAATCATTTATCACTAGTTATGGAAAATTCCAGTAGAAGGACTGGAGGAATATGTCTTTATACATAAAACATAAACAATAGCACACACAAAAAAACTTGATGGGAAAAATGGAACAGCCACTGTGTACATGAGCACATTTCTTCTTTCATCTAATATCCTTCAATTAGAGGCAAGACACAGAGCGCAATATATGGAACTTTTGGTTCTAAGGAGAAAGAGAGAAACTGGGACTGGCCATCAGAGCTGACGTTTCCCTATAACGGAAAAGGCACATTGTCATCAGTAGTGCATGAGACCAAATGTGAGGTTTTTAGCAGTTTGTGATACATAGGAAGATAATTTCATAAAGTATGCTGCAAGATTTAGGTAATTTAACATGGTAGAGATGAATCAGATGTCAGAAGGGATGTCTAGCTTTCAGTTAAAGACTAGGTCCCAACATTGAAAAATGTGCTCATTGCATGGACAAGCATGGTTATCACGATATCCATACCCCACTATCTCCACTGTGCTGGTTTGTGATTTGACATTTTTGGCGCGCGTTGCATGCATTTTCATTTGCATAATATTGGAAGAGTGTGCGCAATCGCGTGAGATCTTGTTCCGATTTTTGATTAGCAGTAGGATGCGTGATCAGTGGGGCCTGTCCTAATGATATTTTAACATCTAGTATTAAGGATTTAGCTTTATTCATTTATAATAGGACATTTTACTAAAATCTTCCAGAATCTTTCTAGTTATTATTAAAAAAAGATAGGGCATGTTAATGCTTGTGAAGGTTCTCATTCATCCAGGTCATGGTATATCTGTTGTATTCAATTAGATCAACAGGACTTGAAATGTAGTTCTTGAAGACGTTTGCTAGTCATCCGACTGGCTTTTCAATTCAGAAATTTTCTGAATTGAGAAAGCCAGTCGGATGACTAGCGAAACGTCTTCAAGAACTACATTTCAAGTCCAGTTGATCTAATTGAATACAACGATATAGGGCATGTTAATGTTAGAATAATATTAATAAAAATATATAAAATAATAATAATCTGCAAAAAAAATCGATTTTATAAACATGGTAGCCAAGCTTTATTCCTTTTACGATTCATTATATTGAAAATTTTGTGCCAATGGTTCACTAATTAAGTGTTGTCAGAGAGGGCACTCGTGCCTTGTTCCATTTTTAATTTTGACTGGAATAGAAAGCATCTGGATGTATAGCAATGGGGTATTAATTGGAAGTAAAAGGGATCATTATATAATGCTAGTATAGTTCTAAAAAGGGGTTTTGTATGCAATATTTAAAAGCTTTTCTCATCATCTTGAAACTTATTGATGTGGACCACTCCCTTTGGAAATCTTCCATTTATATAGCATGTGTAATACTCAGAAAAATGGTGGTAAAATATCTGTAAATGTTTGTATACAAACAATATTGTTCATATAACTATCTTGTCCAGGTAATTTATTGTTTTTAAAGGGCAAGTCCACCACTAAAAACTATAATTTAAACCCACTACTGGCCCCACTAACTACTCCTCTGCTTCTTATGGTTCTCCTGCAGTGCCTGTTCAAAGTTTACACAAGTGAAGAGTAGGAGGTGTCTGGTGTCACCAAGTCCCTGTTTCTACCTGTCCTCGCTAGTTATCCATCTGGCTCTCAATTGAGAATGACAAGAATTGTTCTCAATTAAGTAACTGGAAAGTCTCAATTAGCATATAACAGCCAGGGAACCTTCTGAATGCCAGGTGTGATTGCATTATCAAAACTGCCCAGGGTAAGGCATTAAAAACATCATTGTACAATGGAAGACAATTGCTCTTCTCTTTAGCAAAGGCTAAAGAAATAAAACATCTCAGAGGAGCCCTTAAAAAATCCGGACTGGGCCTTTGTCAAAAGGGAAGAAAAGAACATGAATGGGGAAGCAAGACATGAGAAAGAAAAATCATTCCATATGTAGCAGGGGTCTCTGAGAATTAAGAGGATTTTCAAAAAAAACACAGAAACACACTGAGGCAGCAATTGGTACACACAAATGACCCAATCCAAAACATAAGATGAGCGACATCATATATGCAGTGCAGTGCAGTGAAGAGTGTTCCGATTTGTATGGGGGGGAGACCAAATAGCAGCAGCACAAATATTGTAATGTCAACATCTTAGCAAAGAAACAGGACATGGTTCAAGAGAGGGTGTCAAGGAGGCCATGTGTGTGAAAATAAAGAAACCAAGCCTGGGTAGAGGTGGGGGGGTTCAACACCAACTGTCTGCCATGTACAATGCTGTTTGACACCTTACCCGGGCAGATTCTATAACACCCACAATGCAATTACACCTTGCATCAGAAGGTCCCGAACACCTGGCTTGTAACATGATAGTTGGGACTTTCCAGGGTATTAATTGCCAACAGATTCTTGTACAAGTCATTCTGAATTGAGAAAGCCAGGGGATGACTAGCGAAATGACTTAAATAACTAAACTTTAAATCCAATTGATTAACTGATAAACAGATATGTTATATACTACTTTTCCTCTGATTCATTACTGATGCTTGCTCTGCTTCTGGATGCCTCATGGAAACTGAGTAATTTAGTGACCTGTACTGAGCCTGACGCATGCTCAGAAGAGGGACGGGATAAGCATTCCGTCACTAGCTGTGATGTCAACTGTCAAATCCATAACTGACAGTTGCTAACTGAAGAATAGGAAGCAGAAACAGGGTCAACAGGAAATTGTGAAGGATTTGAGGTTAGACTTATTAATTCAGATTTAAACTATACAGTTTAGGCATTTGGGGGTAATTTACCGTATGTAAGTTTTCATTTGAGGGCTGGACTTGCCCTTTAATGTGTGGAAAACTGGAAGAACCGGGGGGTGGGGAATTGACAGTTGAAAAGGAGAGACTATTAATGCAGGCAAAGGCTGGTCACATGACTACAGCTGGACACATGACAGGAAGTATTCAAGCAGGAAGTGATATTATTGAACCTTTCCAGCAAAAACTTCTCACAATATCTATTTAGAGATTTGATTTAGGGTTCATTTTAAAGGTGCGATGGAAAGCTCTTTTATATAATCTTAACTAGTGTGGAAAAATTGGAGACCACAGTTACCTTTAACTATCACATGATATTACAGGCAGCACAGTTTTGTAGCTTGAAGGATGGTAAATTTGAGTTTTAAGGGCCACAGATTTGCCCTATTTGGCATTTTGGCTTGGCGAATAAATTAGTAGGTAAATAATTTGTTGTGAATTTAATATATGTTATATTGTGATGTCGTAAATCTTTCATACAGACAATCATTGCCCTTTATAGGCCTTTGACACGTGTGTCAGCTGCGGAGAGATTTCTATAAAAGGGCATTATAGAGAAATGTCTGTAACATCGAGTAAGGGGTCAACATCATAACAAGGGGGTGTCATAAATGGAAGAAGTCCATAAGGGATTACAAATGTTGAAAGTTATTTACACCAAGGAGGGTTAAATGACTATTGGAGTATTACATGTTTCATTTAATTTAACTTTGTTAATGTTGCTCCATTTAGGTTTAACCAGCAACAGGATCCCGAGTCTATCTTTGAGATCAATAATCAGGAAAGATGGAGTGGTTTTCTTTAAAGCTAGAGGTTACAAGGTCCTCATGGGAATTTATGTAAGACATTGATTAGTTTAGGAGCATTAATGCTTGGCAGATGGAAAGAGAAACATAAAATCACCCACCCCCCAAATCTTAATGTGCCATGTCTGCAAGAACTAAAGCTCATTTGGAAAATATTCCCAGAGAGTGTCCTTTAAATTCCTAAACATAAACTGCCGGTGATAATAAGTAAATAGAATGGAATTTTGAAAATAATGCTTGGATGCAACAGGATGACCATATGCATTCAAAGTAACAATGTGATTGTTAAATAGTAGAAGTACTGAGGATGAAAAAAGACAATACCCACATTGTCTTCCTAACAGTTTATCCATAGGAAGGCAAAAAAAAAAAAAAAAACAGTATGAAGGGGAATATTGGAAATATCCCTGGATCAATCCAGCTTTATGTATCAATACCAGTAGCATGCAACATTCTTTATTTTTAGAAATTCATCCGGCTTCTTTTGAAATTATCCAAGAACCTGCCATCACCACTTCCAAAGGAAGACAGTTCCATAATTTTACCGTTCTCACAGTGAATGTTTTTATTATCATACCTACAGTAATGTGTCCAACTGGCTTGTTGGAATGACTTTATTTGTCCACGACTCGAGTTCATTATATCACATGATTGGAAGTGGCAGAGTTCGCACTATTGAGGAAATCTGGCATCTGGCATACGTTCCATTTTTTTTAACTGTCCTCCTTGCCCTACCCTGGTATACACTGAGACTCTGAGTGATCTGCCAGCTTGTTAATTATCATAGGGTTTGATTTCTCTTTATACCCTCTCTATATAGGATTATATATTTTTTTTTTACATTAAGGGTTTATATTTGATGTAGCTGTTTATTGGGGTGGGTTTTTAGGGGAAACCCTGAGGGGCATTATGTGTCCTTTATCTTATATATACCGGTATATACACTGTATTAGAGGGATGTGGCTGCAGGAGGATGTGCTTTTTAATGAATGTATGCACTTTATTGATCTATTTGTTGTTGAGTTGGAATAAAATATTTGATTGTGTTTACACTCAATTTTGGAGCGTTGCCCAGTAATGTGTTATTATAATATACAGTAATGTGTTTTTATAATAAATACAGTATGTGTTTATATCATAACTACAGTAAGTTTTATTATCATAATACAAATGTGTATTAATCATAACTACAGTAATGTGTTTATTATCATAACTACAGTAATGTGTTTATTTCACAACAACAGTATGTGTTTATATCATAAATACAGTAATGTGTTTATTATCATAACTACAGTAATGTAATTTAATAACTGCAGTAATGTGTTTATCATAAATACAGTAATGTGTTTATATATAATAACTACAGTATGTGTTTATACAACTACAGTAATGTGTTTATATATAAACTACAGTAATGTGTTATCTATAACTACAGTAATGTGTTTTTATATAACTACAGTAATGTGTTTATTATCATAACTACAGTAGATGTTTATTAAACTACAGTAATGTGTTTATTATCTAAATACAGTAAGTGTTTATTATAACTACAGTATGTGTTTGTTTATTATAAACTACAGTAATGTGTATTGTTTATTAAACTAGTATGTGTTTATCATAACTACAGTAATGTGTTTATTATCATAACTACAGTAATGTGTGTTATCATAACTACAGTAATGTGTTTATTATAATACAGTAATGTGTTTATTATCATAACTACAGTAGTGATTATAAACAGTAATGGTTTATTATCATAACTACAGTAATGTGTTTATTATTATAACTACAGAATTGGTTATTATAAACTACAGTAATGTGTTATTATCAAACTACATAAGTGTTATTAAACTAGTAATGTGTTTATTATAACTACAGTAAGTGTTTATTATCATAACTACAGTAATGTGTTTATTATAACTACAGTAATGTGTTTATTATTATAACTACAGTAATGTGTTTATTATCATAACTACAGTAATGTGTTATTATAATTACAGTAATGTGTTTATTATCATAACTACAGTGATGTGTTTATTATCATAACTACAGTAATATGTTTATTATCATAACTACAGTAATGTGTTTATTATAACTACAGTAAAATGTGTTTATTATCATACCTACAGTAATGTTTATTATCATAACTACAATAATGTGTTTATTATCATAACTACAATAATGTGTTTATTATCATAACTACAGTAATGTGTTTATTATAACTACAGTAATGTGTTTATTATAACTACAGTATGCTTGTGAAGGTTCTCATTCATCCAGGTCATGGTATATCTGTTGTATTCAATTAGATCAACTGGACAGTTGATCTAATTGAATACAACAGATCCAGCCAGTTGATCTAATTGAATACAACAGATAAACTACAGTAATGTATTTGACAAAATAACAATAAGGGATTGCGGCGCACACGGAAAATAGGACACCGGGAACTCTTCAATCCAACACGCTTTATTCAGAACAGTGCCATAACAAACAGGAAGTTCCCATAGCCTTACGCGTTTCGAGCGTACCCTTCGCTCTTACTATAGGCTGGAAGGGCCCTTTCCAGCCTATGAGTAAGAGGGAGGGTACGCTCGAAACGCGTAAGGCTATGGGAACTTCCGTTTGTTATGGCACTGTTCTGAATAAAGCGTGTTGGATTGAAGAGTTCCCGGTGTCCTATTTTCCGGTGTGCGCCGCAATCCCTATTGTTATTTTGTCGAGTATACTGAGGACCAGAGGCAAAGGGTTCGGGGCGTGCAGCAACCGGACACACAGACCCACTTGGGTAAGTTTAACCTGTGGTGGTTTGTGTGCATTTTTAAACCGAATGTTCAGGAAGAGGAGTGTTTCCTTTCTAGCGAAGGACCCGGGGCACGTTTGCACCTGGGTCACCCGACTGACAGTGTGAGTCAGATGATATTACATATAGCACAGATTTGTGCTTACAATTGGTTTAATACTGTTTGGAGAGGATTCGGCACTGTAATTTGTGGTTCTGTTAACAGTATGTATTTATTACAACTACAGTATGTGTTTATCATAACTACAGTAATGTGTTTATTATTCATAACTACAGTAAGTGTTTATCATATCTATTTATAGAATACGTAAGTTAATCGATGTTTATTATCAAACTACAGTAAGTGTTTATTATCATAACTACAGTAATGTGTTTATCATAACTAACGTAATGTGTTTATATCAATACGTAATGTGTTTATTATCATAACTACAGTAATGTGTTATTATCATAACTACAGTAATGTATTATAATAACTGCAGTAATGGGTTTATCATAACTACAGTAATGTGTTTATTATAATAACTACAGTAATGTGTTTATCACAACTACAGTAAGTGTTATTATCATAACTACGTAATGTGTTATTATAACTACGTAATGTGTTATATCATAACTACAGTAATGTGTTTATTATTAACTACAGTAATGTGTTTATTATAACTACAGAATGTGTTTATTATCATAACTACAGTAATGTGTTATTATAACTACATAATGGTTTGTTTATTATAACTACAGTAATGTGTGTTGTTATTATAACTACAGTAAGTGTTTATTATCATAACACAGTAATGTGTTTATATCATAACTACAGTAATGTGTTTATCATAAAACTACAGTAATTGTGTTTATTATAAATACAGTAATGATGTTTTATATCATAACTACAGTAATGTGTTTATTATAAAATACAGTAATGTGTTTATTATCATAACTACAGTAATGTGTTTATTATTATAACTACAGTAATGTGTTTATTTATAAACTACAGTATATGTGTTTATTATCATAAACTACAGTAATGGTTTTATTATAAATACAGTAATGTGTTTATATTATAACTACAGTAATGTGTTTATTATCATACTACAGTAATGTGTTTATTATAACTACAGTAATGTGTTTATTATTATACTACAGTAATGTGTTTATTATCATAACTACAGTAAGGTTATTTAAATTCAGTAATGTGTTATTATCATAACTACAGTGAGTGTTTATTATCATAACTACAGTAAATGTTTATTATCATAACTACAGTAATGTGTTTATTATAACTACAGTAAAATGTGTTATTATCATACCTACAGTAATGTTTATTATCATAACTACAATAATGTGTTTATTATCATAACTACAATAATGTGTTTATTATCATAACTACAGTAATGTGTTTATATAACTACAGTAATGTGTTTATTATAAATACAGTATGTTGTGAAGGTTCTCATTCATCCAGGTCATGGTATATATGTTGATTCAATTAGATCAAACTGGACTTGTTGATCTAATTGAATACAACAGATCCAGTCCAGTTGATCTAATTGAATACAACAGATATAACTACAGTAATGTATTTGACAAAAATAACAATAAGGGATTGCGGCGCACACCGGAAAAAGGACACCGGGAACTCTTCAATCCAACACGCTTTATTCAGAACAGTGCCATAACAAACAGGAAGTTCCCATAGCCTACGCGTTTCGAGCGTACCCTCCGCTCTTACTCATAGGCTGGAAAGGGCTTTCCAGCTATGAGTAAGAGCGGAGGGTACGCTCGAAACGCGTAAGGCTATGGGAACTTCCTGTTTGTTATGGCACATGTTCTGAATAAAGCGTGTTGGATGAAGAGTCCTGGTGTCCTATTTTCCGGGTGCGCCGCAATCCCTTATTGTTATTTGTCGAGTATTACTGAGGACCAGAGGCGACGGGTTCGGGGCTTGCAGCACCCGGACCACAGACCCACTTGGGTAAGTGTTAACCCTGTGGTGGTTTGGTGCATTTAAACCGAATGGTATCAGGAAGAAGGAGTGTGTTCCTTTTCTAGCGAAGGACCGGGGCACGTTTGCACCTGGGTCACCCGACTGACAGTGTGAGTCAGATGATTTACATATAGCACAGATTGTGCTTTACAATTGGTTTAATACTGTTGTGAAGAGGATTCGAGCACTGTAATTTTGTGTTCTGATTATACAGTAATGTATTTATTACACACTACAGTAATGTGTTTCTATCATAACTACAGTAATGTGTTTATTATCATAACTACAGTAATGGTTTTATCATAACTACAGTAAACAGTGTTGTTTCATGTGACAAGTGGTGCCATGTACAGTACGGTGCCATGATACAGTGTGTTCATGTACAGTATGTGTCATGTACAGTGTTGTTTTAGGGCAATGTGGGTGCCATGCTACCAGGTATGGTGCCAGTACGTGTGGGGCATTGTACAGTATGGTGCACATATAAAGTGTGGTTCCTGTAAGAATGGTGCAATGCATACAATGGCCGGGTGCCAGTCAGTGTGCTTTCATGCCTACAGTAGGTGTCAGTATACAGTGTGGTTTCAATACAGTTATGTTGCCATGTAAAGGTGGGTTTCATATACAGTATGGTGTCATTGTACAATGTGGCTTCATATACAGTATCCGGTGCCATGTAAAGTATGTGCCATGCCAAAGATCGGTGGCCATGCTACAGTCTGTCATGACTACAGTATGGGCCAGTGACAGTTTTTATTCATTAAACAGTATGGGGCCATGTTACAGTATGTGCCGTGCTTACAGTGAGGTGCCCTGTACAGTATGGATGTGATGTACAGTGTGGTTTCATGCACAGTATGGTGCCATGTACAGTGTGATTTTATGTACAGTATGGTTAGTGCCCATGTTACAGTGTGGGTTCATGATACAGTATGGTGGATGCCAGACAAGTGGTGCCATGTACAGTTGTGGTTTTATTATACAGTATGCGTGCCATGCTACAGTTGGTGCCATGTTACAGTATGTTTTTTATATTAAAGTATGTTGCCATGTACAGTTTGCGTTTCATATCAGTATGGTTGCATGTACAGTATGGTCCATGTACAGTGATAGGTTTTGCCATGTACCGTTATGGTGCCATGTACAGTATGTTATGACTACAGTATGGTGCCATGTACAGTGTTTTCAGTACGTATGGTGCCATGTACGTTATGGTGCAATGATACAGTATGGTGCCATGTACAGTTGGGTTTTAATATACAGTATGGTGCAGTACAGTATGGTGCCATGTACAGTGAGGGTGCCCATGTACAGTGTTTTCATGTACAGTTATGGTTGCCATGAACAGTATGGTGCCATTGTACAGTGAGGGCATGTACAGTATGTACCATGTACAGGTTTTTTGATGCGTGCCAGGAACATATGGTGCATGTACAGTAGGGTGACATGCCACCAGTCTGGGCCATGTACAGTGTTAATGTACAGCAGTATGGGTGCCCATGACAGTGAGGTGCAATGTACAGTATGGTGCCATGTACAGTGAGGGTGCCTATGACAGTATTGGTGCATTGCTACAGTAGGGGGTGCCATGAACAGTAGGTGCCCATTGTAACAGTGTTCATGCTACAAGTATGTGCCCATGTACAGTGGGTGCCATGCGTACAGTATGGTAGCCAGGTACAGGAGGTGACAGATGGTACAGTATGGTGCCTTGTACCAGTGACGGGCCATGTACAGTGAGGGTGCAATGAGGTGCATGTACAGTATGGTGCATGATACAGTTGATGGGGTCCATGTACAGGTATGGTGCCATGAACAGTATGGTACCATGTAAAGTGAGGGTGCCATGTACAGTATGGTGCCAGTACAGTGGAGGTGCCCAGAACAGTGAGTATGCAAGTACAGTATGGTGCCAGGTACAGTGTTTTCATGTTACAGTATTGGGTGCCATGCTACAGTGAGGTGGTCAATGAACTGTATGGTGCCATGTACAGTGAGGTGCCATGTTACAGTATGGTGCCAAGTACAGTGTTTTCATGCTACAGTATGGGCCATTGTACAGGAGGTGAATGTACAGTATGGGATGCCAATGTTACAGTGAGGCGGGCCATGTACAGTATGTTGCCCCATTTTTTTTTTTTTTTTTTTGTACAGTGAGGGGGTGCCATGTACAGTATGTGCCTATGAACAGTATGGATGCCATGTTACAGTGAGGTGCAATGATACGTATGGTTGCCATGGACAGTTGAGGTGCCGGTGGTGCCAGTACAGTAGGTGCCATGAACAGTATGGGTGCCATTGTTACAGTGAGGGGTGCCAATGTACAGTATGGTGCCAGGTACGTTGATGGTGCCATGTAAAGTATGGTGCAGTACAGTGTTTTCCGTACAGGTATGGTGCCATGTACCGTGAGTGGTGCCATGACAGTATGGTGCCATGTGACAGTGTTTTCATGTACAGTATGGTGCCATGTAAGTTGGTGCATGCTACAGTATGGTTGCCATGTACAGTATGGGCCAGTACAGTGTTTTCATGTACAGTATGGTGCCAGATACAGTATGGTGCCATGTACAGTGAGGGGGTGCCCATGTACAGTGTTTTCATGTACCGTATGGTGCCATGTTACAGTATATGGTGCCCATGTTACAGTTGAAGTTGGGTGCATGGACAGTGTAGTTTCATTGTACTAAGGTGCCATGATTACAGTATGGTGTCATGCACATATGTGCCATGACAGTGTGCGTTTCATGTGAAGTGTTTCATGCTACAGTATGGGCCATGTACAGTATGGTGCCATGTACAGTATGGTGCCATGTACAGTGTTGCATGTACAAGTATGGTGCCATGTAAAGTATGGTGCCATGGACAGTGAGGTGATGTACAGTTGTTTGCATTGCCCTACCGTTGGTGCCCATGTACAGTATGTGTGCCATGTTACAGTGAGGGGCCATGTACAGTGTTTTCAGGCTACGTTTATGCGTGCCGATGTTACAGTATGGTGTCAGGCCCCACATTATGGTTGCCATGTTTACAGTGTTTCATGTGAACAGATGAACTCGTCTGTAGTGAACAAGTTATTTTACATGTACAAAATTTACAAATAAGGGGGGAAGGCCAATCATTTGTTATTGATGCCGAAATATACATTATGTATATATAGTGTTTTAAAGAGAACCCATTAGTAACCCAAAATCCCCACAGTAATAAAATTGCCATGGCTGGAGGACCTACACGCAGTCACACGGTCACCTGGGTCTATTCTGTAGATATCCCTTAATTCTTACGTACTCTTTCCATTGCCAGCTCTGCCCTTTCCCAGGGGAACTGGCCATTGGAAAGATGTATTATGCCAGAATGCTTATTACCAATTGGTCAGACGAAGCTAAGACAATAATTGCCAAGAGTTACAGAAGCTGTATGGAAAACCCAGGGGGTCATTCTGCTGCACCCTGCGGTTACTTTAAATGCGGAGGTGGCTGTTCTTTCAATAGGCTTAGTAGGATATGGTTCCAGTAGTTATCATAAACTATATGCAGTACAGGACAAATAAAAATGGCTTCAGAGGCTTCAGCTATTTCATTAAAAAAAAGCAGCTAAAAAGCAAGATATTACTATAGGATTGATAAACTGAGTTGTAAAATGGTGGTTTGTATTGATTTTATTCACCTTATCTACGGTATTGCATTAAGGTATCCCATTGTCTGGGTCTAGTCTCTTACTTTCTACTGATATCAAAAATATTTTCCTTAAGTGATCATATTACCCTTTGCCTTAATCACTGCTCAAATTCTTGCTCGTTATATGCAGGGTTCCTATTGTTAAAATAATTTCCTATTCATAGTTGGGGATTGTTTATCAGTACAGTATTTTCCTTCTCTAGAAACCTGCATTATGCAGAGGATCATACGTGGGGTGGCCGCTTATTCTGCCTAAAGCACTCACCCATAGAGACTGTAATACAGAGTATACCCAAACTATGTCTGCAGAAAAGAATCTCTCAGCCATTCCTGGAAATTAATCGGGAGGGTGGCAGGTTAGACATCCCTTGATGTAAGAGAAGAATATTGTAATCTGTGCTGTGTCTAAAGAAACTGTGGAGGCTTATAGAAAGGAGGTAAAAAAATGTATATATGAACATTCCTTCTCATTTCAACAGGGGGCTTGTAACTAGAGGGAGCCCAATGAGAGCGATGATAGTGCTCTAGTTGACACAAACCCTAACTATACGCTCCTTTAACTTAACTGGCCCAGCCGCTACTTTTTTCCATGACGGTTTTTTGTTGGATATAGTCACTCTTCACAAAGCAACACGGACTTTGTGTTTGTTGAACAGCTTGGGACTAAGTTGGTGTTGTTACAACATGTGAGCTTTGCCGGGAGGATGCTCAGGCACTTCAGGTAGACCCCAAACGGGGGGTGTTAAAGTTAGTTATAGAATAGTTCCCCATACTGGACATATCACTGACCGAATTACCATAATTCTCCATTGGGATGTCTAGTCCTTTGTTTTATCTAGCACTGTGACCCCCACTTTATTTCGGGTCCGGAAATCCGGAATCCGCGGATCTCGAAGTCATGATCAAAAAAATGTTACAAAAATTCGAGGAAATAACGAACATTGGAATTTTTCTAAATTTTCTAAAAATGATTACAGTAACTATTGTAAATGGCTCTGGGACAGGGGAAACATTTTCTGCGGGAACAGAAAATCAGATTCTTTCTCAAAGATTCCTCCAAAATTATCTGATGCGTAGTTTACAAATCAGAATCCAATCAGAGGGGCTGATTATTTACCAGAGGCCACTGGGCAAATTTTATGGATTAAAGAGTTAAAGTCGCACTATACAAGTTCTCTACCGTGGTTAGCGTGACTTTAACTCCATATTAGCACCGGATGTGAGGGTTACACAAAAGACACCCGTTGCACCGAAGTTCGTGATTGATTTCAATATTGATTATTGCATTGGTGGTATGCCAAATCAGATTTCGTCTCCAAGGCTGGGTACAAAACAGGAAGATATTTCATCCGAACGATGATCCACGGCAGTATCGGTCGGTCGACCCGAAAAATAACTGGCTGGTTGGGGGCGATCGACCTGATGCCCGCTTCATATGGATCTGAAGAACGGATGATCGGACGTGTTGATAAAGACTATTGAATGCATGGGACCGACATGATCGATAGCACGAACAGTCGGGACAAATCGTCCCTTTGTGTGTACCCACAGCCAAACAGCTGGTACACAAGGTAAGACTTTAGGCCATCCGACCGATAGTGCGGTTATCATACGGTCAGGCAAAAATATCTTACCATGTATGTGGGCGACCGCAATCGCAGCTCAGGTTGCCCCGTTCGAGACTGTACGTGTGTGTGAGTGTTCATAAAGGTAGGACCATGGACGGACTTGGACGGCCGAGTTCGTACTTTCCAAAAACCTGGTATCTGAAGTTGACCGGATCCTGTAGTTACTGTTATGGCTCTTACCACCCACATTGCAGCAAAAAACATTTTAAAGGGCATGTCAACCCCCACAAAACTAAAAAGGTTAACCCCTTACTGGCCACAAAGTAGTTTAAACCAATCCTTACCTACATTCCTGCTCAAAATAGTTCCCCTGCTGTGCCCTCTCCAAAGTCCAGGAAACTGCGTGTAGGAGCAGTGTGTGACCTCATAGCTGTGCTGAGACTTCCTCAACATCATCAAGGTGAGGCAGACTCAGTGCAGCCCTCCCTGCCCCAGCCAATCAGGACGCGGCTGCCGGTCCTGCTCCCCTGCCTTCAATTCTATGCAAGCAGAGGGCCTGAACACCGCCAGCAGGGGAACGGCGGCAAGTGGTACGTCAGAATCCGGGGACTTTCTAACAATTATATTAATGCGGTTGGGGCTGGGGGAGCATGCCCTACCACATATCAAAAGTTAAATTTTTGGGGTGGACATGCACTTTAGGTAATGCCTAAAAAGAGGATGTCTACTTCTATATCGAAAGTCTTAGTCTATGCAAAGAAAACTTAATAAAAAAACTGAAGTTATTAAGTATTTTTTTTTTACACAAAGGCTGTGATAAAAGTTAAATACAGAAAACAAGAGATCAAGTTTAATAGGCAAATAATTCAGTTTTGAGGAAGGGTGATGGGATGTACACCCGGAAAGCCAATCCCTACGGCCAGGACTCAGTAGTTATCCCATCACCCTTCTTCCAAAATTGTATTTACCGTATTTGCTGAATTAATACTCTGATCATTGTTTTCCTGCATTGACCTTGTATCACAGTCTTTGTATAGAAATACTACATTCAATAAATAAGTAGAAATACTCTTCGCATTATTATTAAAACCCCAGTTCTGCATATTAATACAGTAGTATGTAATACAGATATAACAGTTACAATCATCAGTACCACGATGACTGGGGACTTAGGAAAGGTATAGGAACAAAAATGTCCTAAAGAAGGAGTGCACATTGGAATATATGCTACCCAATCCAGGCAAACGGCGACTGCCCAAATAGTCTTCAGAGGTTTGGCCTCTGACCAACCAATGCACACAATACTGTTGGTTGGACCTAAAAAAAAATTATTTGCGTGTTTTCACGAGGCCATAGGAAGGCACGCTGTGCAACAAGCGTGCCTTGCCTTCCTATTGGCCTCGTCGCCGACGGGGAGGAGGTGGGGCGAGCCTACAAGAGCCAGACGTTGCTGCAACCACGCTGCTGTAGGTTCGTGAATCCCGGGGCTGAGGACCTGCATTTCAGCGTCCAACCGGGTAAAAGTACGACATGAAGATCGGGAGCGGAGGCGAAGCGTGAGTATAAATTGTCCTTTTATGAATATATTTTAACAAAGTAAAGGTGATCTTCTGTTATTGGCCAACTGAGATGATAACATTGGCCAATAGACACTATACCGTATATAATATTAGTATATGATCCATAATAATAATACAAATGTATTTGGTGATGAACCTCCATGGGCTTGTTCAGTGTAACCCATTAGCAATCCCCCCCTGAAAATCCTGCACTTGCCACTGGAAACCCCTGCCAAGAACAGGAAGAACAAATACGTGCCCAAGGGAGGATTGGAACCCAGGACTTTAGTACTAACCCGAAGCCACACACCTTTTAAATGTTGCTACATCTTACCCAAACAATGAGAAGGACAAATTACAAAATCCCATTGATGTCAGACTGCCTTGGCCTTATTGCCCAAGGCATCTAGCATATAACATTCCTGGATTAGTGTGCGGGTTTTACCTAAAGAAAAGCTCCCCACTTGTATTTAATGTATACCTTTGTTTTTGATATGACAAGTGTATATAGAATTATCAAGGTAATTGTAAGGGGGCACGTGCGTTAGGTAGATGTTAGGGGCGTGTTATTAAAATGTAATATTAAATCCGACCTTAATAATATACGACTCCAATCAGGAAAAAATCCCTGCGATAAACAGACTAAGTATATGAATTAATACCAGTAATTCTCAATATTATATAGTAGCCTTTGTAACAACTATGACCTACCGTCTATGTATTAATACCAGTACTTCTCAATAATCTATATAGTATCCCGTGCTACCAACAAGACTACAGTATAGTATAATAACCAGTAATTCCCAATATTATATAGTTTTCCCGTACCAACCAGAACTAAAGTATATGTATAATACCAGTAATTCTCAATATTATATAGGATCAATGTGCTACCAACCAGATAAAATTACAGTAGATGTATAAACAAGTTAATGTCAAGATAATAAAGTATCCCTGTACCAACCAAGACTACAGTAATGTATTAATACCAGTAGTATGTAATTTCAATATTATATAGCTATCCCTGTACCAACCAGAACTACAGTATATGTATAATACCCGTAATTCTCAAGATTATAAGTATCCTGTACCTACCAGAACTACAGTATATGTATTAATACAGTAATTCTCAATATATATAGTATCCCTGTACCTCCAGAACTACGTATATATATTAATACCCCCAGTAATTCTCAATATTATATTAGTATCCCTGTACCAACAGAACTAACAGTATATGTTTTAATACCAGTAAGTCTCAATATATATCTTATTCCTGTACTACCAGAACACAGTATATGTATTTAATACCGTAATTCTCAATATTATATAGTATCCCTAGTCCTAACAGAACTAGTAATGTATTAATACCTAGTAATCTCAATATTATATAGTTCCCTGTAACTACCAGAATACAGTAATATATTAATACCAGTTATGCTCAAATTATATAGTATCCCTGTACCAAAACCCCCCAGAAACTACAGTATATGTATTGAATACCAGTAATTCTCAATATTATATAATATACCCGTACCAACAGAACTACAGTATATGTATGAATACCAGTAAGAATTATCAATATAATAAGTATCCCTGATACCAACCAGGAACTACAGTATATGTATTAATACCAGTAATTCTCCATATTATATAGTTTCCTGTACCTACCCGAATACAGTATATGGATTAATACAGTAATTCTCAAATTATATGAATCCCTGTACCTACCAGAATAACAGTATATATATTAATACCAGTAATTTTCAATATTATATAGTCTCCCTGTACCAACCAGAAGAACTACAGTATATTGTATTATACCAGTTTAATTCTCAATATTATATGAAGTATCCCGGCCTACCAACCAGAACATACAGTATATATATTAATAACAGTAATTCTCAATATTATATAGTATCCCTGTACTGACAAAAAACTACAGTATATGTATGAATACCAGTTATAATCGTAATTCCAATATTATATGCCAGACCATTACAGTGCAGTTTGGAACTGTGCTAAAGATATAATTAATCCTGGGCTTTTGACGATGGGAAATATTATCTGTAGTTGGAAGCTGAGAATGTTAAATCCAGAGCTGCTGTTTTTCTTTCTGAATGTCAGTTGCTGCCCCTGAGTTACATTTTACTGCAGTTACAGAGATTATAACATTTTGTGATGGGAGAAAACAAGCAAGAAAATGAACACAGGGTTTTTTATGTCTTTCCCCAAGCAGGTGAGTCATCAGCTATTATCTGTCGGCTGCCAGGATGGTGGGTTTAATGTTTCTGTTTTATTAACCTCTCCTGAACACGGGAATCTGGTTTTACTGTAAAACATATGGGTTTTAAACAAGGTCTTCGGGATAATTAGCAATAGTAAATAGTTTTTAGACTATAGAAGATCTTCAATTGGGGAACAGGAGCATACTGTGTGGGGAGTCTCCAAACGATAGAGAGAGAGGAGCGGGGGGGAGAGATTCTAGTTATCTGCTCATAGAAAGAAGCCTATAAAGATAATAAACTAAGCAGTTTTAAAGGCACATATACACAGTTCATTAACCTATATACTCTGGGTATAAAACCGGCCGAGTATAAGCGACCTGAGTTATAAACCGAGGCCACCTACTTGACCTTTAAAAAAGGAAGTAAAAGTGATTGACTTGAGTATATGACTTTCCGACGCGGATGTCATTATTATAAATAGCGTAGGTCCAATTTTGAGAGTATTGGTGGCGGAGAAGTTAATGCACTTTTATAAAGATCCCCTAAGACTAGCAGATGCATTGTTTTGCTTTCAGTCTCCCAAACTCTGGCTAAGGGAATGTAAGTATCAGCTTCCTGCGTGTACAACTAATCCAGATCCAGTCTGGTTACTTTCTATTCATATATTACTAGAAAATGCGAGTCATGCACTTATTGTTAAAATCATTTATCACTTAGTTATGCGAAAATTCCAGTAGAAGGACTGAGGAATATGTCTTTATACATAAAACATAAACAATAGCACACCCAAAAAGCTTGTTGGATGGGAGAAAATGGAACAGCCACCTGTGTACATGAGACACATTTTCTCATCTAAATCTTCAATTAGAGGCAAGACACAGAGCCGCAATAATGGAAACTTTTGGTTCTAAGGAGAAAGAGAGAAGAGAAAACTGGGACTGGCCATCAGAGCTGACGTTTCCCTATAAACGGAAAGGGCACATGTCATCGTGGCATTGAGACCACTGTGAGGTTTTTAGCCCAGTTGTGATACTAGGAAGATAATTTCATAAAGTATGCCTGCAAGATTTAGGTAATTTACATGGTTAGAGATGAATCAGATGTCAGAAGGGATGTCTAGCTTTCACGTTAAAGACTACGGTCCCAAAACATTTGATGAAAAAATGTGCTCATTGCATGGGACAGCATGGTTATCAGATTATCTACCCCACTATCTCCACTGTGCTGGTTTGTGATTTGACATTTTTGGCGCGCGTTGCATGCATTTTCATTTGCCATTAAGATTGGAAAGTTTGTGCGCAATCGCGTGAGATCTGTTCGATTTTTGATGCAGTAGGTGCAGTAGAGCGTGATCAGTGGGGCCTGTCCTAATGATATTTTAACATCTAGTATTAAGGATTTAGCTTGATTCATTTTATAATAGCGACATTTACTAAATCTTCCAGAATCTTTCTAGTTATGATTAAAAAAAGATTAGCGGCATGTTAATGCTGTGAAGGTTCTATTCGTCCAGGTAATTGGTATATCTGTTGTATTCAATTAGATCAACGGACTGAAATGTAGTTTTGAATACGTTCGCTAGTCATCCGACTGGCGTCTCCAATTCAGAAAATTTTCTGATTGAGAAGCCAGTCGGATGACTAGCGAAAAGTCTCAAGAACTACATTTCAAGTCCAGTGATGAATCTAATTGAATTACAACAGAATAGGGCATGTGAATGTTTTAGAATAATATAATAATATAATATACTATAATAATAATCTGCAAACAAATCGATTTTATAAACATGGGTAGCCAAGCTTTATTCCTTTATCGATTCATTATATTGACAATTTTGTGCCCAATGGTCACAATTAAGTGTTGTCGAGAGGGCACTCGGGCACTGGTGTCCATTTTAATTTTGACTGGAATAGAAGCATCTGGAGGTATAGGCAATGGGTTATCGTTATTATATAATGGAAGTAAAAGATCATGAATACTGCTAGTATCGTTCTTAAACAAAGGGGTTTTGTATGCCAATATGTTTTAAAAAGCTTTATCATCATCTTGAAAACTATTATTGAGTGGACCCACTCCCTTTGGAAATCTTCCTAATTATATAAGCAATGTGTAATTACTCAGAAATGGTGGTAAATATCTGTAAATGTGTGTCTACAACATATTTGTTCAGATAACGATCTTGTCACGTAAGGGAAATTTATTGGTTTTAAAGGGCAAGCCCACACAAAATATAATTTAACCCACTACTGCCCCACTTAACTACTCCTTGCTTCTTAGGGTCTCCTGCAGGCCTGTTCAAAGTTACAAAAGTGAAGAGTAGGAGGTGTTGGGTCACCAAGTCCCTGTTTATACCTTGTCCCGCCTATGTTATCCAATCTGGCCTCTCAATAGAATGAACAAGAATTTGTTCTCAATTAAGTAACCTGGAAAGTTCTAATTAGCAGATAACAACCAGGGAACCTTCTGAATGCCAGGGTGTGATGGCCATTATCAAAACTGCCCAGGGTCAGGCATTATTAAAACATCATTCTACATGGAAGACAATTGCTCTTCTCTTTAGCAAAGCGCCTTAAATTAAGAATAAACATCTAGAGGAGCCCTTCAAAAATCCGGACTGGGCTTTGTCAAAAGGGAAGAAAAAACATGAATGACGGGGAAAGCAAGACATGAGAAAGAACACATTCCATATGTAGCAGGGGTCTCGGAGCAAATTAAGAAGGATTTCAAAAAAAACACAAGAATAACAACACTGGACGGCAGCACAGCAATTTGGTACACACAAATGACCCAAACCAAAAATAAGATGAGCGACATCATATATGCAGTGCAGTGCAGTGGAAGAGTGTTCCGGATTTGTATGTGGGGGAGACAAATAGCAGCAGCACAAATATTGTAATGTCAACATCTTAGCCAAGAAACAGGACTGGTTCAAGAGAGGGTGTCAAGGAGGCATGTGCTGTGAAAATAAAGAACCAAGCCTGGGTAGAGGTGGGGGGGTTCAACACCAACTTGTCTTGCATGTACAATGCTGTTTGACACCGTACCCTGGGCAGATCTATAACACCACAAGCAATTACACCTTGCATCGAAGTCCCGCAACACCGGCTGTAACATGATAGTTGGACTTTCCAGGGTATTTAATTCCAACAGCTTCTTGTGTACAAGTCATTCTGAATTGAGGAAAGCAGTCGGATGACAGCGAAATGACTAAATAACAAACTTTAATCCAATTGATATAACTGAATTACAACAGATATGGTAATATATACTACTTGTCACTCTGAATTCATGTATGTATGTTGACTCTGCTTCGTGGATTTGCCCTCTGGCAAACGGAGTAATTTAAGTGACCTGTACGAGCCTGAGCATGCACGCAGAAGAGGCAAGACGGGATAAGATTCCGTCACTTAGCTGTGATGTCACTGTCAAATCCATAACTGACAAGTTGCTAAAGGAAGAACTAGGAAGCAGAAACAGGCGTCAACAGGAAATGTGAGATTTGAGGTTAGACTTATTATTTCAGATTTGAAAATATTACAGTTTAGGCATTTGGGGCGTTAAGTGACCTGTATGTAAGGTTTTCATTTGAGGGCTGGACTTGCCTTTAATGCCGTGGAAACTGGAAGAACCTGGGTGGGGGGTGGGGAATTGACAGTTGAAAGGAGAGAACATTTAATTGCAGCAAGGCGTGGTCACATGACTAAAGCTGGACACATGACAGGAAGGATTAAGCAGGAAGTGATATTATTGAAACCTTCCAGCAACAACTTCTCACAAATTCTATTTAGAGATTTGATTAGGGTTCATTTTAAAGTGCGATGGAAGCTGATTTATAAATCTAACTCGTGTCGAAATTGGAGACCACAGGTACCCTTTAACTAATCACATGATATTACAGGCAGCCAAAGTTTGTAGCTTGAAGGTGGTAAATTTGAGTTTAAGGGCCACAGGATTTGCCAATTGGCATTTTGGCTTGGCGCATTAAATTAGTAGGTAAATAATTGTTGTGAATTTTTTATATATGTTATATTGTGACTGTCCGTAAAATCTCTCATAAAGACAATCATTGCCCTGATAGGCCTTGACACGTTTGTGTCAGTGCGGAGAGATTCTATAAAAGGGCATTCATAGAGAAATGTCTGTAACATCGGTAAGGGGTCAAATCATAACAAGGAGGGTGTCATAAAGGGAAGAAGTCCAAAGGGGATTACAAATGTGAACGTTATTTACACCAAGGGGGTTAGATGACTATGGAGTATTACATGTCTTCATTTAATGTAACTTCTTGTAATGTTTGCTCCATTTAGGTTTAACCAGCAACAGGATCCCGAGGCTAGAAAGTCGATTTTGAGATTCATTAATCAAGGAAAGATGGAGTTGAGTTTTCTTAGCTAGAGGTTACAAGGTCCTAATGGAAGTTATGTAAGACCGTGATTAGTTTAGGAGCATTAATGCTTGGCAGATGGAAAGAGAAACAAATTAAAATCACCCACCCCCAAATCTCTAATGTGCCATGTCTGCAAGAACTAAAGCTCCATTTGGAAAATATTCCCCAGAGAGTGTCCTTTAAATTCCTAAACATAAATGCGGATGATAATAAGTAAAATAGAATGGAATTTGAAAATAATGCTTGGATGCAACAGGATGACAATATGCATTCAAAGGTAACAATGTGATTGGTAAATAGTAGAAAGTACTTGAGGATGAAACAGACAATACCCACATTGTCTTCCTAACAGTTTATCCATAGGAAGGCAAAAAAAAAAAAAAAAACAGTATGAAGGGGAAATATGGGAAAGATCCCTGGATCATCCAGCGTTATGATTATATCAAGACCAAGTAGCTTGCAACATTCTTTAGTTTAGAAATCATCTTCGGTGGCTTCTTTTTGAAATTATCAATGAACATGCCCATCACCACTTCCAAAGGAAGACAGTTCCATTTAATTTTACCGTTCTCACAGAATGAATGTTTTATTATCATCCTCTAAGGAATGTGTCCAATGGCCTTGGTTTGAATGACTTATTGTCCACGACTCGAAGTTCATTATATCACATGATTCGGGAAGTGACCCAGAGTTCGCACTATTGAGGAAATTATGGCATCCTGGCATACGTTCCATTTTTTTAACTGATCCTCCTTGACCTACCCTAGGTACTACACTGAGACTCTGAGTGATTCTGCCAGCTGTAATTATCATAGGGTTTGATTTCTCTTATACCCTCTCTATATAGGATATATATTTTTTTTTTACTTAAGGGTTTATATTGAGGTATGTCTTGTTTTATTGGGGTGGGTTTTTAGGGAAACCCCCTGAGGGGGCATTAGTGTCCTTTATCTCTATATATACGCGTATATACACTGTATTAGAGAGGATGTGGGCTGCAGGGATGTGCTTTTAAATGAATGTATGCCACGTATAATGATCTATTTTGTTGTTGAGTTGGAATAAAATATTTGATTGTGTTTGCCACTCAATTTGGAGCGTTGCCCAAGTAATGTGTTATTATAATAACACAGTAAGGTTTATGAGAATAACTACATGTAGTTAATGTGTTGTTTATTATCATAAGCTACAGTAATGTGTTTATTTCATAACTACAGAATGGGTTTATTATCATAACTCTCAGTAATGGTTTTATTATATACTACAGTAATGTGTTTATTATCACACTACAGTATGTGTTATATTAATAACGTCCAGTAATGTGTTTATTATATAACTACAGATAATGTATTATAATAACTGCCAGTAAAGTAATGTGTTGTTTAGCATAACTACAGTAATGGTTTATATAATAACTACAGTAATGGTTTATCACAACTACAGTAATGTGTTTATATCATAAACTACAGTAATGTGTTTAGTATAACTACAGTAATGGGTTATGATCATAAATACAGTAATGTGTTATTATCATAAATACAGTAATGGGTTGATTATAACTACAGGAATGTGGTTATTATCATAAACAGTAATGTGTGTATTTATAACTACAGTAATGTTTTGTTATATAACTACAGTAATGTGTGTGTTTTATTATAACTACAGTTCTGGTTTTTATCCTAACTACAGTATGTGTTTAGTATCATAACTACAGTAATGTGTTTATCATAAATACCTGTAATGGTTATTATACTACAGGAATGTGTTTATTATCATAACTACAGTAAGTGTTTATTATATACAACAGTAATGTGTTTATTATCAGAACTACAGTAATGTGTTTATTATTATAACTACAGTATGGTTTATTATAACTACAGTAAGGGTATTATCAATAATACAGTTAATGTTGTTATTTAACTACGTAATGTTTTATTATTATAACTACAAGTAATGTTAGGTTTAGCTATCATACCTACAGTAATGTGTTTTATTAAATACAGATGTGTTTATTATTATAACTACAGTAATTGTGTTTATGATCATAACTACAGTATGTGGTTATTATAATTACAGTAATGTGTTATTATCATAAAACTACAGTGAGTGAGTGTTTATATCATAACTACAGTAGATGTTATTATCTAACTACAGTAGTTTTATTATAACTACAGTAAAAGAGTTTATTATCATACCTACAGTAATGTTTATTATCATAACTACAATTAATGTGTTTATTATCATAACTACAATAATGTGTTTATTATCATAAACTACAGTAATGTGTGATTATAAACTACAGTAATGTGTTATTATAATACAGTATGTTGTGAAGGTTCTCATTCACCAGGTCATGGAATCTGTTGTATTCAATTAGATCAACTGGAACTTGTTGTCTAATTGAATTACAAACAGATCCAAGCTCAGTGATCTAATTGATACAACAGAATATTTATAAACTACAGTAAGTATTTGACAAAATAACATAAGGGATTGCGGCGCAACAACGGAAAATAGGACACGGGGAACTCTTCAATCCAACACGCTTTATTCAGAACAGTGCCATTTGATACAATTAACATTGGCAGTTCCCATAGCCTTACGCGTTTAGAGCGTACCCTTCGCTATTACTCATAGGCTGGAAGGGCCCTTTACAGCTAGTGAGTAAGAATGCGGAGGGGTACGCTCGAAAACGCGTAAAGGGCTATGGGAACTTCATGTTTGTTATGTCACTGTTTGAATACAGTGTGGTTTGGCATACTACAATATAGTGTCGTGGTAGTAGGTTTCATGTACAGTAGTAGGACTTGTCAGGTATGTACAGAGTGTATGGCTTGGTTTCATTACGTAGCCAGTCATTGTAGATGTCACTATGCTGTACATTGGTCATGATATGGTGCTTTCATGTTTGGATGTGCCATGTATGTGTGTCAGCATAGTTCAGGTACAATGTGTTCTCTATGGGTACGTGCACTGGTTTATGTCATATGGTGCATGCGGGTTCATGTGCATTGTCCAGTCGTATGTTTCATGTTACAAGCTGTCATGAAGGTGGTCATGTACAGTGGTTATGTATAGTTATGTTCATGCAATTGGTGCATGTACAGTGTTGTTCATGACAGCATGGTTGCATGACAGTGTGGTTTATGTACAGATTTGGTGTCGTTCAGATGATTATGTTTATGGTCATGTACAGTGTGTGTTCGCAGTCAGTAGTGGTTCATGTACGAGTGAGGTGCCACTGGTTACGTGTTGTCTGTCAGTAGGTGCCTAATGTAAGGTGCATCATGTACTAGTGGTTCTGTATGTACGTGTGGATCGACAGGTATTAGTGTGGTTCCATGTACAATAGTGTGTTCGTTGGTTTCATGTACAGAATGGGCCCATGTACAGTGGTGTTTAATGTACAGTATGGTGTCATGACAAGGTTGTCATGAGTTTGTTGCCATCAATGTAGTTGCTACACATGCATGTACAGTTGTGGTTTCATGTTACAGTATGGTTCAGTGACAGTGTGTGTTATGTGAATTGTGGTTGCCATGTAAGTTGTTCACCAGTATGGGTGTCCATGTACATGTGCGGTTTATGTACCTACAGTAATGGTGCCATGTACAGTGTTTTCATGTCACATGTACGGGTGCCATGTAAGGTGTTTCGTAAGTAGTGGCCATGTACAGTGTTGTCATGTGAAGTGGTTAGTGCCATGTGTGTCATGTACAAGTGGTGTTCAGTGCCAGGATGGTGATGTTACAGTGTGGTTTCATGTACACGTATGGTGCCAATGTACAGTGTGTTCTTGCAGTTGGTGTCATGTACGTTGTTGATGTATTGGTGCCCATCTACAGTTTTATCAGTTGGTTTCATGTGACAGTATGGTGCATGTACAGGGTAATAGTATAGTCCATTACTTGTTTATGTTACATATGGTTGCATGCTACAGTGTGGTTTAATGTAGTATGGTGCATGTATCAGTGTTGTTGGGTAATGTGCAATTGCGCAGTCGGTGCATGTACACTGGTCAGTGCGTGGTGTCATGATACAATGTCGTTTCATTCGTTACTACAGTATGGTTCTGCTCTAGGTGCAGTATGGTGTCACTGTACTATGGTGGTATCTACAAATGTTTGACAGTATGGTGCCAGTACAATGTGTTGTTATGTACCAACTATGGTGCAGTGTACAGGTGGTTTCATGTTACAGTGTGTTATGTGCATGTGGTGATGTTGTGTTCTGGCATTGTGTAGTCAAGTGGTCCATGTACAGTATGGTGCCATGTACATGTCGGTTTCATGCTACATATGGTGAATGTCAGATGTGTACAGGTGGTTTCATTACAGGGTAGTACAGGGGTTCGTACTTGGGCAGCATGTCCCATGATACACGTGTTTTATGCATGTGGTGCCGAATGTTGGCTGCCATGTAGGTCAGTACATGTTTGCTAGTTTATGCATGTACCGGGGCAGTTCGTGGTGCCATGTACAGTGTGGTTTCAGTTGCAGTGTGGTGCATGTACAGTGGTTTACATGTGCAATAGTGGTTGCCATGTACAGTGTGGTTTCATGTACAGTATGGATGCCCATGTACAGGTTGTTTCAGGTGCCAATGTGGGTGCATGGTACAGTGGTGTACATGTGCAATGTGTGCCATGTACGTATGGTTTCATGTCAGAGGTGACCATTGTACAGTGTTGTTTCATTGACAAGTCGGGTGCATGTACAGTGTTGTTTTAATGTGCAACTACGTGTGCCAGTACCAGAGTCGGTTTCAGTACACTATGGTGCCTGTACAGTTGTGTTAAGTACAGTATGGGTCATGATACAGTGTGTTTATGTCGCACCAATTGCGCCCAGTCATGTCCCGGTTTGTAAGTGGGGATTGTACAGTATGGTGCCATGTACATGAATGTACAGTGGGCATTTACGGATGGTCATGTACAGTATGGGCTGCCATGTACAATGGGTTTCATGTTACAGTATGGTGCCCTGTTACAGTGTGGTTTCATGGTTACCAGCTTTATGGGCCTGATGTACAGTGTGGTGTTCAGATCAGTTGTCGGTGCCATGTACAAGTGTTGTTTCATGTGCAATGGTGGTGCCATGCTTACAGTGTGGTTTCATGTACAGTGATTGTTCATGTGCAATGTGGGTGACCTGCTACTGGTAGTGTAGTGTAGTTTCATGTTGACAGTGTGTGCCATGTCAGTGTGTTTCAGTGCAATGTGGTGCCATGTACAGTACGGTGCCATGTACACGTGTGTTCAGTACAGTATGGTGTCCTGTACAGTGTTGTTTTTAGGGCAAGTGGTGCCATGCTACCAGGTATGGTGCCAGTACAGTGTGGGTTCATTGTACAGTATGGTGCCCATATAAAGTGTGGTTCTTGTACAGATGGTGCACATGCTACAATGCGTGGTGCCATGTCAGTGTGCTTTATGCTATAGTATGGTGTCAGAGGTACAGTGTGGTTTCATACAGTTATGTGCCATGACAGGTGGGTTTCTATTACAGTATGGTGTCATTGTACAATGTGGATTCAATATACAGTATGTGCCATGTAAGTATGGGCCATGCAAAGATCGGTGCCATGCTACAGTCTTTCATGACTACAGTATGGGCCATGTACAGTTTTATGTCATTAAACAGTATGGGGCCATGTTACAGTATGGTGCGTGTACATGAGGTGCCCTGTTACAGTATGGATGTGATGACAGGTGGTTTCATGCGACAGTATGGTGCCATGTACAGTGTGATTTTATGTACAGTATGGTTATGCCCATGTACAGTGTGGTTCATGTACAGTAGTGGTGCCAGTTACAATGTGGTGCCATGTACCGTGTGGTTTTATATACAGTATGCGTGCCATGCTACAGTGGTGCCATGTTACAGTATGTTTTTATATAAAGTATGTTGCCATGTACAGTTTGGTTTATATCAGTATGGTTGCCATGTACAGTATGGTCCATGTACAGTGAAGGTGCCATGTACGTTATGGTGCCATGTACAGTATGTTTATGACTACAGTATGGTGCCAAATGTACAGTGTTTTCAGTACCAGTATGGTGCATGTTAACGTTATGGTTGCACATGATACAGTATGGTGCCATGTACAGTGGTTTGTACATATACAGTATGGTGGGGACATGTACAGTAATGGTGCACATGTACAGTGAGGTGCCCAGTACAGTGTTTTTCATGTACAGTTATGTTGCCATGAACAGTATGGTGCCATTGTACAGTTGAGGGCAATGTACAGTATGTACCATGTAACAGGTTTTTTGAGGTGCATGGAACAGTATGGTGCATGTACAGTACGGGGTGACCATGCCCCAGACTAGTGGTGCACCATGTCGTTATTGTCAGCAGTATGGGTGCCATGACAGTGAGGTGCAATCTACAGTATGGTGCCATGTACAGTGAGGTGCCTATGAAACAGTGATTGGTGCATGCTAAGTAGGGGCCATGCACAGTAGGTGCCATGTACAGTGTTCATGTACAAGTATGGTGCCCATGGTACAGTGGGTGCCATCGTTACAGTATGGTGCCAGGTACAGGAGGTGCAGATTACAGTATGGTGCCTTGTACCAGTGACGGCCATGTACAGTAGGTGCTGAGGTGCCATGTACAGTATGGTGCCATGTACAGTGAGGGTGCCATGTACAGTATGGTGCCATGAACAGTACTGGTACAGTAAGTAGGGTGCCATGACAGTATGGTGCCAGTACAGTGGAGGTGCCAGAACAGTGGAGCAATGTACAGTATGTGCCATGTACAGTGTTTCAGGTAAAGTATGGGTGCCATGCTTACAGTGAGGTGTCAATGAACTAGTATGGTGCCATGTACAGTGAGGTGCCATGTACCATATGGTGCCATGTACAGTGGTTTCATGTACGTATGGGCCATGTACAGGAGGTTGCAATGTACGTTATGGGATGCCAATGTTACAGTGAGGCGGTGCCATGTACAGTTATGTGTGCCCCATTTTTTGACAGTGAGGGGTGCCATGTACAGTATGGTGCCTATGAAATAGATGCCATGTACAGTGAGGTGCAATGTACAGTATGGTTGCCATGGTACAGTAGGCGGTGGTGCAGTACAGTAGTGTCATGAACAGTATGGTGCCATGTACAGTGAGGTGCCAATGTACAGTATGGTGCCAGGTACGTGAGGATGACATGAACAGTATGGTGCCATTACAGTTTTTCCGATACCAGGTACTGGTGCCATGTACAGTGATGGTGCCATGTACAGTATGGTGCCATGTGTACAGTGTTTTCTATGTACAGTATGGTGCCATGTAAGTATGGTGCCATGCTACAGTATGGTGCCATGTACAGTATGTGCCAGTACAGTGGTCTTACTATCGGTGCCATGTACAGTATGGTGCCAGATACAGAGTGCTGATGGGTGCCATGTACAGTGTTTTCATGTACCGTATGGTGCCATGTTACAGTATGGTGCCATGTACAGTGAGGTGCATTGGTACAGTGTTTTCATGTACCGTAAGGTGCCATGTACAGTATGGTGTCATGCACATTATGGTGCAAGTACAGTGTGGTTTATGTGCAGTGTTTCATGTTACAGTATGGTGCCATGTACAGTATTGTGCATGTACAGTATGGATGCCATGTACAGTGTTTCATGTACAGTATGGTGCCATGTACAAGTATGGTGCCATGTACAGTGAGGTGCATGTACAGTGTTTTCTGTACCGTATGGGTGCCATGTACAGTATGGTGCCATGTACAGTGAGGTGCCATGTACAGTGTTTCAATGTACCGTATGGTGCCATGTACAGTATGGTGTCATGCACATTAGTGGTGCCATGTACAGTGTGGTTTCATGTGCAGTGAACTCTGTCTGTAGTGATAAAAAGTTATTTTAACATGTACAACAACTTTACAAATAAAGGGGGGAAGGCAATCATTTGTTATTGATGGAAATATACATTATATTATATATTGTTTAAATATAACCCATGTAACCCAAAATCCCCACAGTAAAATTGCCATGGCTGAGGACTACACGCACGTCACACGGTCACCTGGGTATTCTGTAGATATCCCATAATTCTTACGTGACTCTCCATTGCCAGCTCTGCCCTCCCAGGAACTGGCATTGGAAAGATGTATTATTGCAGAATGCTTCTACAATTGGTCCAGACAGAGCAAGACAATAATTGCAAGAAGTTTAACAGAAGCTGTATGGAAAACCCAGGGGTTATACTGCTCCCCTGGGTACTTTAAATGGGAGGTGGATGTCTTTCAATAGGCTTAGTAGAAGGTCCAGTTATCATAAACTATATTCAGTAGGACAAAATAAAAATGGCTCAGAGGTCTTCAGCTATTTCATTAAAAAAAAATCAGCTAAAAAGCAAGATATACTATGGATTGTAAACTGAGTAAAATGGTGGTTTGCTTTTTATTCACCTTATCTACTGTATGCATTATAGTATCACATTGTCCTGGTCTAGTCTCTACTTTCTACTGATCAAAAACTATTTTCCTTAATTGTCATATTACCCTTTGCTTAATCACTGCTCAAATTCTTGCTCGTGATATGCAGGGTTTCCTATTGTAAAATAATTTCCTATTCATAGATGGGGATGTTTATCAGTACAGTATTTTCCTTCTCTAGGAAAACCTGCATCTATGCAGAGATCATACGTGGGAGTTGCTCTTATTCTGCTAAAGCACTCACCAGAGACTGTAATACAGAGATACCCAACATATGTCTGTAAAAGAATCTCTCAGCATTCCTGGAAATTCATCGGAGGGTGGCAGGTTAGACATCCCTGATGAATAGAATATTGTAATCTGTGCTGTGTCTAAAGAAACTGTGGAGGGCTTATTAAAAAGAGGTAAAAAAATGTATATATGAACATTCTTCCTCTTTCACAGGGGGCTATGTAACTAGAGGGAGCCCAATGAGAGCGATAGTGGCTCTAGTGGCATAACCCTAACTATATCTCTTTAACTTAACTTGCCCAGCCGCTACTTTGTCCATGAGGTTTTTTGTTGGATATAGTCCACTCTTTCAAAGCAACACGAGACTTTGGGTTGAACAGCTTGGGACTAAGCTTGGTGTTGTTACACATGTGAGCTGGATGCTTCATGTATACCCCCACGGGGGGGTGTTAAAGTTAGTTATAGAAAGTTCTCCCATACTGGACTATCATGACCGAATTACCATATTCTCCATTGGGTTATGTCTAGTCCTTTTGTTTTTATCTAGCACTGTGCACTTTATTCTGTGTCCGGAAATCCGGAATCCGCGATCTCGGAAGTCATGATCAAAAATGTTCAAAAATTCGAGAATAACGAAAATTTGGAATTTCTTTAAATTTTCTAAAAAATGATACAGTAACTATTGTAAATGGCTCTGGGACCTGGGAAACATTCTGGGGAACAGAAAATCAGATTCTTTCTCAAAGATTCCTCCAAAATTATCTGATGGTAGTTTACAAATCAGAACCAATCAGAGGGGCTGATTTACCAGAGGCCATGGGCAAATTTATGGAGTTAAAGTCGCACTATCCAGTTCTCTACCGGTTAGCGTGACTTTAACTCCATATTAGCACGGATGTGCGGGTTACACAAAAGACACCCGTGCATCGACGTTCGTGATTCAATATTGCATTATTGATTGGTTGGTATGCCAATCAGATTCTGTCTAAGGCTGGGTACACAACAGCAGATATTTTCATCCGACGACTGATCCACGGCAGTATCGGTCGGTCGCCCAAAAATAACTGCTGGTTTGGGGCGATCGACCTCGATCGCCCGTTCATATGGATCTGAAAACGGATGATCGGACGTGTGATAATCATATTGACTGCATGGACCGCATGATCGATCGCACGACAGTCGGGACAAATAGTCCTTTGGGTGTACCCACAGCCAACAGCTGGGTACCACACGGTAAGACTTTAGCCATCCGACCGATAGTGCGTGTGTATCATACCGGTCAGGCAAAAATATCTTACCATGTATGTGGGGCGACCGCAATCGAGCTCAGTGCCCGTGAGACTGTACGTGTGATTGTTCATAAAGTAGGACCATGGCCGGACTTTTACGGCCGAGTTCGTACTTTTCCCAAAAAACCTGCTTATCTGAAGTTGCGGATCCTGTAGTTACTGATTATGGCCCTTACCCACCCACATTGCAGCCAAAAACATTTTAAAGGGCATGTCAACCCCAAAACTAAAATGTAACCCCTTACTGGCCACATCAAGTAGTTTAAAACAATCCTTACCTTACATTCCTGCTCAAAATAGTCCCCTGCTGTGCCCCTCCAAAGTCCAGGAAAACTGCTGGGTAGGAGCAGTGTGTGACTCTATGCTGTGCTGAGACTTCCTCAACCTCATCAAGGTGAGGCACATGCTCAGTGCAGCCCCTCCTGCCCTCAGCCAATCACGGACGCGGCTGCCGGTCCTGCCCCCTGCTTTCAATTATATGCAAGCAGAGGGCCTGAACACCGCAGCAGGGGAGAGAGGGCAGGAAGTAAGAATCCGGGGACTTTCTAACAATTATATTAATGCGGTTGGGCTGGGGGAGCATGCCCTACCACAGATCAAAAGTTAAATTTTGGGGGGACATGCCTTTAGGTAATGCTAAAAAGAGGATGTCTACTTCTATATCGAATGATTATTCTATGCAAAGAAAACTTAATAAAAAAACTGAAGTATTTAAGTATCCACAAAGGCTGTGGAATAAAAGTTAAATACAGGAAAACAAGGATCAAGTATAATAGGCAAAAATTACAGTTTTGGATGAAGGGTGATGGGACTGTTACACACCGGAAAGCCAATCCCTACGGCCAGGACTTCAGTAGTATCCCATCACCCTTTTCCAAAATTGATTTACCGTATTTGCTGATTAATACTTGATCCTTGTTTCCTGCATTTAACTTGTATCACAGTCTTTGTATAGAAAATAATACATTCAATAAATAAGTGAGAAATCCTCTTAGCATATTATAAAACCCCCAGTTCTGCATATTAATACAGTATAGTAATACAGTATATAACAGTTACAATCATCAGTACCACGATGACTGGGGACTTAGGAAAGGATATAGGAACAAAAATGTCCTAAAGAGATGCACATTGGATATATATGTCTACCCAATCCAGGCAAACGGCGACTGCCCAAATAGTCTCAGATTTTTTGGCCTGACCAACCAATGCACACCAATATCTGTTGGTTGGCCTAAAAAAATTATTTGTGTTTCCAGAGGCCAATAGGAAGGCACGCTGTGCAACAAGCGTGCCTTCCTATTGGCCTCGTCGCCGACGGGGAGGAGGGGGCGGAGCTACAAGAGCAGCGTTGCTGCAAACACGCTGCTGTAGGTTTCGTGAATCCCGGGGTGAGGACCTAGCATTTCAGGTCCTCAACCTGGGTAAAAAAGTACTACATGAAGATCTGGAGCGGAGGGAAGGTGAGTATAATTGTGCCTTTTATGAATATATTTTATAACAAAAGTAAAGGTGATATCTGTATTGGCCAACTGAGATGATAATCATGGCAATTAGACAATATACCGTATATAATATTATTATATGATCCATATATAATAATACAAATGTATTTGGTGATGAACCTCCTGGGCTTGTTCAGTGGTAACCCATTTAGCAATCCCCCCCTGAAAATCCTGCACTTGCCATGGAAACCCCGCAAGAACAGGAAGAAATACGTGCCCAAGGGAGGATTTAAACCAGGACTTTAGTACTAACCACGAAGCCACCCACCTTTTAAATGATTGCTACATCTTACCCAAACAATGAGAATTACAAATTACAAAATCCCATTGATGTCATACTGCTTGGCCTTAGTGCCCACAAGGCATCTATGCCTATATAACATTCCTGGATTAGTGTGGGGTTACACTAAAGAAAGCTCCCCACTTGTATTTAATGTATTACCTTTGTTTTTGCTATGAAAGTGTATATAGAATGTATCAATGTAATTGTAAGGGGGCACGCGTAGGTAGATGTTAGGGGCGTGTATAATAATGATAATATTTAATACCCTAATACTATACGACTCCAATCAGAAAAATATCCCTGGATCAACCAGACTAAAGTATAATGAATTAATACCAGTAATCTCAATATTATATAGTATCCCTGTAACAACGACCTACAGTATATGTATTAATACCAGTAATTCTCAATATTATATAGTATCCCTTGTACCAACCAGATACAGTATATGTGTATAATACCAGTAATTCCCAATATAATAGTATCCCGTACCAACCAGAACTACAGTATATGTTATAATACCAGTAATTCTCAATATTATATAGATCCTGTACCAACCAGAACTACAGTATATGTATTAATACCAGTAATTGTCAATATATAAAGTATCCCTGTACCAACCAGAACTACAGTATATGTATTAATACCAGTAATTCTCAATATTATATAGTATCCCTGTACCAACCAGAACTACAGTATATGTATTATACCAGTAATTCTCAATATTATATAGTATCCTGTACCTACCAGAACTACAGTATAGTATTAATACCAGTAATTCTCAATATATATAGTATCCCTGTACCTACCAGAAATACAGTATATATATTAATACCAGTAATTCTCAATATTATATAGTATCCCTGTACCAACCAGAACTACAGTATATGTTTTAATACCAGTAATTCTCAATATTATATAGTATTCTGTACCTACCAGAACTACAGTATATGTATTAATACCAGTAATTCTCAATATTTATAGTATCCCTGTACTACCAGAACTACAGTATATGTATTAATACCAGTAATTCTCATATTATATAGTATCCCTGTACCTACCAGAACTACAGTATATATTAATACCAGTTATTCTCAATATTATATAGTATCCCTGTACCAACCAAAACTACAGTATATGTATTAATACCAGTAATTCTCAATATTATATAATATACCCGTACCAACCAGAACTACAGTATATGTATTAATACCGTAATTATCAATATAATAAGTATCCCTGTACCAACCAGAACTACAGTATATGTATTAATACCAGTAATTCTCAATATTATATAGTATTCCTGTACCTACCAGAACTACAGTATATGTATTAATACCAGTAATTCTCATAATTATATAGATATCCTGTACCTACCAGAACTACAGTATATATATTAATACCAGTAATTCTCAATATTATATAGTATCCCTGTACCAACCAGAACTACAGTATATGTATTAATACCAGTAATTCTCAATATTATAGATAGTATCCCGTGTACCAACCAGAACTACAGTATATATATTAATACCAGTAATTCTCAATATTATATAGTATCCCTGTACTGACAAAAAACTACAGTATATGTATTAATACCAGTAATTCGTAATTCTCAATATTATATGCCAGACCATTACAGTTGCAGTTGGAACTGTGTAAAGATATAATAATCCTTGGGCTCTTAGACGATGGGAATATTATCTGTAGTTGGAAGCTGAGAATGTTAAATCCAGAGCTGCTGTTTTTCTTTCTGAATGTCAGTGTTCTGCTGGATTACATTTACTGCAGTTACAGAGATTATAACATTTTGTGATGGGAGAAAAAAAGCAATAATAAAGAACACAGGGTTTTTTATTCTTTCCCCAAGCAGGTGAGTCATCAGCTATTATCTGTCTGGCTGCAGGATGGTGGGTTAATGTTTTCTTTTATTAACCTCTCCTGAACATGGAATCTGGTTTACTGTAAAACAATATGGGGTTAAACAAGGTCTCGGGATAATTAGCAATAGTAAATAGTTTTAGACATATAGAAGATCTCATTGGGGAACAGGAGCATACTGTGTGGAGGCCGATCTCCCACACGATAGAGAAGAGAGAGAGGGGGGGGAGAGTTCTAGTATCTGCTCATAGAAGAAGCATAAAGATAAACTAAGCAGTGTTTTAAAGGGCACATATACACAGTTCATTAACCTATATACTCGAGTATAAACCGGCACGAGTATAAAGCGACCTGAGTATAAACCGAGACACCTCTTTTACTTTAAAAAGGAGTAAAAGTGATTGACTTGAGTATATGACTTTCCGCCGCGGATGTCATTTTTATAAATAGCGTTAGGTCCAATTTTGAGAGTATTGGGGCGAAAAGTTAATGCACTTTTATAAATATGCCCCTAAGACTAGCAGATGCATTGTTTTGCTTTCAGTCTCCCAAAACTCTGTCTAAGGGGAATGTAAGTATCAGCTTCCTGCGTGTACAACTATCCAGATCCAGTCTGGTACTTTCTATTCTATGATTACTAGAAAAATGAGTCACTGCAACTTATTGTTAAAATCATTTATCACTAGTTATGGAAAATTCCAGTAGAAGGACTGGAGGAATATGTCTTTATACATAAAACATAAACAATAGCACACACAAAAAAACTTGATGGGAAAAATGGAACAGCCACTGTGTACATGAGCACATTTCTTCTTTCATCTAATATCCTTCAATTAGAGGCAAGACACAGAGCGCAATATATGGAACTTTTGGTTCTAAGGAGAAAGAGAGAAACTGGGACTGGCCATCAGAGCTGACGTTTCCCTATAACGGAAAAGGCACATTGTCATCAGTAGTGCATGAGACCAAATGTGAGGTTTTTAGCAGTTTGTGATACATAGGAAGATAATTTCATAAAGTATGCTGCAAGATTTAGGTAATTTAACATGGTAGAGATGAATCAGATGTCAGAAGGGATGTCTAGCTTTCAGTTAAAGACTAGGTCCCAACATTGAAAAATGTGCTCATTGCATGGACAAGCATGGTTATCACGATATCCATACCCCACTATCTCCACTGTGCTGGTTTGTGATTTGACATTTTTGGCGCGCGTTGCATGCATTTTCATTTGCATAATATTGGAAGAGTTGTGCGCAATCGCGTGAGATCTTGTTCCGATTTTTGATTAGCAGTAGATGCGTGATCAGTGGGGCCTGTCCTAATGATATTTTAACATCTAGTATTAAGGATTTAGCTTTATTCATTTATAATAGGACATTTTACTAAAATCTTCCAGAATCTTTCTAGTTATTATTAAAAAAAGATAGGGCATGTTAATGCTTGTGAAGGTTCTCATTCATCCAGGTCATGGTATATCTGTTGTATTCAATTAGATCAACAGGACTTGAAATGTAGTTCTTGAAGACGTTTGCTAGTCATCCGACTGGCTTTTCAATTCAGAAATTTTCTGAATTGAGAAAGCCAGTCGGATGACTAGCGAAACGTCTTCAAGAACTACATTTCAAGTCCAGTTGATCTAATTGAATACAACAGATATAGGGCATGTTAATGTTAGAATAATATTAATAAAAATATATAAAATAATAATAATCTGCAAACAAAAATCGATTTTATAAACATGGTAGCCAAGCTTTATTCCTTTTATCGATTCATTATATTGAAAATTTTGTGCCAATGGTTCACTAATTAAGTGTTGTCAGAGAGGGCACTCGTGCCTTGTTCCATTTTTAATTTTGACTGGAATAGAAAGCATCTGGATGTATAGCAATGGGGTATTAATATGGAAGTAAAAGGGATCATTATATAATGCTAGTATAGTTCTAAAAAGGGGTTTTGTATGCAATATTTAAAAGCTTTTCTCATCATCTTGAAACTTATTGATTGGACCACTCCCTTTGGAAATCTTCCATTTATATAGCAATGTGTAATACTCAGAAAATGGTGGTAAAATATCTGTAAATGTTTGTATACAAACAATATTGTTCATATAAACTATCTTGTCCAGGTAATTTATTGTTTTTAAAGGGCAAGTCCACCACTAAAACTATAATTTAACCCACTACTGGCCCCACTAACTACTCCTCTGCTTCTTATGGTTCTCCTGCAGTGCCTGTTCAAAGTTTACAACAAGTGAAGAGTAGGAGGTGTCTGGTGTCACCAAGTCCCTGTTTCTACCTTGTCCTCGCTAGTTATCCATCTGGCTCTCAATTGAGAATGACAAGAATTGTTCTCAATTAAGTAACCTGGAAAGTCTCAATTAGCATATAACAGCCAGGGAACCTTCTGAATGCCAGGTGTGATTGCATTATCAAAACTGCCCAGGGTAAGGCATTAAAAACATCATTGTACAATGGAAGACAATTGCTCTTCTCTTTAGCAAAGGCTAAAGAAATAAAACATCTCAGAGGAGCCCTTAAAAAATCCGGACTGGGCCTTTGTCAAAAGGAAGAAAAGAACATGAATGGGGAAGCAAGACATGAGAAAGAACATCATTCCATATGTAGCAGGGGTCTCTGAGAATTAAGAGGATTTTCAAAAAAAACACAGAAAACACACTGAGGCAGCAATTGGTACACACAAATGACCCAATCCAAAACATAAGATGAGCGACATCATATATGCAGTGCAGTGCAGTGAAGAGTGTTCCGATTTGTATGGGGGGGAGACCAAATAGCAGCAGCACAAATATTGTAATGTCAACATCTTAGCAAAGAAACAGGACATGGTTCAAGAGAGGGTGTCAAGGAGGCCATGTGTGTGAAAAATAAAGAAACCAAGCCTGGGTAGAGGTGGGGGGGTTCAACACCAACTGTCTGCCATGTACAATGCTGTTTGACACCTTACCCTGGGCAGATTCTATAACACCACAATGCAATTACACCTTGCATCAGAAGGTCCCGAACACCTGGCTTGTAACATGATAGTTGGGACTTTCCAGGGTATTAATTGCCAACAGATTCTTGTACAAGTCATTCTGAATTGAGAAAGCCAGGGATGACTAGCGAAATGACTTAAATAACTAAACTTTAAATCCAATTGATTAAACTGATAAACAGATATGTTATATACTACTTTTCCTCTGAATTCATTACTGATGCTGCTCTGCTTCTGGATGCCTCATGGAAACTGAGTAATTTAGTGACCTGTACTGAGCCTGACGCATGCTCAGAAGAGGGACGGGATAAGCATTCCGTCACTAGCTGTGATGTCAACTGTCAAATCCATAACTGACAGTTGCTAACTGAAGAACTAGGAAGCAGAAACAGGGTCAACAGGAAATTGTGAAGGATTTGAGGTTAGACTTATAATTCAGATTTAAACTATACAGTTTAGGCATTTGGGGGTAATTTACCGTATGTAAGTTTTCATTTGAGGGCTGGACTTGCCCTTTAATGCTGTGGAAAACTGGAAGAACCGGGGGGTGGGGAATTGACAGTTGAAAAGGAGAGACTATTAATGCAGGCAAAGGCTGGTCACATGACTACAGCTGGACACATGACAGGAAGTATTCAAGCAGGAAGTGATATTATTGAACCTTTCCAGCAAAAACTTCTCACAATTCTATTTAGAGATTTGATTTAGGGTTCATTTTAAAGGTGCGATGGAAAGCTCTTTTATATAATCTTAACTAGTGTGGAAAAATTGGAGACCACAGTTACCCTTTAACTATCACATGATATTACAGGCAGCACAGTTTTGTAGCTTGAAGGATGGTAAATTTGAGTTTTAAGGGCCACAGATTTGCCCTATTTGGCATTTTGGCTTGGCGCAATAAATTAGTAGGTAAATAATTTGTGTGAATTTAATATATGTTATATTGTGACTGTCCGTAAATCTTTCATACAGACAATCATTGCCCTTTATAGGCCTTTGACACGTGTGTCAGCTGCGGAGAGATTTCTATAAAAGGGCATTATAGAGAAATGTCTGTAACATCGAGTAAGGGGTCAACATCATAACAAGGGGGTGTCATAAATGGAAGAAGTCCATAAGGGATTACAAATGTTGAAAGTTATTTACACCAAGGAGGGTTAAATGACTATTGGAGTATTACATGTTTCATTTAATTTAACTTTGTTAATGTTGCTCCATTTAGGTTTAACCAGCAACAGGATCCCGAGTCTATCTTTGAGATCAATAATCAGGAAAGATGGAGTGGTTTTCTTTAAAGCTAGAGGTTACAAGGTCCTCATGGGAATTTATGTAAGACATTGATTAGTTTAGGAGCATTAATGCTTGGCAGATGGAAAGAGAAACATAAAATCACCCACCCCCCAAATCTTAATGTGCCATGTCTGCAAGAACTAAAGCTCATTTGGAAAATATTCCCAGAGAGTGTCCTTTAAATTCCTAAACATAAACTGCCGGTGATAATAAGTAAATAGAATGGAATTTTGAAAATAATGCTTGGATGCAACAAGGATGACCATATGCATTCAAAGTAACAATGTGATTGTTAAATAGTAGAAAGTACTGAGGATGAAAAAAGACAATACCCACATTGTCTTCCTAACAGTTTATCCATAGGAAGGCAAAAAAAAAAAAAAAAACAGTATGAAGGGGAATATGGAAATATCCCTGGATCAATCCAGCTTTATGTATCAATACCAGTAGCATGCAACATTCTTTATTTTTAGAAATTCATCCGGCTTCTTTTTGAAATTATCCAATGAACCTGCCATCACCACTTCCAAAGGAAGACAGTTCCATAATTTTACCGTTCTCACAGTGAATGTTTTTATTATCATACCTACAGTAATGTGTCCAACTGGGCTTGTTGGAATGACTTTATTTGTCCACGACTCGAGTTCATTATATCACATGATTGGAAGTGGCAGAGTTCGCACTATTGAGGAAATCTGGCATCTGGCATACGTTCCATTTTTTTTAACTGTCCTCCTTGCCCTACCTGGTACTACACTGAGACTCTGAGTGATCTGCCAGCTTGTTAATTATCATAGGGTTTGATTTCTCTTTATACCCTCTCTATATAGGATTATATATTTTTTTTTTACATTAAGGGTTTATATTTGATGTATGCTGTTTATTGGGGTGGGTTTTTAGGGGAAACCCTGAGGGGCATTATGTGTCCTTTATCTTATATATACCGGTATATACACTGTATTAGAGGGATGTGGCTGCAGGAGGATGTGCTTTTTAATGAATGTATGCACTTTATTGATCTATTTTGTTGTTGAGTGGAATAAAATATTTGATTGTGTTTAACTCAATTTTGGAGCGTTGCCCAGTAATGTGTTATTATAATAATACAGTAATGTGTTTTTATAATATACAGTATGTGTTTAATCATAACTACAGTAAGTTTTATTATCATAATACAAATGTGTTTAATCATAACTACAGTAATGTGTTTATTATCATAACTACAGTAATGTGTTTATTTCACAACACAGTATGTGTTTATATCATAAATACAGTAATGTGTTTATTATCATAACTACAGTAATGTAATTTAATAACTGCAGTAATGTGTTTATCATAAATACAGTAATGTGTTTATATATAATAACTACAGTATGTGTTTATACAACTACAGTAATGTGTTTATATATAAACTACAGTAATGTGTTTTATAACTACAGTAATGTGTTTTTATATAACTACAGTAATGTGTTTATTATCATAACTACAGTAGTGTTTATTAAACTACAGTAATGTGTTTATTATCTAAATACAGTAAGTGTTTATATAACTACAGTATGTGTTTGTTTATTATAAACTACAGTAATGTGTATTGTTTATTAAACTACGTATGTGTTTATCATAACTACAGTAATGTGTTTATTATCATAACTACAGTAATGTGTGTTATCATAACTACAGTAATGTGTTTATTATAATAACAGTAATGTGTTTATTATCATAACTACAGTAGTGATTATAAACAGAATGGTTTATTATCATAACTACAGTAAGTGTTTATTATTATAACTACAGAATTGGTTATTATAAACTACAGTAATGTGTTATTATCAAACTACTAAGTGTTATTAAACTAGAATGTGTTTATTATTAACTACAGTAAGTGTTTATTATCATAACTAAGTAATGTGTTTATTATAACTACAGTAATGTGTTTATTATTATAACTACAGTAATGTGTTTATTATCATAACTACAGTAATGTGTTATTATAATTACAGTAATGTGTTTATTATCATAAAACAGTGATGTGTTTATATCATAACTACAGTAATATGTTATTATCATAACTACAGTAATGTGTTTATTATAACTACAGTAAAAGTGTTTATTATCAATACCTACAGTAATGTTTATTATCATAACTACAATAATGTGTTATTATCATAACTACAATAATGTGTTATATCATAACTACAGTAATGTGGTATTATAACACAGAATGTGTTATTATAACTACAGTATGCTTGTGAAGGTTCTCATTCATCCAGGTCATGGTATATCTGTTGTATTCAATTAGATCAACTGGACTTGTTGATCTAATTGAATACAACAGATCCAGTCCAGTTGATCTAATTGAATACAACAGATATAACTACAGTAATGTATTTGACAAAATAACAATAAGGGATTGCGGCGCACACGGAAAATAGGACACCGGGAACTCTTCAATCCAACACGCTTTATTCAGAACAGTGCCATAACAAACAGGAAGTTCCCATAGCCTTACGCGTTTCGAGCGTACCCTTCGCTCTTACTATAGGCTGGAAGGGCCCTTTCCAGCCTATGAGTAAGAGCGGAGGGTACGCTCGAAACGCGTAAGGCTATGGGAACTTCCTGTTTGTTATGGCACTGTTCTGAATAAAGCGTGTTGGATTGAAGAGTTCCCGGTGTCCTATTTTCCGGTGTGCGCCGCAATCCCTTATTGTTATTTTGTCGAGTATTACTGAGGACCAGAGGCAACGGGTTCGGGGCGTGCAGCAACCGGACACACAGACCCACTTGGGTAAGTTTAACCTGTGGTGGTTTGTGTGCATTTTTAAACCGAATGGTTCAGGAAGAGGAGTGTTTCCTTTCTAGCGAAGGACCCGGGGCACGTTTGCACCTGGGTCACCCGACTGACAGTGTGAGTCAGATGATTTACATATAGCACAGATTTGTGCTTTACAATTGGTTTAATACTGTTTGTGAGAGGATTCGAGCACTGTAATTTTGTGGTTCTGTTTATACAGTAATGTATTTATTACAACTACAGTAATGTGTTTATCATAACTACAGTAATGTGTTTATTATCATAACTACAGTAATGTGTTTATCATATCATGTATAGAATACAGTTAATACAGATGTTTATTATCAAACTACAGTAAGTGTTTATTATCATAACTACAGTAATGTGTTTATCATAACTAACGTAATGTGTTTATATCAATACGTAATGTGTTTATTATCATAACTACAGTAATGTGTTTATTATCATAACTACAGTAATGTATTATAATAACTGCAGTAATGGGTTTATCATAACTACAGTAATGTGTTTATTATAATAACTACAGTAATGTGTTTATCACAACTACAGTAATGTGTTTATTATCATAACTACAGTAATGTGTTTATTATAACTACGTAATGTGTTATATCATAACTACAGTAATGTGTTTATTATTAACTACAGTAATGTGTTTATTATAACTACAGTAATGTGTTTATTATCATAACTACAGTAATGTGTTTATTATAACTACAGTAATGTGTTTGTTTATTATAACTACAGTAATGTGTTTGTTATTATAACTACAGTAATGTGTTTATTATCATAACTACAGTAATGTGTTTATTATCATAACTACAGTAATGTGTTTATCATAAAACTACAGTAATTGTGTTTATTATAAATACAGTAATGTGTTTTATATCATAACTACAGTAATGTGTTTATTATAAATACAGTAATGTTTTATTATCATAACTACAGTAATGTGTTTATTATTATAACTACAGTAATGTGTTTATTTATAAACTACAGTAATGTGTTTATTATCATAACTACAGTAATGGTTTATTATAAATACAGTAATGTGTTTATATTATAACTACAGTAATGTGTTTATTATCATACTACAGTAATGTGTTTATTATAACTACAGTAATGTGTTTATTATTATACTACAGTAATGTGTTTATTATCATAACTACAGTAAGGTTATTTAAATTCAGTAATGTGTTATTATCATAACTACAGTGATGTGTTTATTATCATAACTACAGTAAATGTTTATTATCATAACTACAGTAAGTGTTTATATAACATACAGTAAAATGTGTTATTATCATACCTACAGTAATGTTTATTATCATAACTACAATAATGTGTTTATTATCATAACTACAATAATGTGTTTATTATCATAACTACAGTAATGTGTTTATTATAACTACAGTAATGTGTTTATTATAACTACAGTATGCTTGTGAAGGTTCTCATTCATCCAGGTCATGGTATATCTGTTGTATTCAATTAGATCAACTGGACTTGTTGATCTAATTGAATACAACAGATCCAGTCCAGTTGATCTAATTGAATACAACAGATATAACTACAGTAATGTATTTGACAAAATAACAATAAGGGATTGCGGCGCACACCGGAAAATAGGACACCGGGAACTCTTCAATCCAACACGCTTTATTCAGAACAGTGCCATAACAAACAGGAAGTTCCCATAGCCTACGCGTTTCGAGCGTACCCTCCGCTCTTACTCATAGGCTGGAAAGGGCTTTCCAGCCTATGAGTAAGAGCGGAGGGTACGCTCGAAACGCGTAAGGCTATGGGAACTTCCTGTTTGTTATGGCACTGTTCTGAATAAAGCGTGTTGGATGAAGAGTTCCTGGTGTCCTATTTTCCGGTGTGCGCCGCAATCCCTTATTGTTATTTGTCGAGTATTACTGAGGACCAGAGGCGACGGGTTCGGGGCTTGCAGCACCCGGACCACAGACCCACTTGGGAAGTGTTAACCCTGTGGTGGTTTGTGTGCATTTAAACCGAATGGTATCAGGAAGAAGGAGTGTTTCCTTTTCTAGCGAAGGACCGGGGCACGTTTGCACCTGGGTCACCCGACTGACAGTGTGAGTCAGATGATTTACATATAGCACAGATTGTGCTTTACAATTGGTTTAATACTGTTGTGAGAGGATTCGAGCACTGTAATTTTGTGGTTCTGTTATACAGTAATGTATTTATTACACTACAGTAATGTGTTTATCATAACTACAGTAATGTGTTTATTATCATAACTACAGTAATGTGTTTATCATAACTACAGTAATGTGTTTATATTAACTACAGTAATGTGTTATCTAACTACAGTAATGTGTTTTATCATAATACAGTAATGTGTTTATCATAACTACAGTATGTGTTTTCATAACTACGTAATGTGTTTATTATAACTACAGTGATGTGTTATTATTATAACTACAGTAATGTGTTTATCATAACTACAGTAATTGTTTATTATAACTACAGTAATGTGTTTATTATAACTACAGTAATGTTTTATATAACTACAGTAATGTGTTTATTATTATAACTACAGTAATGTATTTATTACAACTACAGTAATGGTTTTATATAACTACAGTGATGTGTTTATTATATAACTACAGTAATGTGTTATTATAACTACAGTAATGTGTTTATTATGACTACCGTAATGTATTTATTATAACTACAGTAATGTGTTTATTATCATACTACGTATGTTTTATATCATAACTACATATAGTGTTTATTATCATAACTACAATAATGTGTTTATATCATAACTACATAATGTGTTTATTTATAACTACAGTAATGTGTTTATTATAACTACAGTAATGTATTTATTACAACTACAGTAAGTGTTTATTATCATAACTACAGTAATGTGTCCAACTGGGCTTGTTGGAATGACTTTATTTGTCCACGACTCGAGTTCATTATATCACATGATTCGGAAGTGCAGAGTTCGCACTATGAGGAAATCTGGCATCTGGCATACGTTCCATTTTTTAACTGCTCTCCTTGCCTACCCTGGTACTACACTGAGACTCTGAGTGATCTGCCAGCTTGTAATTATCATAGGGTTTGATTTCTCTTTATACCCTCTCTATATAGGATTATATTTTTTTTTTTACATTAGGGTTTATATTGATGTATGTCCTTGTTTATTGGGGGGGTTTTTAGGGGAAACCCTGAGGGGCATTATTGGTCCTTTATCTCTATATTACCGGTATATACACTGTATTAGAGGGATGTGGCTGCAGGAGGATGTGCTTTTAAATGAATGTATGCACTTTATCTGATCTATTTTGTTGTTGAGTTGGAATAAAATATTTGATTGTGTTTTACACTCAATTTGGAGCGTTGCCCAGTAATGTGTTTATTATAATAACTACAGTAATGTGTTATTTATAACTACAAATGTAGTATCATAACTACGTAATGTGTTTATATAATACTACAGTAAGTGTTTATTATCATAACTACAGTAATGTGTTTATTATCATAACTACAGTAATGTATTATAATAACTACAGTAATGTGTTTATATATATACAGTAATGGTTTATTATCATAAACTACAGTAATGTGTTATTTCATACTACAGTAATGTGTTATTATCATAACTACATTAATGGTTTATTATAACTACAATAATGTATTATAATAACTGCAGTAATGTGTTTATCATAAGTACAGTAATGTGTTATTATAATAACTACAGTAATGTGTTTATTATCATAACTACAGTAATGTGTTTATTAAAACTACAGTAATGTGTTTATTTCATAACTACAGTAATGTGTTTATTATAACTACAGTAATGTGTTTATTATAACTACAGAATGTGTTATTATTATAACTACAGTAATGTGTTATTATCTTAACTACAGTAATGTGTTTATTATCATAAGTACAGTAATGTGTTTATTAACATAACTACAGTAATGTTTATTATTGTAACTACAGTAATGTGTTTATTATAACTACAGTAATGTGTTTATTATCATAACTACAGTAATGTGTTTATTATAACAACAGTAATGTGTTTATTACTATAACTACTGCTATGTGTTATCATAACTGTATGCAGTTTACAGTGTATATTGCAATTAAATCTTAGAAATAACAATGTAAGTGTCCTCTGGTGCACAGTTTTAGAAAACTAGATCATGATATGTAAAGTACTCGGGTTTAAACTAACGGGCAGATGCAATATTGCAACTTCCCGCTTCTTACCTTTACACAATCCCGCAATGCAATACCGGATGTAAACAAATTGCAATCCCCATAGAGATAAGAAGCGATGAGTTGCCAAGTCTAAAGTTTTGCGCAAAAAAGTAACGTTAAAAATTGGATCAAAACACATTAACCCAATATGACATGGGGTTAACGCGGGTTTAACACCTAATAAAGGACAACTAAAGTGAAAAGTACATATTGTACATATTGCAAAAGTGCATATTGTACATATTACAAAGTACATATTGCATTGGATATAATGCACCTACTCAGAGTGACATCAGCCCAATGGCAGGGAAGATATGGGTTTTAAAGTTGTCCCATGGGGGCTCCATCTTGGCTCCTCCTCCTGACCCACTTGGTATTGCACATGCGCAAGAGGGACTGAGGATAAATAACAAACTCATCTTTATTACGCACTTATACTAAAGCTAGGTAAACACAGCATTGATAAAGCCCATCGGATCTGACGGTATTGGGGCTTTATCGGTACTGTGTATACCTAGCTTTCAAACGAACGTTCGGGTCGGCCGAGCACTCGTTCGGGAAGGAGGGAAAATTTCCCTCTGTTGTGGTAGATTCATATAGAGCGATTTGGCTGTGGCCGAGGGAAACACACAGTCCCGAACATTTACAGCATAGGGAGAACGCTCGGGACTGTGTATATGGATTTTTGGAAAATTACAGACTGCACATGTATTTTAAAAGAACAAGCTTGCTAAATCCTATTTAAAGTGAATATTTATAAAATATAGTTATGCTTGCTTATTTTTTTCTACTAGATAAGCTGAACAAACTAGGTCTGAGAGCTAGGCCACAACTAAAGCGTTTTTCACACTTTGGGGAAGCGATATTGCTTGCGTTGCGCATGGATTTTGGTAAGAATGGAAATCACGGGTTCCCAAAAATTCATGGATTTCTGATGAACATGCAATTGCGTTTCTGTTTCCATTTTCCTTTTTTATGCAAATGCACACATTTCCAGAATGGAAACTAGCACAATCGCATGCACAAACGCAGACAATGCGCGACAAATGCACCAGAATCTTGCATTTACCTTTAAAATGTGCTGAAATGTCTGTAGCCCTGTAATTAGTTTATTTCCTCTCTTTAAATTGTATTTCAGGATAGTAAATATTGTAGCAGACCATGCACAGCACATTGTTTAGTTTTAGGGGGGTTGATGTGTATGTAAAAGGATAAATGATGTCAATATAATATCACATATGCTGCAACATAAATCAATATTGTGCAGAAACATACCCTCCACCAAGGTGCATTTACAGAAACAACATAGCAGCAGGCATCCCATCCCTTCTTTTGGGGGGGCTAGGGGCGTAACTGACCCCTCCCTGACTCCGCCCCTTTAGTGGCATCAGTGACGTCACATCACTGGCCATGCCTCTTCTCACCACCCTGCCCGGAAGCCAGGTTGGGCAGGGTGGGAGGTCTGTAGCAGTGGCGGGGGGGGGGGGGGGGTAGTAGGAGAGCACATAGCACAGAGCTGTGTAATGTGATGGCCTAAGCCTAAGACTTTATTTGTTCTCAGTTTTCTGAATGATATTTGGACCAGCTGGAAAAGAAAAATCTGTGTTTAAACTAGTGGAATTTAATGAGTTAGATCTGACAAAATTGGTCATTACAGACTTTCGAGATTTTCCTTCTAAAGAGAGAGATAGCAGAAAAGAACCACTGACCACAGACTCCATGGGATCCGAGGTACGGACAATGGTACAAACCTTCCTTGGGTGTTTAAAGGAGACAAGAGAATGTGTAGTAAATAATTTTGGAGAATTATTTTATTTCATGTAAAGCTGGGTACACACTTGCCAGATTTTTGAAAGATGACAGACAAGATCCGCATGATTCTGTCTGTCATTTTTCAAAAATCAAGCTACACACAGTCCTGAAACTCCCTATACACAGCACTCCTATAGGGAGTATTCTGTGGCTGAGGGAAATTTCCCTCTTTTCCAAATGACCACTCAGCCGACCCGAAGTTCGGTGGCCACATGCTTGTTTGGAAAGCTAGGTACACACAGAACGATAAAGCCCTGATACTGTTGGATCCTACGGTATCAGGGCTTATCGGTATGTGTGTACCTAGCTTAAAGGAGAACTAAACCCAATTTTTTATACCAGAATCTGAAAACAACTCCCTTAATACACCAATAAGCTATAAAATACCACGTCAGTAAATGTAAGCCTGTTAAGAACTGGATGAAGTATCTGTGTGTATGTGCGGTGTCAGGCCACACCTCCTGACCTCAGTCACATGCTTCCTGCTTTACTGTCCTGTAAAAGGATTGGCTAGAGATTATTAATGGGTGTGACCAACTGTAACAAGTTTCTGAGCATGTGCAAAACATAAATGGTGTTGACCAAACTTTTGTGACTAGAATGCTGTGAAGTAAAGCACAAACCATATGTTTTAGGTAAATTTCCCAGAGCCCGTATCAAAATGAGAGGTCAGACACAGATTACTGGTTTTAAATCAAGGTGTTCTGCCTTCTGGTTCAGTGTTGTTTTGTGGCTTTAGTTGTCCTTTAAGACTTTTTTTGCTATCTATGTTAATGCATGGATCTCCAACCTGCAGGCCTCTACAGCTTTGAAAACTCACCAGAATTTCCCTACAACAGCAGACATGGAATGCTGGAGGCCCATATGTTGAATATCCTATGACCAAGAGGTTTCTACATATTTCATTGCATAGTAAAGCTGAGATACCAACTTCTGATTGTCTTACAAATGAGTGATCCATAACGTGACCCATGTCTTACCTAACGCAGCCAGTGTGCCAGACCCTATAGACACACACACAGGTAAGGGTATATAAAGACAGCTAGATGTTGCAAAATTCATTCATTGGTCCTGTGCCATGGGTTTTAGTAATGTTTCTGTATTTCTAAATATGTTCATTATTTAATATCAATAGGTGAGTTTTTTTTATTTTATTCCCTGATTATTCATCTCTAAGACCCGAAAAGCGTTTTCCTCTTTAATGGCCTGACATATTTGAATGGTCCCTGTAACAGTGCTGGCATTAATATGGGAGGCAATTCTGTTCCTCTACTATCATCAATTCTCTACCGTTGGATTTCCCTTAACACGAGCCTGCCAAGTAATAAGACACTGTCGCTGCGCGGGGTGCTGAATACTAAACAGTCAAGAAATAAACCATTCAACAGCTGCTGAAGCTTACAGCCAGAGATACATTTTAAATAGGGATTCTGGGAAGGATATTTAAAATGACCTTCATAGACATGTTCTCGGAATTTAGGTAATTTCTTTTATTTTTGTTAATATTTAAACGTATAGAGGATAACTGATGAGGATAGGAGTGATCATAAAGACTAAATTGCTTGATTAAATGAATGTTGGAATGCAGACCCCCAAGGAGCACAGTTATTAAAATAGTCTTGTTTCATTTCTTGCATGTGAAATTGATTTCAGTACAGACCTGTCAACAGCTGAAGTCAAAAAGTGAAAAACGTAACAAGCAGATGATGTCAGAGGCCTTTGTTCCATCTTAAACCCCCATGGGACCTAACAGAGTTGTTTATTTATCAATCAATGAATCCTCCAGTGACAGGGAGGGGGGACTTGTCCTGAAGGCTTCCTGTTGTAAAGGCTCCTGATTGCTATACTTCCATTTTCTTCATTAAAGTGTTGGTCCTAACTCTAGCCTAAAGCTGGGTACACACAGTACGATAAAGCCCCAATACAATCGTATCCGACGGTATCAGGGCTTTATCGTTGTGAGTACCTTTGTTTCCGAACGAGCGTGCGGCCTACGAAACGATGGGGTCGGCCGAACGATCGTTCGGGAAAGAAAAGAGCTTGCAGATCCTGTCTGTCATCTTTCAGAAATCTGTTACTGTGTGTACTCAGCTTAATATCCAATCTATAATATTAGCCTATCTCTGTGACCTTTGATCTGTCTAAAGCACCACATGGGCTCAAACTTTGGAACTTTCCGTTGTTTCAATTAGATCTCTCCCGTTTTTCTGATCGACTGTTTATTGTAAAACAAAGATAGGGCCATGCAGAAAATTGAAATTGAAATCTGCAGAAAGATCAAGGCCTCAAACTGTTCTTCTGATAGGATTTCCGATTGTTTCCCCCTCGATTGTAAATTCGATCAGAAGGGAGCTTGCTGTGTATAGCTAGCTTTAAGCTGGGAACACAAGGGTAGATTTTTCAGGCCAATCAACCGAGATTTCCGGGTATCGATCGGTCCATCTAACAGCCAATCTGTAGAATTACTGTTAAGAACATTACATGGTAGTGTGCATTCTGGGAAGAAGAAGGGCTGTTACAGAAACCAGCTCACAACAATCAACAGAAAGGAACTTTCCCTTTAAAGGACATGTCCACCCCAAAAAACTATAATTTCCCCCACTACTGGCCCACTCTGTAGTGTAATAAAATCCTTACCTCCCATCCCAGCTCCAAATGGTTCTCCCGTAAACCCCCCCCAAAGTCCCAAAAACTGCCCACCAGGAGGATAGCAGAGTCCATATAGGACTCTGCCTCCTGTCTCCCTCCGGGAGAAGTTTGGCATGTGCACTGCAGCCCCCCCCCCTCCTCTCCCTCACGTTTCTTTCTCCCTCCCCCTAGCGTGTAACCCATTTGCTATATATAGGTATTGCTCCCCTAGCCCCAAATGCAATAATCTTATGTGCAGAAACTCCCCGATAGTTACTTACCTTACCTCTCTCCTTCGCCGTTCTGAACTGCCGGCAGCCGTGTCCGTGTTTGGCGGTCTCTCAGCTAATCACAGATGTGGCCGCCGGTCCGGCCCCCTGCTTGCAAGTTCCATGCAAGCAGAGGGCCGGGGCAGTGTGGCGAAGGAGGAGAGGCAAGGTAAGTAATTATCGGGGGAGTTTCTGCACATAAGATTATAGCGTTTGGGGCTGGGGAGCAATACCTATAAATATCAAAAGTTTTAAGAGCATGTGGACATGCCTTTTAAGATATTGTTTATATGATCTCTGCTTGCCTTGGTTCCTGGTATAACATCCTTACATATTTCAGCATTTGTTTTCATAGCTAATCTTTCACTTGTATACTTGCCACCCAGTGCCCTCCCCATTCCACACTCCACGGATCTTCAGGATGAGAGTCAATATCCCTATGTGTATGAGATATTCCAGAACAAACATACAAATGTACTAATGAGATAAACAAATGGATCAGTTGAGTCACCAGAATAAAAAGCATTCAAATGCATGGATCGGTACGAGCATATTTGTACAATCCTGGGCAGCAAAGTCATTCTAATTGGTGCACAAGAACTGTCAAATAATATAACAGGCTATGAGGTATAAATCATGGGTCTGGATTTACTAAAAATTGGAAAGACACCTAAAATGTGCAAAAAGGAAATAGTCTTACCTCTCTCAACAAATAAAAAAATGGCAAATCGCAGGGGGCCTTTTGCACATCCACAAACCCCTAGATTGTTATAGTTACTCACCTCTCCCGGTCCTGAAGTCCTTTCCCCCGACACAAGAAAGACAAAATCTGTGCAAGATGTGGCTTTTTTTGTATAGCAGCTGTCAGTCACTGCAGAGATGGCGACGTCACAGCCAATGACGATTCTGCATTCAGTTGTACTCTACAGTCCTGTTTGTTTCCTCTGAAAAAGCTCTCTGAGCTTACAAAAAAGGGAATGATTAGGGAGGAGAAGCCCGGCAGGGAAAGGTACACAATCTGGGCTTCAGGGACTGCGGGAGGTTAGTAACAATAACTATCTTGGATGTCCTACCAAAACCAAAGAGACATGGGCATTTACAGGGTTGGACTGTCCCGCCAGGACTGAGACCAGGGGGCCACCAGGACAAATTTAGGGGCCCACCTAACATTTCCTATCTCTATTAGTGATGGAGACCAAACCGAATTTGGGCAAACATTATGAGTTTGGACAAACTCAAACTATCGAACTAGTTCAGGCCGAACTAGTTCAATTTTCCGAACTCGCAGACTTATTTTCGATAATTATCAAATTCGGTGTCCCTCGAATGTAGCCTTCTATGTCGGTAACCCTCGAATGTATCGTTCAGTAATCGTCGAATTGGCCATAACCCTCGAATGTAGCGTGCAGAAACCCGACAATTGCACACTCTTGAAAAAGTGTTTAAACACATTTTAATGATATGTGTGTGTTCCCCTGGCCATTTCCCAGGTGCCAAATCCATTTACAGTAAGTTACCATTGTTATTTGTCTGTTTTTGATCCAAACTTATCGAACTATTATCTCCCATAGACTTAATTGGTTTGTTTCTGAAATTCCGAACATTTACTGAAAGGAACACTAAATCCAGTATTTGCCATCCGTCTATTGAGAACGCTTATTCCCACATCCCTGTGAATAATAGGACACTCGGGGGACCTAGAACTTACCTAACCGCCGCTCCACAGCAAGCCGCTCCTTCACAGACAGCTGTTCTGTCCCTATCGCGCGCCTTTTCTTGTATTGGTGCACAGTGGCTAAGATAGGGCTACTTATACTTAAAAAAGGATTTATATGGGTTTAGAGTCCCTTGAAGTTCAGAAATGAACCAAACTTCAGTAAGTTTGTCCATCTCTAATCTCTATTATCACGTATGTACTCTTACTTCTACTGACTCCTATTATTTATTAAAATACATTTCTTACTGTCCCTTGTTGCCCAGACCCGTCTCTCCAGAAGGTCAGACAATGAGGAAACCAACAAAAGAAATAGGGAATTAGACGCACTCTGGAATAGTGCACAACAAACTCATCTTGCAATCACTGTGCAGCAATTCCGGAGTGCGTCTAAGTCCTCTATTTCTTTTATTGGTTTCTTCGTGTCTGACCTTGTGGAGCGGCGGGTCTGGGGCAATGGCACTCAGACATTAATTTGTTTGGTGAGCATAATATAGTAAGTGTTTTCCTCCTCATTCTTTCTTTCAAACCATATATAAATAACTATTATTGGCCTTGCCAGTCACGGATCAGCATTAGGAGAAGGGCTTGGGCAAGGCAAGTGAGGGCACCTGGACCACTCGTGGTAAGTAAGTGTGCTTAGGATCCAGTTTGTATTACAAATGAGAAATATTTGGTTGTTTTAGTTTAAATTTTAGCAGTTTACTTGTGGAAATGGCTGTGGGCAAAGTTCCCTGTAACCCTGTAGGCCAGTCCAACATTGGGTAATAAACATAAGAGTCAGACAGATATTATTAGGATTTATATAGCACCAACATTTCTGTAGCACTAACAATACATTCACTTCTGTCCCTGTCCCAAAGAGATTACAATCTAATCACTTTATTTCACACATACAACCATCAGTAGATCTGTAATGCTCCTGGTGAGTTCTTGGCTTTATATTCCTGGTGGGCCTCACTCCACGTCTGACCATTATGGTCAGGGGACACAAACAGGTATACTGTATTTTTCATTCTCTGATTGGACAATGACTTATGATTTAGCCCCAGATGGAATTGCCATTTGTATTTTAAAGCAGGTATTTATTGTAACACATCCTGAAAATCAGCTTAAAGTCTTTAGGGGCAGAGGGGGGAATCGGAATTGAAGATAAATATTGAATAATGAAAAGACCCTATAGAGGTATAATTGTGTGAACAATTACTGTCAATGCTTACATACTGCATAATCCTACATAACCTTGGAAAGAATGGGAGATTGTTAGCCTTGTTATATATAAATACACATAAGGGTTTGGCAGATTGTATACTGAGATTTGTGAGTCATCATCCTGCCATAGCGTTACCATACCAGCCGGGACTAAGCCGTTTGTTTTGCCTGGATTTCCTGTTGTACTTGTTGTTCTTTGTCTCTGAACGGATAATTCATTAAAAACTTAAAACGTTAATATGGTAAAAGACTAGGATTTCCATGGGTTGGTGTTTCTAAAATGTTCACCAAGGAAAAATCTTAGACTAAAGGTTCATACACACGTGCAATCGCGGCCGATTATCGCCCTGTGTATGGGCACTTTATTGGCCGATCGACCGGCAGATCTCCGAACGAAGGGCCCATACACGGGCCGATTATCTGCCGAAACGAACGGGTCGGACACCTTTTAAGGTGAGTACACGCAGTTCCAATATGTCAAAGCGACAGACAGCAAGATTCTGGGAGTACACAGTCACGATCGTTCTCCCAACATAAAGTATATATAAGTATAGGAAGAACGTTTGTGACTGCCATAGTCCCTACGATCCCGGGTGACTCCCTATACTTTAGTATGGGGAGCAACCACACCTGAGGGAAATTTTCCAGTCTGAATGACTGTTTCCGATGCCAACGGAAAATGGTAGTTTCGGCCGTACATACATTAGTGGTATAGGGCCAATCCCAACGTTACTGACACTATCATTTTCGGTTGCCATCGGAAACAGTCATTCAGGACTGAACAATTTCCCCAGGTTTTTTTTTTTTGGGTGGTTGCATCCCCATACTAAAGTATATGGACGTCACCGCGACTCGTAGGGACTACCCAGAGTGACTGCGATATCTCTCTGGTCACCACACAGCCGCGTGACCACCACGTCTCACTACCCACTGTGACTTTTACTATCCCCCGTTGACAGTTACTTTATATACTTTATTGTTGGGAGAACGATCGTGACTGTGACTCCCAGAATCTGCGTCTGTCGTCTTTGACATATTGGAAATGCGTTTGTACTCCATTAAAGGTGTCCGACCGTTCGTTTCGGCAGATAATCGGCCCGTTGTGTATGGGCCCTTCTTCGGAGATATGCCGGGCGATCGGCCAATAAAGTGCCCATACAAGGGCGATAATCGGCCGCGATTGCACGTGTGTAGGAAACTTTGCTAAGATTTTCCTTGGTGAACATTTTAGAAACACCAACCCATGGAAATCTAGTCTTTTACAATATTAACGTTTAAGTTTTAATGATTATCCGTTCAGAGACAAAGAACAAACAAGTACAACAGAAAATACAGGCAAAACAAAACGGTTAGTCCCGGTGGTATGGTAAAGATATATGGCAGGATGATGTGACTCACAAATTCTCAGTATACATCTGCCAAACCCTTATGTGTATTTCTATATAAACAAGGAACAATATCCATTCTTTCCAAGGTTATGTAGGATTAGGCAGTATGTAAAGCATTGGACAGTAATTGTTCACACAATTATACCTCTATAGGGTCTTTTCATAGTCAAATATTTATCTTCAAGTCGATTCCACCTCTGCCCCTAAAGATTTAAGCTGATTCGGATGTGTTACAATAAATAACTGCTTTAAAATAACAAATGGCAATTCCATTTCTGGGGCTAATCATATAGTCATTGTCAACAGAGAATGAGAAATACCCGTTATACTGGTGTGTGTCCCTGACATAATGGTCAGGACTGAGTGAGGCCCACCAGGAAATTAGAAGCCAAGAACTCCACCAGGAGGCATTACAGATATATGATGGGTTGTATGGTGAAATTAAAGTGATTAGATTGTAATCATTTGGGGAAGGGCCAGAAGTGAATGAATTGTTTAAGTGCTACAGAGATGTTGGTGCATATAAATCCATATAAGATAGTTCTGATCTTTATGGTTATTACCCAATGTTGGACTGGCCTAACAGGGTTAAGGGCAACTTTGCCACAGCCATTTCCCCAAGTAAACTGCTAATTCAACTAAAACAACCAATATTTTCATTGCTAATACCAAACTGGATCCTAAGCACATTACTTACCACGAAGTGGCGTCCAACCAGTAAGCAACATCCACCCACTGCCTTGCCCAAGCCCTTCTCCCTTAAAATTTTTTTGGTGGGGGCCTTTTGATCCGTGACTGGCAGGCCAAATAAATAGTTATTTTATAAGGTGAAAGACAAGAATCAGAGGAGGGGCAACACACACTTACAGTATATTATGCTCACCAAACAACATTAATGGTCTGGAGTGGCCATTGCCCAAGACCGACGCTCCACAAGGTCAGACAAACGAGAAACAATAAGAATAGAGGCTTAAAGACTCCGGAATTGCGCACAGTGATTGCAAGATGGAGTTGTTGTTGCAGCTATTCCAGAGTGCGTTCTCAGTCCCTCAGTCATTCTCTTTTGTTGGTTTCCTCATTGTCTGACCTTCTGGAGAGACGGGGTCCCTACGAGACGCGGCAGGCAACAAGGGGACAGTAAAGAAGTATTTAATAAAAGAATAGGAGTCAGTAGAAGTAAGATGACATAAGTGATATAGAGATTAGAGATGGACAAACTTACTGAAAGTTTGTTCATTTCTGAACTTCCAAGGACTCTAAACCCATATAAATCCATTTTTTAAGTATAAGTAGCCCTATTCTTAGGCAAATGGCACAATACAGAAGAAAAAGGGCGCGCGATAGGGACAGAAGCTGTCTGTGAAGAGCGGCTTGCTGTGGAGCGGCGGTTAGTGTCGGTAAGTTCTAGGTCCCCCGAGTGTCCTATATTCACAGGGATGTGGGATAAGCGTTCTCAATAGAAACGGGATGGCAAATACTGGATTAGTGTTACCTTTCAGTAAATGTTCGGAATTCAGAAAACAAACCAATAAAGTCTATGGGAGATAATTAGTTCGATAAGTTGGATCAAAAAACAGACAAAATAACAATGGTAACCTTACTGAAATGGATTTGGCACCTGGGAAATGGCCAGGGGAACACACACATATAAGTGAAAATGTGTTTGTTTAACCACTTTTCAGAGGTGCAATTGTTCGGGTTTCTTGCACGCTTACATTCGAGGGGTATGGCCAATTCGACGATTTTTACTGAACGATACATTCGAGGGTTACCGACATAGAGGTACATTCGAGGGGACACGAATTTATAAATTATCGAAAATAAGTCTGCGAGTTCGGAAATTGAAACTAGTTCGGAGCCTGAACTAGTTCGGTAGTTGAGTTTGTCCCAAACTCATAAGGTGGCCCCAATTCGGGTTTGGGTCTCCATCACAAAGAGATAGGAAAGTTAGGTGGGGCCCTAAATTTGTCGGGGGACCCATGGTCTCAGGTCCTGCGGGACAGTCCAACCCTGTTAAAAGCCCATGTCCTCTTTGGTTTGGGTTTAGGACATCCAGATAGTTATTGTACTAACCTCCCGCAGTCCCTGAAGCCCAGATTGTGTACCGTTCACTGCCGGGCTTCTCCTCCTAATCATTCCCTTTTTTGTAAGCTCAGAGAGCGTTTTCAGAGGAAACAAAACATGACGTAGAGGTAAACTGAAGCAGAATCGTCTTGGCTGTGACGTCGCTCTCTGCAGGGAATGAAGCTGCTATACAGAAAAAAAAGCCAGCATCTTGCACAGATTTGTTTTTTGGGCGGGGGAAAGGCTTCAAGGACCGGGAGAGGTGAGTAACTATAACAATCTAGGGTTTGTGGATGTGCAAAGGCCCCCTGCGATTTTGCCATTTGTATTGTTGAGAGAGTAAGACGATTCCTTTTGCACATTTAGGGTCATTCCAATTTTTAGTTAAATCCAGACCCATGATTTATTACCCATAGCCTGTTATATTCTTTGACAGTTCTTTGTGCACAAGTAGAAGACTTGATGCCCAGGATTAGGATTGTACAATCGGGCTCTGTACGATCCATGCATTTGACAGCTTTTTATTCTGGTGACTCAAAATGATCCATTTTGTGATCTCATAGTACATTGTATGTTTGTTCGGATATCTCATAAACATAGGGATATTGGACTCTCATCATGAAGAATCCGTGGAGGTGAATGGGGAGGGCACGTGGGGTGGCAAGATGAACAAGTTGAAAGATTTAGCTATGAAACAATGCTGAAATAGGTAAGATGTGATACCAGGGAACCAAGGCAAGAGAGCTCAATTAAAAGAAACAATTATCTTAAAAGGCATGTCACTGCTCTTAAAACTTTTGATCTATTATAGGTATGCTCCCCCAGCCAAACGCTTAATCTTATGTGCAGAACTCCCAGCGAAATACTTACCTTGCTCTCTCCCTTCGCCACACTTGCCCCGGCCCTCGGCTTGCATGGAATTGCAAGCAGGGGGCCGGACGGCGGCAATCTGTGATTAGCTGAGAGACCGCCAAACACGACCACGGCTGCCGGCAGTTCAGAACGGCGAAGGAGAGAGGTAAGGAAGTAACTATCGGGGGAGTTCTGCACATAAGATTATTGCATTTTGGGGCTAGGGGAACAAAAAAAAAAGCAATACCTAATAATATGCAAATGGGTTACACGCTAGGGGGAGGGAGAAAGAACGTGAGGGAGAGGGAGGGGGGGGGGGCTGCAGTGCACATGCCAAACTTCTCCCGGAGGGGAGACAGGAGGCAGGTCCTATATGGAATCTGCTATCCTCCGGTGGGCAGTTTTTGGGACTTTGGGGGGGGGGGTTACTGGAGAAACCATTTGGAGCTGGGATGGGAGGTAAGATTTATTACACTACAGAGTGGGCCAGTAGGGGGGGAAATTATAGTTTTTGGGGTGGACTAGTCCTTTAAAGGGAAAGTTCCTTTTCTGTGATGGTTGTGACTGGTTCTGTAACAGCCCTTTCTTTTCCCAGAATGCACACTACCATGTAATGTTCTTACAGTAATTTCTTAAAGATGGATGTTAGATGTGTGGACGATCGATACCCGGAAATCTTCGGTTGATTGGCCTGGAAAAAATCTACCCTTGTGTTCCCAGATAAAGCTAGCTATACCACAGGCAAGGCTCCCTTCTGATCGAATTTTACAATCGAGGGGAAAACAATCGAGAACTCCTATCAGAAGAAACAGTTTGAGGCCTTGATCTTTCTGAAGATTTTCAGATTTCAATTTTCTGGCATGGGCCTATCTTTGTTTTTACCATAAACAGTCGATCAGAAAAACGGCGGAGGGAGATTAATTGAAACAACGGAAATGTTCCAAAGTTGCGCCCAGTGGGTGTTTAGACAGATCAAAGGTCACAGAGATTAGGCTAATATTATAGATTGGATATTACGCTGAGTAACACACAGACAGATTGCTGAAAGATGACAGACAGGTCTTGCAAAGATCTGTTCTTTCCGAACGATCGTTCGGCCGACCCGATCGTTTTTTGTTAATCATTCGGTAGCCGCACGTCGTTCGGGAGGAAACCAAGGTACTCACATAACGATAAGGCCCTGATTACCGTCGGATACGATTGTATTGGGGCTTATCGTTACTGTGTGTACCCAAGCTTTAGGCTAGAGTTCGGGACCAACACTTAATGAAGAAAATGGAAGTATAGCAATCAGGAAGCTTTACAACAGGAAGCCTCAGGACAAGTCCCCCTCCCTGTCACTGGAGGATTCATTGATTGATAAATAAAACAACTCTGTTAGGTCCCTGGGTGTAAGATGGAACAAGGCCTCTGACATCATCTGGATTGTTACGGTTTCACTTTTTGAAAAACTTCAGCTGTTGGACAGGTCTGTATGAAATCAATTTCACATGCAAGAAATGACACAAGACTATGCTATTATAACTGTGCTCCTGGGGGGGTCTGCATTCCAACTTCATTTATCACACGAATTTAGTCTTTTATGACATCCTATCCCATCAGTTAATCTCTATACGTTTAAATATAACAAAAAATAAAAGAAATTACCTAAAATTCCGAGGGAGAACATGTCATGAGGTCATTTTAAATATCCTTCAGATCCCTATTAAAATGGATCTCTGGCTGTACAAGCTCAGAGCTGTTGGAATGGTTATTTCTTGACTGTTTAGTTTCAGCACCCCGCCGAAGAGACAGTGTCTTATTCTGGCAGGCTCGTGTTAAGGGGAAATCCAACGGAGTAGAGAATTAGAGAATTGATGATGTAGAGCGAAAAACAGCTTGCTCCCATATTCATGCCAGCACTGTTAACAGGGACCATACAAATATGTCGGCCATTAAAAGAGGGGGAAAACGCTTTGGTCTCTAGAGATGAATAATAGGAATAAAATAAAAAAAACTCACCTATTGATATAAATAAGGAAATATTTAGAAAATACAGAAAACATACTAAAACCCTGGAACAGGACCAATGAAGAACTTTGCAACATCTCGCTGTTCTGTATTACCCCTTACTGTGGGTGTCTATAGGTCTCGGCTCACCGGCTGCGTTAGGAATACTGGGTCAGTAGGGATCACTCATTGTAAGACCATCAGAAGTTTGTATATCAGGCTTTACTATGCAAGAAATATGTAGAGAACCTCTGGTCATAGGAATATTCAACATATGGGCTCAGCATCCATGTCTGCTGTTGTAGGGAATTCTGTGATTTTCAAAGCTGTGAGGCTGCAGTTGGAGATCCATGAATTAACTAGATAGCAAAAAAAAAAGTCTAAAGGACAAACTAAAGACACCAAAAACAAACACTGACCAGAAGCAGAACACCTTGATTTAAAACCATGTAATCTGTGTTGACCTCTCATTTTGATACGGGCTTCTGGGAAATTTACCTAAATAACATATGGGTTGTGCTTTTACTTCACAGCATTCTAGTACACCACAGTTTGGCAACGCCCATATTTTTGACACATTGCTCAGACTTGTTCAGTTGGTCACACCCATTATAATCTCTAGCCAATCCCTTTTACAGGACGAAAGCCAAGGAAAGCATGTGATGAGGTCAGGAGGTGTGGGCCTGACACCGCACATACACACAGATACTTAATCCAGTTCTATTAACAGGCTTACAATGTACTGACGTTGGGATTTTTAGCTTATTGGTGGATTTAAGGGAGGGAGTGGTTCAGATCTGGGATAATAAAAAATTGGGTTTAGTTCTCTTTTAAGCTAGGTACACACAGTAACGAATAAAGCCCTGATACCGTAGGGATCAACAGTATCAGGCTTTATCGTTCTGTGTGATACCCTAGGCTTTCCCAAAAAGAATGTGGCCACCGAACATCGGTCGGCTGAGTGGTCATTTGGAAAAGAGGGAAAATTTCCCTCAGCACAGAATTACTCCCTATAGGAGTGGCTGTGTCTAGGGAGAATGTTCAGGACTGCCGTGTGTAGCGTGATTTGTGAAAAATGACAGACAGAATTCATGAGGATATTGTCCTGTCATCTTTCAAAAATCTGGCAAGTGGGTACCAGCTTTACATGAAATTAAAATAATTCTCCCAAAATTAGTTACTAAACATTCTTTGTCTCCTTAAAACACCCAAGGAAGGTTTGTTACCATTGTCGTAACAGCGGATCCCATGGAGTCTGTGGTCAGTGGTTCTTTTTGCTATCTCTTCTTAGAAGGAAAATTTCGAAAGTCTGTATGACCACTTTGTAGATCTAACTCATTAAATTCACTAGTCTTAACACCAAGATTTTTCTTTTCCAGCTGTCCCAAAATATCATTCAGAAAACTGAGAACAAATAAAGTCTTTAGGCTTAGGCCAGCACATTACCACAGCTCTGTGCTTGTGCTCTCCTAATACCCCCCCCCGACACTGCTACAGACCTCCCCACCTGCCCAACCTGGCTTCCGGGGGCAGGGTGTGGTGAGATGAGAAGGAGGCATGGCCGCGTGATGTGACGTCACTGATTGCCACTAAAGGGGCGGAGTAGGGGAGGGGTCAGTTACGACCCTAGCCCCCAAAAAGAAGGGATGGGATGCTGCTGCTATGTTGTTTCTGTAAATGCCACCTTTGGTGGAGGGTATGTTTCGTGAAAAATATTGATTAGGTTGACAGCATATGTGATATGATAGTGACATTCATTATCCTTGTACTTACACATCAACCACCCTAAAAACTAAAACAGTGCTGTGATGGTCTGACACTATTTTTACATCCTGCAATACAATTTAAAGAGAGGAAAATAGAAACTAAGTACAGGGCTACAACATCATTTCAGCACAGTTTAAAGGGGAAATGCAAGATTCTGGTGCATTGTCGGCATTGTCTGCGTTTGTGCATGCATTGTGCTAGTTTCCATTCTGGAAATGTGTGCATTTGCCATAAAAAAAGGAAATGGAAACAGAAAGCAATGTACATGTTAATCAGGAAATCCCATGAATTTTTGGGAACCCGTGATTTGCCATTTCTTACCAAAAAATTCCCCCACATGGCAACGCAAAGGCAAGTCGCTTCCCCAAAGTTGTGAAACAACGCTGTAGTGTGGCCTAGCCTCAGACCTAGTTTTGTTCAGCGATCTAGTAGAAAAAAATAAGGCAAGCATAACTATATTTATAAATATCACTTTAAATAGGTTTAGCAAGCTTGTCTTTTAAAATACATGTGCAGTCTGTCATTTTCCAAAAATCCATACACAGTCCCCGGAGAGTTCTCCTAGGCTGTAAATGTGCGGAATGTGTGTTTTCCCCTCGGCCACAGCCAAATCGCTCATATGAAGTCTACACAACAGAGGGGAAATTTTCCCTCCTTCCCGAACGAGTGCTCGGCCGACCCGAACGTAGCGTTTGAGAAAGCTAGGTATACACAGTACGATAAAGCCCCAATACCGTCAGATACGATGGGCTTTTCAAATGCTGTGTTTACCTAGCTTTAGTATAACTGCGTAATAAAGATGAGTTGTATTTATCCCAGTCCCCTTGCGCATGTGGCAATACAGTGGGGTTACAGGAGAGGAGAAGATGGCAGCCCCCATGGGACAACTTTAAAACCCAATATCTTCCATGCCATGGGCTGATGGCACTCTGAGTAGGTGCATTTATATAAATGCAATATGTACTTGTAATATGACAATATGCACTTTTGAATATGTACAATATGTACTTTATCACTTTAGTTGTCCTTATTAGGTGTTAAACCCGCGGTAACCCATGTCATATTGGGTTTATTGTGTTTTGATCCAATTTTTAACGTTACTTTTGCGGCAAAAACTTTAGACTTGTGCAACCTCATCGCTTATATCTCTATGGGGATGCAATTTTGTACATCCGGATTGCATTGCGGGATTGTGTAAAGGTAAGAAGCGGAAGTTGCCATATTGCATCTGCCGGTAGTTTAAACCCGGCGTAGTAGTACTTTACATATCCATTGATCTAGAGGTTTATTAAAAAACTGTGCACCAGAGGACACTTACATTGTTATTTCTAGATTTAATTGCCAATATCACTGTAAACTGCATACCGTTATGGATAACACCATAGCAGTAGTTATAGTATAAACACATTACGGTTGTTATATAACCAAAATTACTGTAGTTATGATAATAAACCACATTACTGTAGTTATAATAAACACATTACTGTAGTACAATAATAAACAACATTTACTGTTAGTTATCGTTAATAAACACAGTACTGTCCTTATGATAAATAAAAACACATTACTGTAGTTAAAGATAATAAAACACATTACTGTAGTTATAATAATACACCATTACTGAGTTATAATAAAAACATTTACTGTAGTTTAATAAACACATTACTGTAGTTCTGATAAATAAACACATTACTGAGTGATAATAAACACATTACTGTAGTATGGATAATAAACCACATTACTGTAGTTATTATAATAAACACATGACGTACTTATGATAAACACATTACTGCCAGTTATGAGAAGACATTAATGTAGTTATAATAACACATTAATGTAGTTATTGAATAAAAAACACATTACTGTAGTTATGAAATAAACACATTAATGTAGTATTGATAATAAACACATTTACTGTAGTTATCTAATAAACACATACGGTAGTTATTATAATACATTACTGTAGGGATGATAATAAAACATTACTGTAGTTATGATAATAAACACATACTGTAGTTATTATAATAAACACATTTACGTAAGTTATGATAATAAACCACATTACGGTAGTTATTAGAATAAACACATTATGTAGTTATTATTAATAAAACACATTACGGCAACGCTCCAAATTGAGTGTAAAACAACAATCAAATATTTATTCAATCAACAACCAAAATAATCAGATAAATGCATTACAGTCATTTTAAAAGCACAATCCTCCTGCAGCCAATCCCTCTAATACAGTGTAATATACGGTATATTCTAGAGATAAGGGACACCATAAATGCCCCTCAGGGTTTCCCCAAAAACCCACCCAATAAAACAAGGACTAATCAAATATAACCCTTTAATTAAAAAAAAAATATAATACATATATAGAGGGAGGGTATAAAGAGAAATCAAACACTATGATAATTAACAAGCTGGCAGATCACTCAGAGTCTCAGTTGTAGTACCAGGGTATTAGGGCAGGAGCAGCAGTTAAAACAGTTAAAAAATGAAACGTATGCAGATGCCAGATTCCTCATAGTGCGAATCTGCACTTCCGAATCAGGATGATATAATGAACTCGAGTCGTGGACCAAATAACGTCCTTTCAACAGCCCAGTTGGACACATTTACTGTAGTTCTGATAAAAACACCTTACTTGTAGTTGTAATAAATACATTATGTAGTTATAAATAAACACTACTGTAGTTATAATAAACACGTTACTGTAGTTATGATTGGATACGAAACACATTATTGTAGTTATGATAATAAGCACATTATTGTAGTATGAATAAACTACTGAGGTATGATAAATAAAACACATTTACTGTAGTTTATAATAAATACCTTACGGTAGTCATAAGTAAAACAATTACTGTAGATAATAAACCACATTTACTGTAGTTATGATATAAACCACATCACTGTAGGTATGATTAATAAACACATTACTGTAGTTGAATAACTACATTACTGTAGTTATAATAATAAACACATTACTGTAGTATAATAAACACATACGGTAGTTAATAACCATTACTGAGTTATAATACCAACACATTACTGTAGTGCTGATATAACAAGATACGTAGTTATAATAATAAACACATCACTGAGTTATAATAAAACACATTACTGTAGTATGATAAACACATTAATGTAGTTATGATAAACACATTTACGTTGTTATGATTAATAAACACATTACTGTCGTTATGATAAACACATTACTGTAGTTATGATAATAAACACATTACTGTAGTTAGGAAAACAACATTTACTGTAGTTATGATAATAAACACATACTGTAGTGATGATAAACAATTATGTAGTTGTAATAATACTATTCACGATAAACAGAACCACAAAAGTACAGTGCTCGAATCCTCTCACAAACAGTATTAAACCAATGTAAAGCACCAATCTGTGCTATATGTAATCTCTGACTACAACTGTCAAGTCGGGTGACCAAGGTGCAAACGTTGCCCCGGGTCCTTCGCTTAGAAAAGGAAAACACTCTTTTCCTGAGACAATTCGGTTTTAAAAATGAACACAACCAAACCACAGGGTTAAACTTACCAGGGGTCTGTGGTCCGGGTGCTGCACGCCCCTAACCCGTCGCCTTGGTCCTCAGTAATACTCGACAAATAACCTAAGGATTGCGGCGCACACCGGAAAATAGCGACACAAGGAACTCTTACAATCCAAACACGCTTTTCAGAACAGTGCCATAAAAACAGAAGTTCCCATAGCCCTTACGCGGGTTCGAGCGTACCCTCCGCTCTTACGCATAGGTGGAAAGCCCTTTCAGCCTAGCGTAAGAGCGGAGGGTACGCTCGAAAGCGTCAGGCTATGGGAACTTCTGTTGTTAGGGCACTGTCGAATTAAAGAGGTGTTGGTGGATTGAAGAGTTCCCGGTGTCCTATTTTTCGGTGTGCGCCAGCAATCCTTATTGTTATTTGTCAAATTACATTCCTGTAGTTATATCTGTTGTATTCAATTAGATTCAACTGGAAATGGATCTGTGTATTCAATTAGATCAACAAGTCCAGTTGATCTAATTGAATACAACAGATTATACCCCGCCCGGATGAATGATGAACCTTCACAAGCATTACTGTAGTTATAATAAACACATTACTGTAGTTATAAGAAACAACATTACTGTAGTTATGATAATAAACAATTATTGTAGTTATGATAATAAAACATTCTGGTAGTTATGATTATAACATTATGTAGGTATGATAATAAACACATTTTACTGTAGTTATAAATAAACCACATTACTGTATTATGATAATAAACATATTACTGTAGTGATGAGAATAAACACAATCACTGTAGTTATGATAATTAAACACCTTACTGTACTATAATAAAACACATTACTGTAGTTATGATAATAAACAATTAATGTAGTTATATATAAACAATTACTGTAGTTATAATAAAACACATTTACTGTAGTTATGATAATAAACACATTACTGTAGTTCTAATAATAAACACATTACTGTAGTTATAATAAACACATTACTGTAGTTCTGTACATAACCACATTACTGTAGTTATAATTAAACACATTACTGTTAGTTATAATATAAACACATTACTGTAGTTATGATAATAAAACACATTACTGTAGTTATAATAAAAACAAATTACTGTAGTATATGATAAAACACATTACTGTAGTTATATAAACACATTACTGTAGTTATGATAAAACACTACTGTAGGTATGATAATAAACCATTAACTGTTAGTTATGATAAAAACACCATACTGTATATAATAAACAAACACTACTGTAGTTATAATAAACAACAAAATACGTGTTATAAAAACACATTACTGTAGTTATGATTAAAAACAATTTAATGGTAGTTATAAAACCCATTACTGTTAGTTATGATAATTCAACACATTTACTGTAGTTATGATAATAAACCACATTACTGTAGTATTAATAAACACATTACTGTAGTTATGATAAGAAACACATTACTGTAGTTGTGATAAACACATACGTAGTTATTTAATAAACACCTTACTTAGTATGATTAAACACATACTTGCAGTTATTATATACATTACTTAGTATGATAATAAACACTTACGTAGTTAGTTGATAATAAACACATTGACGTAGTTGTGATAATCAACACATTTACTGTAGTTATGCTAAAACATTACTGTAGTTATGATTAATAAAAACCTTACTGTAGTTGTGATAAAAACACATTACTGTAGTTATGATAAACACTTAATGTAGTTATTGATAATAAAACACATTACACTGTAGTATGATAAACACATTACTTGTGTTATGCTAATAAACACATTACTGTAGTTATGATAAACCATTACTGTCGTTGTAATAAATACATTACTGTATAAACAGAACCACAAAATTACAGTGCTCGAATCACTCCTCTCACCAAAAACAGTATTAAACCAATTGGAAGCACAAATCTGTGCTATATGTAAAATCATCGGACTCACACTGTCAGTTCGGTGACCAGGTGCACAGTGACCGTGTTCCTTCGCTTTTAGAAGAAAAGGGAAACACTCCTTCTTCTGATACCATAGGTTTAAAATGCACACAAAACACACCACAAGGGTTAAATCCCAAGTGGGTCTGTGGTCCGTTGCTGCACGCCCCGACCCGTTGCTCTGGTCCTCAGTAATACTCGACAAAAATAAACAATAAGGGATTGCGGCGCACACCTGGAAAAGAGGACACCGGGAACTCTTCAATCCAACACGATGATTCAGAAAAAGTGCCATAACAAACAGGAGTGCCATAGCCTTACGCGTTTCGAGCGTACCCTCCGCTCTACTTCATGCTGGAAAAGGGCCCTTTCCAGCTTGAGTAAGAGCGAAGGGTACGGCTCGAAACGGTAAGGCTATGGGAACTTCCTGTTTGTTATGCAACTGTTGAATTAAAAGCGTGTTGTTGGATGGAAAGAGTTCCCGGTGTCCTATTTCTCCGGTGTCTGCGCCGCAATCCCTATTGTTATTTTGTCAAATACATACTGTAGTTATATCTGTTGTATTCAAGTAGAGCAACTGGAATGGATCTGTTGTATATTCCATTAGATCAACAAGTCCAGTTGATCTCAGTGAATACAACAGATATACCATGACCTGGATGAATGAGAACCTTCACAGCAACTGTAGTTATAATAAACACATTACTGTAGTTATAATAACACACAGTACTGTAGTGATGATAATAAACACCATTATGTTAGTTATGATAATAAACACATCTATGGTAGGGATGATAAGTAACATTACTGTAGGTATGATAATAAAAATTTTACTGTGTATAATAAAACACATTACTGTAGTTATGATAATAAAATATACTGAGTTATGATAAAAACACATAAATGTAGTTATGATTAATAATAATAAACACATTACTGTAGTTATAATAAACACATTACTGTAGTTACAATAATAAACACATTACTGTAGTTATGTTAATAAACACATTACTGTACTTATGATAATAAACACATTACTGTAGTTAAGATAATAAACACATTACTGTAGTTATAATAATAAACACATTACTGTAGTTATAATAAACACATTACTGTAGTTATAATAAACACATTACTGTAGTTATGATAATAAACACATTACTGTAGTTATAATAAACACATTACTGTAGTTATGATAATAAACACATTACTGTAGTTATTATAATAAACACATTACTGTACTTATGATAAACACATTACTGCAGTTATTATAATACATTATTGTAGTTATAATAAACACATTAATGTAGTTATGATAATAAACACATTACTGTAGTTATGATAATAAACAC
>CM033473.1:41133466-41238466 GCA_019447015.1 Hymenochirus boettgeri
AACAATACAGCTCTAGTGAAAATGAACAATACAGCCTCTAGCGAAAATGTACAATACAGCCTCTAGGAAAATGAACAATACAGCCTCTAGTGAAAATGAACAATACAGCCTCTAGCGAAAATGTACAATACAGTCTCTAGCGAAAATGAACAATACAGCCTCTAGTGAAAATGAACAATACAGCCTCTAGTGAAAATGAACAATACAGCCTCTAGTGAAAATGAACAATACAGCCTCAAGCTAAAATGAACAATACAGCCTCTAGCTAAAATGAACAATACAGCCTCTAGCGAAAATGAACAATACAGCCTCTAGCGAAAATGAACAATACAGCCGCTAGTGAAAATGAACAATACAGCCTCTAGCGAAAATGTACAATACGTCTTAGCGAAATGAACAATACAGCCTCTAGCGAAAATGAACAATACAGCCTCAAGCGAAAATGAACAATACAGCCTCAAGCGAAAATGAACAATACAGCCTCAAGCGAAAATGAACAATACAGCTCAAGCGAAAATGAACAATACAGCCTCTAGCGAAAATGAACAATACAGCCTCTAGCGAAAATGAACAATATAGCCTCTAGCGAAAATGAACAATACAGCTCTAGCGAAAATGAACAATACAGCCTCTAGCGAAAATGAACAATACAGCCTCTAGCGAAAATGAACAATACAGCCTCTAGCGAAAATGAACAATACAGCCTCTAGCGAAAATGAGCAATATAGCCTAGCTAAATGAGCAATATAGCCTCTAGCGAAAATGAGCAATACAGCTCTGCGAAAATGGAGCAATACAGCCTCTAGCGAAAAGAACATACAGCCTTAGCGAAAATGAACAATACAGCCTCTAGCGAAAAATGAACAATACAGCCTCTAGCGAAAATGAACAATACAGCCTCTAGGAAAATGAACAATACAGCCTCTAGCGAAAATGAACAATACAGCCCTCAGCGAAAATTACAAACAGCCTAGCGAAAATGTACAATACAGCCTCTAGCAAAATGTAAAAACTCTAGGAATACATCAGCCTCTAGCGAAAATGAACAATACAGCCTCTAGTGAAAATGTACAAAACAGCCTCTAGCGAAAATGTACAAAAAGCCTCAGCGGAAATGAACAATACAGCCTCTAGTGAAAATGAACATACAGCCTCTAGCGAAAATGTACATACAGCCTCTAGGGAAAAGAACAATACAGCTCTAGTGAAAATGAACAATACCGCCTAGCGAAAATGACAATACAGTCTCTAGCGAAAATGAACAATACAGCCTCTAGTGAAAATGAACAATACAGCTCTAGTAAAATGAACATACAGCCCTAAATGAACAATACAGCCTCTAGCTAAAATGAAACAATACAGCCTCTAAGCGAAAATGACAAAAGCTCTCGCGAAAATGAAAATACAGCCGCTAGTGAAAATGAACAATACAGCCTCTAGGAATGTACAATACGTCTTACGAAAATGAACAATAAAGCCTCTAGCGAAAATGAACAATACAGCCTCAAGGAAAATGAACAATACAGCCTCAAGCGAAAATGAACAATACAGCCCTTAGCGAAAATGAACAATACAGCCTCTAGCGAAAATGAACAATATAGCCTCTCAGCGAAATGAACAATACAGCTCTAGGAAAATGAACAATACAGCCCTAGCGAAAATGAACAATACAGCCTCTAGCGAAAATGAACATACAGCCTCTAGCGAAAATGAGCAATAGCTGCTAAACGCAATATGCCTCTAGCGAATGAGCAATACAGCCTCTAGCGAAAATGAGCAATACAGCTCTAGCGAAAATGACAATACAGCCTCTAGCGAAAATGAACAATACAGCCTCTAGCGAAAATGAGCATACAGCCTCTAGCTCAGGGATGGCCAACCTCGGCCCTCCAGATGTTTGAAAACTACAACTCCCAGCATTCCTTGGTTTCTTCTGCAATGGAGGAATGCTGGGAGTTGTAGTTATCAAACACTGGAGGGCCGCAGGTTGGACATCCCTGCTCTAGATGAAAGGAACAATACAGCCTCTAGCTTAAAGAAACAAAACAGCTCTAGCTAAAATGAACAATATAGCCTCTAGCGAAAATGAACAATCAGCCTCCAACTAAAATGAACAATACAGCCTCCAACTAAATAACATTACAGCCTCTGGCAAAATGAACAATACAGCCTCTGGGCAAAATGAACAATACAGCCTCTGGGCAAAATGAACACAAACAGCCTCTGGGCAAAATGAACAATACAGCTCTGGGGAATGAACAATACCCTCTGGGGAAAAGTGAACAATACAGCCTCTGGGGAAAATGAAACAATACAGCCTCTGGGGAAAATGAACAATACAGCCCCTGGGGAAAATGAAAATACAGCTCTGGGAAATAACAATACAGCCTCTGGGGAAAATGAACAATACAATTATATTATTTTAAAAAAAGGTATTTTCCTCCATCACATCGCAAGCTTGGATTGCGTGGATGTGTGCTATACAATACAAACTTAGGTAAAATGAACAATACACTTAGAAGGTAAAAAATAAGGGTATTTTCCTCCATTGCACCGCATGTTTGGATTGCAATGGATGCGCGCAGTATATGGGATCTGATTAATACAGCCTCTAGCGAAAATGAACAATACAGCCTCTAGCGAAAATGAGCAATATAGCCTCTAGCTAAAATGAGCAATATAGCCTCTAGCGAAAATGAGCAATACAGCCTCTAGCGAAAATGAGCAATACAGCCTCTAGCGAAAATGAACAATACAGCCTCTAGCGAAAATCCACACACTCGGTCGCGGTAAGCATACATCATTTTACCAATCGACTAAAAAAAACAACTTTCCTGATCGTAATACGATCCATTTTACAATAAGATTATTTTATAAGAATGGGAAAATGTCAAATTTTTTGCCCAATCGATGGAAATATTGGATTTTACGTAGAATTGTGCATAAAATCAGCCTAATGTATGGTCACCTTTATGCTGGGTACAACACAATACAATAATCTGACATTTCAGTGTTTCAGTCCTTCGAGCAAAATATTGGATGGTTTATTCTTTCTGCGTGACCGATCGTTCGTCCGAATTGGATGTGTCAGGGTATCCGCGACTGACCGTCCTCTATGAGATACACACTCAGTCTGGCCAACTGCTACGACCAACAGTCCTGGCTGACTGGTCGGTAGTGCCGAACGATCGATAATCAGGGAGGATTGTAAGGTGTGTACACAGCTTTAGGCAAGCAAGAGAGCAGCCCTGATGGGTTACATGAATATATTAGGGTATAGAGCATTGGTATAAAAATACACCAATAAGGAATCTGTCCCTTGCCATATTAACCCCAACCAATGGGTAAATTAATGTATGTGCACTGAAAAAGAAGATGAAAGCAGCTGTTGTGTGAGTATTGTCTTATCCTTGGTTCTGCGCCGGGCAGAGGAACAGTATTTGTATTTCAGAGGCTGCGTGAAAATGTGCACATTACTGCTTTTTATTGGATAATGATAAAAATATATTGCTACAACCGACTGATTGCAGTGTCTTCACTAGGGATAATGTTTGACTGCTACATAAAGAAATGTCAATGGCTGGTTAATCTACTAGCAGTCTAACTGCAGGGATACCATTCAATCCACGTGTTTTTAAGGAAATGAAAGGTGATGGGGCACCAATTGTCTTACTGGTGTAATAGGGAATAGTCTCTGGTTACTGTGCATACTGCTGCAGGGTTTATTTTAATAATTGGGGTATATCACAAGGTAATTATACCTGTTGTTGATGGCAATTAACTAACTTGGCTTGCTGGGAAGGCAGTTTAGCACAGGCATTCTTTATACACAGTGATGTGACACATTAGGATAATTCTTTTTTGTTAACTGACAGGGTGAATAAAAGATGAGGAGATGTTCTATCTTCCTGGTGTGTGGTCTACCTTGTTCCTAGTAAGGAAAATAGGATAGGGCAGAATAGGCAATCTCCCTGCAGCTGTTTGAGAACTACAACTGCAGCATGTCTCTGTCAGTGTAGCACAGATTGTCCTGGAATAGAGGAATTATGTAAGGAACTTTAGTTGATGTTGAAATACTGTATACATAACAGGAGCGTGATCACTAACAAAAAGTAAAAACATATGCCACACTTCCAATTGCAACACTAGATACTTAAATTACTTAAATACGTAAATTAAAAACTGAACTTTATTGGCATCAAGATTAAAACATGCCTGACGCGTTTTGTGCAAACAGAATAATATGCTTGCACTGGTGTACTTTATTCTGGCTCCTCCCACAGGAATTGTCACTGACAATTCTCCCATTACTGACAGTGAAGAACATATGTAATCAAGGAGGGGGAGGAGTTGTAAATCAGTCAATTACTTCCTACTCATTTTAAGCATGTGTCTTATTCACACAAATCTACCCCCAAGCTGTAATATGGGTTGCTATATACAAAATGACAAACATGACCGATATTATTTAAACCAAATGGCTACAAACAATAAACACCCTATCTCGTTGCACACATAGCCCAATAGTAAAAATAACTCCACTTCTCACTAAATTACTGTTTTATGCAGAATCCTGTTTTGTGCAGTATTGCTTCAACACAGCCGTATATATTCCATGAATTTATTGTGCTCTACATTTCAAGTCTGTAGTACATTCCCTCTAAATTAAACTAGGACAGCTCTACATTTTTATATCCTTCTGAAACTCTTGCAGTTGCTTCTCTTGACGATCTGTAACCTTATCGTTCCATGTGGAATTCCTTGTTCACTGAAAAAAAAAAATGAACAATGGCTGCATGCCACAGAATATTACAAGAGTAACAGCAGCACAGAGTGAGAGGAGAAACTCTCTGCTTTAACTGGATGACGACCACAGAGAGGCTGATTCATTTCACTCCACCATGTCTGTGTGCCGCCAGGCCTGAGACCACACTCAACTCCCATTGCATTTGAAACTAAGAAGGCATAAAATATGGCCACCTACAAGCTCTGGCAGGACAGAATGGAATGTTTTGTTTTTCTGGTGCTTCATTTATCTAATATTCCCTGTGTATAAATAAAATATACCATCCGTACTAGGTGCTGGTTGCTGATTTATGATTGAAACTTTTGGGAAACTACAGCGCCTTCTTAGGTTTGATCTAATCTACATGGGTGTAATCTGTTGACGGCATGGGATCAGGCATACTATAAGAGACATTCGTATGCATTATTTTATAGTTCTGCTGTGGTCTTGCTAAAAGTCAATGGTACATATGGAATCATTTCTGCCTGGATCACTGCCCCTGCCATTTAGACACTCCAATGTAGGCTGAATCTGTGATTGGGGTGTATATGGCATGCATGAAACTAGAGATACCAGGAATTGTCTTTTTATAGAAGTCAGGTGTTTAAAGATTGGTTTGATTAGAGAGTTTATTTTGGTTGAAAACTACTGACTGTCTCATAGGAATTGTCATACCTGTAGCTATAGCCTGGGTGGGCGTTATAGATAAAGGTGTCCAATTTTAAATTAAGATAAGGCACTCTGCAGGGAAAGTTATCTAGAGCAAAATGTAAACTAGTCAAAATATACAGTTTCAATTTTGTTACATTTTCCTGCCATGTACATGTGCATGCAGGACAAAGACACCCGAATGCTAGTTTACTGCCTAGTGGGAGAGCTATGTTGATGATACTGGCTTCAGCAAATATATCAATACGAATATAATAGCCTGCCTGCCGGTAAAAGTATTGATGGATGATCAAATAAAGTTTTGGTTTCAGGGATGGGATGGGGGGGGGGGGGGGAGAGAAACTGCAAGGATTTCTGACCTGGCAGATTATAATGTTTATTATTGGTTAGGAATTACTTATAGGGACATGTGATCCATTGTTTTAATCTGCAATTTCTGGTTTTAAGCCAGTGTTATAGGCTGAAAAAACTATTTGTGTGTGATGACATAAATTAATCATTTAAATTTTGGAAAGCCTGCCTGTGTGTACCAGCCTTAAGATTAAATTTGGTTGGAGGAGGATGATATGATAATATTTTTACAAATATTGGTCATGTACAATACAGCCTCTAGCGAAATGAACAATACGCTCTAGCGAAAATGAACAATACGCCTCTAGCGAAAATGAACAATACAGCCTCTAGTAAAAATGAACAATACAGCCTCTAGCGAAAATGTACAATACAGCCTCTAGCGAAATGTAAATACAGCCTCTAGCGAAAATGTACAATACAGCTCTAGCGAAAATGAACAATACAGCCTCTAGTGAAAATGTACAAACACGCCTCTAGCGAAAATACAATACAGCCTCTAGCGAAAATGAACAATACAGCCTCTAGTGAAAATGAACAATACAGCCTCTAGCGAAAATGTACAATACAGCCTCTAGGGAAAATGAACAATACAGCCTCTAGTGAAATGAACAATACAGCCTCTAGCGAAAATGTACAATACAGTCTCTAGCGAAAATGAACAATACAGCCTCTAGTGAAATGAACAATAAAGCCTCTAGTGAAAATGAACAATACAGCCTCTAGTGAAAATGAACAATACAGCCTCAAGCTAAAATGAACAATACAGCCTCAGCTAAAATGAACAATACAGCCTCTAGCGAAAATGAACAATACGCCTCTAGCGAAAATGAACAATACAGCCGCTAGTGAAAATGAACAATACAGCCTCTAGCGAAAATGTACAATACAGTCTCTAGCGAAAATGAACAATACAGCCTCTAGCGAAATGAACAATACGCCTCAAGCGAAAATGAACAATAGCCTCAAGCGAATGAACAATACACCTACAAAGACAATACAGCCTCAAGCGAAAATGAACAATACAGCCTCTAGCGAAAATGAACAATACAGCCTCTAGCGAAAATGAACAATACAGCCTCTAGCGAAAATGAACAATACAGCCTCTAGCGAAAATGAACAATACAGCCTCTAGCGAAAAGAACAAACAGCCTCTAGCGAAAATGAACAATAAGCCTCTAGCGAAAATGAACATACAGCCTCTAGCGAAAATGAGCAATATAGCCTCTAGCTAAAATGAGCAATATAGCCTCTAGCGAAAATGAGCAATACAGCCTCTAGCGAAAATGAGCAATACAGCCTCTAGCGAAAATGAACAATACAGCCTCTAGCGAAATGAACAATAAAGCCTCTAGCGAAAATAAAATACAGCTCTAGCGAAAATGAACATACAGCCTACGAAATGAACAATACAAGCCTCTAGCGAAAATGAACAATACACCTCTAGCGAAAATGAACAATACAGCCTCTAGCGAAAATGGGTAAATACAGCCTCTAGCGAAAATGTACAATACAGCCTCTAGCGAAAATGTACAATACAGCCTCTAGCGAAAATGAACAATACACGCCTCTAGTGAAAATGTACAAAACAGCCCTAGCGAAAATGTACAATACAGCCTCTAGCGAAAATGAACAATACAGCCTCTAGATGAAAATGAACAATACAGCCTCTAGCGAAAATGTACAATACAGCCTTAGGGAAAATGAACAATACAGCCTCTAGTGAAAATGAACAATACAGCTCTAGCGAAAATGTACAATACAGTCTCTAGCGAAAATGAACAATACAGCCTCTAGTGAAATGAACAAACAGCCTCTAGTGAAATGACAATACAGCCTCAAGCTAAAATGAACATACGCCTCTAGCTAAAAGAACAATACAGCCTCTAGCGCAAATGAACAATACAGCCTCTAGCGACAAATGAAACAATACAGCCGCTAGTGAAAATGAACAATACAGCCTCTAGCGAAAATGTACAATACAGTCTCTAGCGAAAATGAACAATACAGCCTCTAGCGAAAATGAACAATACAGCCTCAAGCGAAAATGAACAATACAGCCTCAAGCGAAAATGAACAATACAGCCTCTAGCGAAAATGAACAATACAGCCTCTAGCGAAAATGAACAATACAGCCTCTAGCGAAATGAAAAATACAGCCTCTAGCGAAAATGACAATACAGCCTCTAGCGAAAATGAACATAACAGCCTCTAGCGAAAATGAACAATACAGCCCTTAGCGAAAATGAGCAATATAGCCTCTAGCTAAAATGAGCATATAGCCTCTAGCGAAAATGAGCAATACAGCCTCTAGCGAAAATGAGCAATACAGCCTCTAGCGAAAATGAACAATACAGCCTCTAGCGAAAATGAACAATACAGCCTCTAGCGAAAATGAGCAATACAGCCTCTAGCTCAGGGATGGCCAACCTGCGGCCCTCCAGATGTTTGAAAACTACAACTCCCAGCATTCCTTGGTTTCTTCTGCAATGGAGGAATGCTGGGAGTTGTAGTTATCAAACATCTGGAGGGCCGCAGGTTGGACATCCCTGCTCTAGATGAAAGGAACAATACAGCCTCTAGCTAAAAGGAACAAAACAGCCTCTAGCTAAAATGAACAATATAGCCTCTAGCGAAAATGAACAATTCAGCCTCCAACTAAAATGAACAATACAGCCTCCAACTAAAATGAACATTACAGCCTCTGGGCAAAATGAACAATACAGCCTCTGGGCAAAATGAATTTACCTATGCCCTTGGACAACTCATTAGTTCATTTGGATTTCAGTATCACTTCAGTATCTGACCCAGATCTCTCTACAACATCCTAGGTCCCCAACTGCCTTAGTGCCATCTCTGCCTTCATGTCCTGCCGCATCCTCAAACTGAACATGGTCAAGACTGAACTTGCCATTTTCCCACCCTCAGGATCTGTTCCCCTCCCTAGACTTACTATTAATATTAACAACACACCAATGTCTCCATCTCCTCATGTCTGTTGCCTGGGAATAACGCTAGATTCAGATCTTTCCTTTAAACCCCATGTCAACTCGCTTGCCAAATGTGGGCTCCAACTCAAAAACATCTCTCGCATTCATCCCTTCCTCTCGCAGGGCTGGGGGGGGGGACTACAGGAGAACCCTTTGGAGCTGGGATGGTGAGTAAGGATTAGACTACACTACATGGTGGGGCCAGTAGTTGGGGGGATTATAGTTTTGGGGGGGGACATGCCCTTTAAAGTGTATGATCAATGAAACAGGCAAGGGAATTGCAAGTTTCTTTGTGGTCTGAACAGAGCCTTTCTTCATTGCAGCCAAAGTAAGACAGGACAATCTGTGATCTGGGTTTGGATAAGGAGTGAGTTACCTTATCAGAAAACAGAGTTGGGATAAGATCATGTTGGGCCCTACGCAAGGCCATCACTTCTGAAAGTGGGTCCCCAAAAGTTTCCTGGGCCCTTGTGGATAATCCTGCTCTGTCAGAAACAGGCCCCCACAACAACTATATTTATGCTTCTTTTACTGATCTAGACCTTGACTGGACTGGGGCAATATAATCAATGCAATCAGGTATACAAATCCGAGAAGCATGGACAGCTTACTAAAACCCAGTTTTACTAAACCCAGTTGTTTTTTCTATAAACAATTAAACTTGTTTTTACTCTGCCAGTGCTGTCAAATAATTGTAAAGATTTGCTTTCAACTTTATGGAAAAGCTTTAGACACTTCTACCCCTCTTACGACCCATCGCTAGTTATACTCCACTGACAACTTAGTTACAGCTACTGATCTGCTTCACTTATGTCTTATCCCATCTCCTCTAGACTGTAAGCTCTCGGTACCGGGGTTTAGTTATGTGTGTACGTTCGTTTCCCAAACGAGGCGCGGCCTCCGAATGATTGGGTCGGTGAGCAATGTTGGGAAAGTCCAAAAATTTCTATTGGCCGCGCTAGACTCCCTATTGCGATCCTGTCTGTCATCTTTCAGAAATTGGACTGTGTGTACCTAGCTTTAAAGGTAAAGCTGTACATAATGTTTGATGGACTTCCAGAAAACTGCCTTTCCCGTTATTGTGCACTTGACTTCCAATTGCAAATAAATGGGCCAGGACAGGAAATGTTGGAAGGTTAAAACTACCAGATAGGCTAATCAGCTTAACTATCTGAAGGTTTGCAATGATAGGTTGAAGCAAAGTGTAGCTAAGCTTAGAAAACATTGGCAAAAATATCTGGCTAAAGTTTGGTAATTCTGTTTGTTTTATTGCTTGGCAGCATCATCAAAGAAAGTAGAAGTACATGAGGATATATTCTGGCTATTTAACTGCGATATCCTTGTCTAAGCTTATCCCGGACATGTCTCTGTTGAACTGGTTTGTCGCCTCTCTATAAACTCTCTCTTTGACCATCTCCAGTCAGGCTTCCCCCCTAACCACTACACGGAAACTGCTTCCACTAAAGTGACCAATGATCTACTTAGTGCCAAATAAGGGTCCCTACCCTTTGCCTATTCTTCTAGATCTGTCCTCGGCTTTGATTTGTTGATCACCCTCTACTTCTTCAAATCCTGGTCTCCTTAGGTATATAAGGATACTGTACTTTCTTGGCTATCTTCCTATCTCTCTGGTAGGACTTTAAAAGGGTTATTCAATAAAAGTTCTTATCGTTTAAAATGGTGCTATTTGCCCCAACCATCAGATGTTAGCTTTCAAATGTTAAATAAGATGATTGTTTGGGGCAAAATTAGCACCATTTTAAACGATAAGAAAATTTATTGAATCTCCCTGTGTTTTACACTCTGAAATTTGCTCAACCCCCCGCCCCTTCCCTGTGGGGTACTGAAAGGCTCGGTACTTCTTTTCTTATTTACCTATGCCCTTGGCAAACTCATTAGTTCATTGGATCAGTATCACTTCAGTATCTGACCCAGATCTTCTACAACATCCTAGGTCCCCAAACTGCCTTAGTGCCATCTCTGCTTCATGTCCTGCGCATCCTCAAACTGAACATGGTCAAGACTGAACTTGCCATTTCCCACCCTCAGGATCTGTTCCCCTCCCTAGACTTACTATTAATATAACAACACACCAATGTTCCATCTCCTCAGTCTGTTGCCTGGGAATAACGCTAGATTCAGATCTTTCCTTTAAACCCCATGTCAACTCGCTTGCCAAATGTGGGCCCAACTCAAAAACATCTCTGCATTCATCCCTTCCTCTCGCACGATTACCAAAATCCTAGTTCATGCCCTTATCATATCCCGACTCGATTATTGCAATACACTCCTGTCCCCCTAGCACCACTTCAAACCACCCAAACTCTGATGTCTGGCTTATTCAATTCTCTTCTCGCTTTTCTAACGCCTCCGTCAGTCTCTCCAATGGCTGCCCATCACACAAAGGATCCATTTCAAGCTACTTAACCTATCTTAAAAGCACTAACCAATACAGCCCATCATTCTCAGCGATCCACAATTACCATCCTAAGCATAACTTGTCTGCTTACTTGTGCTTCCCCTCTCTCTGAAACTTCTTCTTCCGTTCGTCCATGATTCACTATTCTTTAAAGGACAATTTTCAAAAGTTAATATAGATCTGATTGTTTGGGGCAAAATTAGCACCAGTTTAAACGATAAGAACTTTTATTGAATCTCCCTGGTTTTACACTCTGAAATTTGCTCAAACCCTCGCCCCTTCCCTGTGGGGGTACTGAAAGGCTCGGTACTTCTTTTCTCTTTTTACCTATGCCCTTGGACAACTCTAGTTCATTTGGATTTCAGTATCACTTCAGTATCTGACCCAGATCTCTCTACAACATCCTAGGTCCCCAATGCCTTAGTGCCATCTCTGCCTTCATGTCTCCCGCATCCTCAAATGAACATGGACAAGACTGAACTTGCCATTTTCCACCCTCAGGATCTGTTCCCCTCTAGACTTAGTATTAATATTAACAACACACCAATGTCTCCATTCCTCATGTCTGTTGCCTGGGAATAACGCTAGATTCAGATCTTTCCTTTAAACCCCATGTCAACTCGCTTGCCAAAAGTGGGTCCAACTCAAAAACATCTCTCGCATTCATCCCTTCCTCTCGCATGATTTTACCAAAATCCTAGTTCATGCCCTAATCATATCCCGAACTTGATATTGCAATACACTCCTGTCCCTAGCACCACTTCAAACACCCCAAACTCTGATGTCTGGCTTATTCAATTCTCTTCTCGCTTTTCTAACGCCTCTCCGTCAGTCTCTCCACTGGCTGCCCATCACACAAAGGATCCATTTCAAGCTCATTAACCTATCTTAAAAAGCACTAACCAATACAGCCATCCATCTCTCAGCTGATCCACAATTACATCCTAAGCATAACTTCTGCTCTGCTTACTTGTGCTTCCCCTCTTCTCTGAAACTCTCTTCTCCGTTGTCCATGATTCACTATTTTTAAAGACAACATAAACTAAAATTAACTCTTTAGAAATATAATGTACCTGGGGCAGGGAGATAGGATTGATTATTTACTTCACAGTATCATTGTTGAGAAGCTACAGCATGTGCAGTATAATTGCCACGTTAGTCCTGGATAAAGATGGACGAATGTTCGGTCTGTTTTCGAACTATATGGAAAGTTCGAAAATGGACCCATCAAAGTCAAAGGGAGTCAAATAGTTCGAAAAGTTCTAATGAAATACAATTAAAATATCAATGGTAACTTAATGTAAATGGCTGTGGGACCTGGGAAATGGTCTGGGAAACATGTTCGAATATCCAGGACTTTCGAAAAATCAATTTTACTCTCACGCACTATTTTCGAGTCATTCGGCCTAGGTACCATGTACATTTTACTTGCGGATTCGATGCTACGTATAGGCTTTAATGGACACTTTACTCGCAGATTCGATGTTCGCGCCTAGAACCATGGACATTTTACTTGCGGATTCGATGCTCGCGTATAGGTTTTAATGGACCTTTACTCGTGGATTCGATGCCTACCTATAGGTATAATAGGCATTTTACTCATTCGAATGGTCGAACATTCGATATTTATCGAAATCCGGGTCCGGGATAGTTTGAGAAGTTCGAATTGGTAGGAAATGGCTATAAACCTAGACCTCGTAAGGTTCATAGCGCTCACAGAACCCCCGAAATGTACTTACCAGCCTTCATTCCCCCGCTGCCTTTTGCTTAACTTCTGGGCCTTTCCGTGCACGGAACTCAAGCAAGAGGGGCTAGAAGCATCGTAAAAGCAACGATTGAGCAGGCAGAAATTTTTCGCTGTCCATCTTTCTGCACATTTCAAGAGGAAATCTGTGGAAGGCTTAGATCGGAAAAACATCTGCCTGTATGGCAGCTTAAATTTTCATTTGAAGCAATCGCCTTATGATCTTTTTAAACTCCCTTTATTGATGGTATTGCTAGTTAATTGGCAGTATTTAGTTTTATTAACCCCATCTTTTTCTCGAAACAGAGCTATATAGAAGAGAATGGCCATACCATACAAGCTTTGTTCCCAACAACAAAAGTTTTGAAGATCTTAAATACTGCAATGTTTATGAAAATTCATTTTAAAGTGGTAAAAGGAGATGAATGAGTGCCACATAGCCATCTTACATTATGGCTGGAATACAGAGAATCCGCTCTGTCTTTCCTCCTAACACATTTCCCCAAGAGATGTCAAGGCCGTAACCCTTCCCAAGAGCACATGTTGGAGGCAGAAACATGAAATGTCTAAGTTGTCAGAACATGAAAGGCTAATGAGACCTGACAGTTCCGGTCTGGAAAGCTTGTTAATCTGCAGTGCCCTCCCTGTCTTTACACAAGTGTGAATATGCCAAAAATGTGCTTTTCATTTAAAAAGATTGGAAACGACCCTGGCTTCTTTTATTTTTTTTACGCTCTCACAATGGTCTGTAAGTTAAATTGATATAAATATAATATGGAGGAAAAAGTGTAGATGTGCAGTTTAGGTTTACATGTGATTGACCACAGGAACACGAAGAACTGCAGGATGATCAAATGTATTATGTATGGTGCTCTGCCTGATTTTCCCTATCTATATGGTGATCTGTAATAATTGGTTGGGAATAAGAAGGTGATATTTATCCCGACCAATTGTTCTGTTATATAAATACACATGATCAGCCGTCATTTACCAGGGGGTCCTATTGTGCAAAATAAAAAAATTGGTTAGGAAAGATTGGTTGTTGCTGGGTTTACCCATTTTGCCAATCAACAGGGAATCAATCAGGGCCAGGATATTATTCAGTGTGTGCTGGACCTAAAGTGAGTTATCAGTTACGGCAAATGGTTAGCACTGATACTGAAACCCACATAGCCAATTAGATGCTTTGGTTTCTAAATCCACTAGACATGTAAAGCTACTTACGTATGGATTTAGTGTAGGGAAAAAATGTTTATCCACATTATTACATAACATTTAACCTAGATCTCTTCATCGCAGCTGCATTGGGAAGTCTTAGTTCAATGACAGCTGTAAAGCCAAGGTTGCCGATCTCTCTAAAAGTACAGAACGTTGGAAAGAGGCCGTAGTAATACATTGTGTTTTATTTATGTCTGTTTCTGAATTCTGTTGTAGGCTTTGGAAGCCCTGGGAGTGTTGCATCACTCCACATAGCAGAAGGCTTTTTCCCACAGAGTTTTTCAAAGACGACTCATGGTCTGTTTAATTGTTCAGCTCTCAAAATACAGCACTTTCAAGGGTGTGGCACACAGAGGAAAGTTCTGGTACTTATAGGGCATGTTCAGAAATGTTTCAAACATAAATCACCTTCTTCTAACAATTTCTTCTATAAGCCTTAAAGCAGAAGTATCAGCTGGCTTGTGGAAATAAGCGTAGGGCCACCTTTTCTCATACAGTACTGTACACGTACATGTGATACTGTACAGGAAGCCAAAGCTAATGTCTACCTGTGTCTTTCTGCTGGGAACAAACCTGGAGCATTGTATCAAAGGACGAAGAGACTCAATTCACTAACTGAACTCAAATCACACGACGGTGAAGTAAACCCCCAAAAATATAGCCATCCTGGACCAACATCTTTTTGCTTGCTCATGATATTATTGTCTACTGGTACATTAGCTAGCAAAGCATCAGTTGTGTATGAACCAGTTCGTTAATAACTTTTTTCTTTTTTTACTCCGTATGATTTGAATCCAGAGTCTGTGGCTTGGCCAGCTGTGTAATTTGATAAGTGAACAGATATTTCATACTGTGGTTTAAAGGAGAACCAGACTTAAAACTTGGAAGGTAAGGCTGCAATTATTACCGGATGTTGCCTTATCTGAAGGCTCTATGTTCTTATGGGCTTGGCCCTGTGAAGTAACCAGAGGGAAGAGCTGCAGAAATATCAAACCTGTGGTCACATTATCAAGCCACATGCAGAGGAATGCACGTGTGCCTACACGTCTATGCACATAGAGCCTACTGGCGTCAGTATGCACGTGTGCCTACATGTCTAATGCACTAGAGCCGCATAGCCTACTGGCGTCAATGTGTATTCATTTGCTTGCTTTAAATGTTACACAATTAAAGACAATCTATTTGACAATTTATTTGCAGTGTTAAATGAGCAGTTTAGTGGAAAATATCTGTGTTTTTACATTTTTTGAGGTTTATATTGCGCATGCCTAGTCATTCTACATATTGTCTTTCATTTCAAAAAATCAGTTGATATTATATCCTCTGCTATGTTTTCTGGTAAGTAGTATGCTACCATTCAGGATGCTCAGATTTCTACCGAGCAACTGAACAACCCAGGCGCTGGGTCAAGGGCAAAACCATAACGGTTCTTACTAGGGGTCCTGCAAACAGGAAGTCAGTATTTTGGAAGGCTTTATTTATACACAGACAAAGCTGGATAGGCAAATTAAGATTGTTGGAATGGGAAATGCTGGGTTTTTTTTCTTAAAAGCAATCTTTAAAGGGCATTTCCACCCCCAAAACTATAATTTCACCCATAATGGCCACCTCTGTATAGTAATAAAATCCTTACCTTAACATCCCTGCTCCAAATGGCTGCCCTGCTACGCCCCTCCAAAGTCCAACAACTTGCCACCAGGAGCTGGCAGAGTCCATATAGGACTCTGCCTCCTGCTCTCTCCTCGGGAGAATTTTGTCATGCGCACTAAAGCCTCCCCTCTCCCCCCGTTTTGCTCTCCCTCCCCCTAGCTACAAACCCCTTTGGTATATAGTAGGTCTCCCTCCCTCAGCCCCCACCGCTATAATAGATTTTACAGAAATTCCCCCGAACTCTACTTACCTACCTTCTCTCCCGGCGTTTCCACTGCTGGCAGCGCGTACGTGATTGGGCCTCTCAGCCAGTCATGGACGCGGCCCGGTCTGCCCCTGCTGCAGTTTCATGCAAGCAGAGGGCTGGGACAGTAAGCTGGAGGAAAGAAGAGGTAAGGTAAGTAATGATCGGGGGATTTCTAAAATATATTATAGTGGGGGGGCTGGGGGAGGGAGACTACTATATAACAAAAGTTTTTAAAAGGGGTGGACATGCCCTTTAAAACACCCTTTTTTAATTAAAAAAAACCAAAACCTTTTATCATTGTGTTTAAAATGTATAAACATTTGGCCATATGCTGTAATATTGTCAACTGTGGGTATTGCAAAATAAACCTAATAATTAATAAAGTGCAAGTAAAATAAACACAGGCCTTTTGTATTCTCTCCAGATGTTTGTGATTGAGAAGCAGAAAAAACGGATAGGGAGGTTGACCTGAGAGGGCAGTAATGTGGTCAAAGAGAACAGACCAGGAAGTGATTGTGGGAAATCTCTAGGAGTTTTGAAGATTGTTTTGTTTTTAGGGTAAAATGTGACACAAACTCATTAAATTGGGGGAAAATGTACATTGTGCACAATCTAGTCCATCATAACCTGCTAGAGGGGGCCCTTGTTAAAGGGAAACTAAAGTGTGTATAAAGTTTTTTCAAAAACAGTTAGGCAGGGAGGTAGATTGGGGCTTTTTGTCTCCCAATATCCTTTCTATGAGGAGCAGCAGGATGAAGAAAACTGCTTCTGCCAGTCTTCCTGAATGCTTCAGCACTATCTTTAATAGGATGGCCCAGGGCCATAACCTGGCAGATGAAAACTGTATGTGCTGTAGCTCCTCAAAAAAACAATATTGGGTGGTGGGAATAATCAATCCTATCTCATTGCCCCAGGTGCTTTTCATTTTTAAAAATTTAATTATTACAGTATAGGTTCCTTTAAAATAAAAAATCCTATATGAAACAAGGTTCTCCGGTTATATTCTTACCCACAAAAGAGCCTTCTCCTGTGATCCATGTAGGGAACGTAAGCCAGAAACCACAAACCAGGGTAATCAAAATGTTAACTTTTTACAGGTTTAACTCCATTGTCTCCAGAGTCAAATCAAAAGGTGCAGAAAAGCTGAATAAACACATTTTTGTTCACAAAATTCTCTTTCCTTATTTGTATGACTAAAGCAGAATCCACTGCACACTTATAACTCACTGGGTTATTTACCTCCACTGACTAGAAGAATTTCCCTGGTCTATGAATTTCTTTTTTTTTAACCGTTACTATGTGAAAAGGTATGAAATACAAATACCATATGGCAGAGGGATATGGATTTTCATATTTATGCTGTCTGGCAGGTTAAACTATTTTAGTCATGAGTAAAAAATTTAAAAGAATATAAAGATTCTATGTTGAACTGTTTCTTTTTTTTTTTTACAAAATGTATTTAAAGGACAATTATACTCACCTTCCTCCGCTCCACATGCAGGCACTGCAACAAGCGTGCCTTCCTATTGGCCTCGTCGCCGACGGGGAGGAGGGTGCGGAGCCTACCAGAGCCGCAGAGGACCTAGCGGTTCTGGCCCTCACCTGAGTAAAAGCTACTGCACAAAGATGTGGAGCGGAGGGAAGGTGAGTATAATTGTCCTTTAATTCCATTAACATCTTAAAAATAGAAAAGCCCATTGTATCTGAAATAAAGTTAGCAGCCATACACTATATTATTATTATTATTGGGGATTTATATAGCCCAACATTTCCCTAGGCTTTACAATTACATGTATACATTCTCATCAGACCCTTCCCCAAAGAGCTTACAATCTAAGCACTTTATTTAACACATACAACTTATCAGGATGTTTTATGATTGTGGGGGAAACCGGATCACCGGAGTAAACAACCACACAAGCACGGGGAGAACATACAAACTCCAAAGGTGAATTTGAATTCAGGAATTTAGCCCTGCAAGGCATTAGTGCTAACCCATGAGCCACTGTGCTGCCCTACTTGTCTGATATTTAGCAAATCCCATCATATCCAACAGAATTGTTAAAGGATTAGAATCAGGAAGCGGTTGGAGATTGTCATCTCTGTAGCGGGTGGACCGCGCGAAAGGTAATATACCTTTGTACCGGCTCCTGCCAAGTCGATGAAGAAAGGGAGGTAAGACATAGCTCCTTAAACTCCGGTCTTCAATCAATACAGTAAAGGAATAGTTCTCTTTTTGAGTGAACTATCCTTTATAATATATGGACAAACTACTGCTGTCAGCACAGGACGAATGGAAAATTTCCATTGGATGTCCCTCTACTACAGTAGAGGAGCCAATATATTGTATGGCCACATCAAATGATCTTCCATTTAAAGAATATACAGAAAGAGGGTCCATGTATAGTTGTGACCTTTCATCAGATTCGATGGAATTTGTGATGAACTCGTATGTGTATGGGCAGCTTTGAACTGCTCTGGGTTTTAGGCAATATTAAAGGCATGTGACCTGCTTCAACCTCAGGCCTACTAATGAGGTTTTTGGAGATGGGCTAGAACAACCTGATCTCACTTGACTACCTAGATCCCAGGTACTTATTCTTTAGGAACTCTTAAAGAGATTGAGACAGAACTCTAAATGGTTCATGAAGAGTTTCATTAAACAGCACATACTTTAAACTTTAGAGATGACAATATCAATCAAGTTTTACAATATAACTTGCCAGTAAAAATGCTTAGGTAATTGTTAAATAGTTTTCTATTTTTTTCATTCTGTTTATAGTATGAGAAGTTCCCTAATGAGACATCAGAATATTTTGATAAATCCAGAAGAAATGAAACTAACAAGGGTCCCACAGATTGCTCCAAACCACGTCCTGCTAAGAAACATGTATTGTCTTTATATAGCTTCATTTTGTTTTGAAAATACCAAATGTTCATTTATTTTTCTCCAACATTGAAAAAAGTATTTTGGTTGGTGTGTTGAAGGTTGGTTAGTACATCACCTATGAGGGAACACTGACTGTGGGTAAAGTTATTAGCCAAAATACTTACATTTTATTGATATTTCACCGTCTAATAAGTAATCTTTCGTGTTTTAGTTTGTTCTAACTTTTGTTAACTTAATAAACACAGAAAATTAGCTTACAAGACAAACTGAACGAATGATTGCTGCTTCCCCTTTTTGGACCAACATCCCTTTCATGTTTGAATGGATTTCTGCTGCTCTAAGTCCATGTGCCGAATCCACTTGTCACTCCATGCATAGGAAACAAAAAGTCATTTCCTGAAGTGGAGTACGATGGTCCAGGAAAAGGGTGGAAGCATTAATGTTCCTTCAGGTAAGAGATATAGTTTTTTTGTAAGGGAATAGCACCCCCAGCTGAAAATGTTACTTAGTTTGTCATCCCACACCAAACCCAAGACCACATTACTTACCCACAATCAAATGTCCCTGAAAACAGACTTTAGCCCAATAATTACCACCCCATTCTGTCTTCTTCATGGTTATTTCAATTAGCAGCGGCCTGTCATGGCTGTTAACGGTCAATAACTAACTACTACTCTACAAGCATCTCATTTTAAGGAGGCAGGAAACTTTACAGATGGGGGAGGTGAACATTGCATAAGACCTCCATCAGGAACGCGTTTCGCGGTCACTTCCGCTTTTGTGTGGTAAGCAACGTGCAGTTTTCAGTTGGGGGTGGATATGTTCTTTGAAAGAATGTGAAGCCATTATTTCTGTTAGACTCCTAAACCATAAACTTTGTGAAATACATCTGACTTTCCAACTGCCACCTGGGCCAATCATTTTGAGAATGTGAGGAGGTAATAGAGATTTTAGTTATACTATAAAAGTTTTTTAGAAGGTTTGAAATAACTCAAAACCATTACATAAATCAAATCTTCGCGTTGAAAGTTCCTTGTGGCACACATAACAAATATTTATTAAGCTTTACGCTAGGCCTCATCTTTTCCCTTAGACTGCAAAAAAAGATGGCACAGACTTGAGTAGATTGAGTAATATCATGTGCCTGGGATGTATTTCTTGAAAAACAATGTATTTGTGTACAATATTTTATTCAGCTCTATTGAAATGTGATACTACCAAGAAAAATTGACCCTAACATCTGCAACAAATTTATTTTGTTCAATCTGAACTCTCCCACAATTGAACTGCTAATTGTATATGAGCGCAAGCTACATGCAGTAATCTCACATAAACCAGGACAAACAACTGGTACTAGTACCTTTATGGAGGATTAGTTACATGGCACCATCTTGGCCTTGTAGATGCCACTGACAGTGACCACTATTATTTATTTTTAAAATACTTCTAGTTTACTTTGCAGGACTTTCTGGGGCAAGTCATAAATATTTATTATATAAACCCTAGTTCAGTGGACTAACTATAGTAGAGCCCTCTCCCTTCCTTATCTACAGCAGTTTTTATGGCAATGGGCTATAGCCATGGTTGCAAAAGTATGATCCATTAAAAAAATAAAATAAATAAACCCATCATAGGGACTGCTCTGTGATAGTTGCGCCTCAGTTTTAAGGACAACTATACTGTACAAGTTAACTTTTTAAAATTAAAAGTGCCTGGGGCAGGGAGGTAGGATTGATTACTCTACTCCCAAATTGTTTAGTTAAGGAGCTACTGCAGATTCCATTTTCATCTGCCAGGTTAGTGCCCTGGGGCTTACACAGTGCTGAAGCACTCAGGAAGTCTGGCAAAATAATTTTTCTTTGTGCTGCCACTTTTCATAGAAATGATATTAAGAGGTAGAAAGTGTCAATCCTAACTCACTGCCCCATGTACTTTTCATTTAACTGTTTTTTGGGAAAAAAAATTAAGTACTATAGGTCCTTTAATGTAATAGTCCTGGGTGGGGTTGTTTGATAAATCCTCCTATACCAAAACAAACCGTAAACCAATGCAATGAAATAAACAGGACTTCCACTAAGGTAATATTTATAGACAAATTCCCATCAATGTGATTGGAGGAGAACTAGGAAAGTGCCACTAAGTTACGAACGGTTTTCATTTCTCAAATTAATTCTGTCCCCTTCATGGGAAACGGGTATCTCAGCCGCCGATCGAATTCTAATAACATATTAATATAATAATTATATAATTATTATATATAAAATATACAGCTAGGAAGGGGGTTAAAGACACTTTATAAACAGTTGTGTGAGTTTGCGCATAGCCGCCCTGGTTTAAGTACATGTCAGAATGATAGATGGTTGTCAGTTTACTGCATTACAGTGTAAATGTTTTGTGACCTCTATTAAATTGGTAATGAAATGCATTAATGGTAATGAGAACGATTTTTACATTATCTCTGCTTTTAAATTTATAGAGTAAGAAAGACAAAGCGCAACAGACGTCAGTGATGAAGCAGAGAGAGACAGCAATGTGTCTCCTAGCCCTGGGTAATGGACACAGCCAACACCAATGAGAACAATAAAGCAAGGTCCTGTCCAGTGCAAAACTGAAGAGAAGTACGAGTGCACAAGAACCAAGAGGACATAAATACAAGTGAGAACAGCATGGTGCTTCGCTTCCAGAAGTGGAAAATGCTGTTAATCACAGACATCCTCTAAATCTAGCAGCCAGCGAAACCCTCAGTCTGCAGAGTTAAAGACACAGGACCTCTGTGACTCAGCAATACAGACAATAAGAACAAGTGTTATGCAGCAGAAAAGGAGAAGATCTAGTTCTGTAGAGGAACCAGAAGGCGCAGTAAACAGCGACTGGAGAGCAGCAGCAGGGATAACAGGAGCTTCATTGGTTAACTAGTGGAAACTGAGGATAACGTAAAATATGAGGAAAGTAGGCTAAAAAGTTAAAAACTCCAAGGAATAAGAAGAAAAAATAATTTGGTTATTTTCAGTCTGGTCATTTCCTGAGAATCCCGAAACCCAGTGGTTATGCAGATTCTCTGACATCATAATTTTACTAGAATAAATTATTACTGTCCACACATGGGATGATAGGTTGATCAGTAGGCAAATGAACACAAAGCATAACCTCAACAATAACAGGATTCATGATCATTCAATGTCCTCTCTGATTTGTTTTAAGGGTATCTCCACTGCCTAAACTAAGTTTGTCCATTTCAGTTTAATTGAAGAACTGGAGGTGAAGGAGCTGTGTCCTTACTCGTTCTCAATAGAACCTGCGGGAGCCAGAAGAGAAGGGAAGGAACTTACCCAGTCTCACGCTCCTCCGCTGATCTTCCAACAGGTCTCGACGGAACTTTCACACATATTAAGCTGCGAACAGTGCGTTGCAGTTTTGTGCGATAACGCACAGCGGTTCCATTGAAAATGAGCAGGACATTGCCTTACATTGAATGGAATGCGCAATGTCACACTACGTCAAAAAATGCAGTGTGAACGTAGCCTTAGTAAAATTGATGTCAATAGCAAGAAGATCTAAATGTTTTTGCATTTTGTTTAGAAGTGAATTTTTCCGTACTAATTTCAATGTTTAAATGTAGGGAACAACTGTCCACTACTAACTGATAAGATTGCTTGTAGATAAACTTTACTTATCCTTTAATTGTTTCCGTAAGTAAACATATGAACAACAACCAGCCTGTGTACTTTTAAACACCCTTCGTATGGGAAGTGGAACAGTTGCTATCGAATTTACTAATATAGTTGACATTAAGCTGTCAACAAACTGAAATGAATGAGTATTAATGCTCATCGTGTTTTACGTTTCTTGACAGCTCATAATCACTCACTGTAAAATAGCTTCGGGGTGATTTTCTACCCCTATGACCACTGAATCACGAAGCATTAAACAAACAGGTGGTCTCCTACATACAGGTCCACAAGCCATTCACTTTCTATATACACTCCTATTTTTAGCATTAGTGTTTTCCTTAGACCTAGTGCCTGCTGTAACAGATAGCATGGTGCTCAGGGAAGACACCCATTTTATCTCTTCTTCTGTTTGTCTGAATAAAATATTAGAATGGTGCACAAACCCGTAATACATCAAATTCAATCCTCAGCAGCAAGTCCATATGTCTTTAAATTACCCATCTGCAAAGTTGCTTTTATCTCATGTGGTCATTGAATTTAAAAAACACTTGTGGTCCAGACATGTAACTACCATGGGAGTAGCCCCTGCAACAATGGGAGCCCCAACTTCTCACTTTCCTTTCACAAATACAGTCCCCCTTTCAGCAACTGCTGTAGATAAAAAGGATGGGGTGTTATCTTATGTATAAGGCCCTTTCTTATTTATACACAGGAGTGGGTCTTATGAGACACACTCCTGAAATCTGCCTTGTTGCCCATTACAGCATTTAAAGGAAGGACTATCAACAAATGTTTTCTAGTTAGGACAAAAACAGACTGTAGATGTCCAAACATATTGTCCCCATCTGGTTGAGACTCTGGAAAAGCAAAAGATAAGTTATGAAGAATAGGGATGTTGGTATGAAATCCATTTGTGTTGCATGTTAATTTTGTATCCATTATTTTAATTAAACCAAAAAACACTCAAAGACCGACACGGGGCTGGGATCTTATGCAAAACATCATTGACATTAAAGTGATGCACAGCAGGATGCAGAACACTTTCCTCATCACATCACTTTGATCTGAGCAATTTATTCTTATTTTCTACTAAAACGCATCCAGTGCGCCTGCAACCAATAGCAAAACAAGCTGGTATTGCTAAAGTCAATATGTATTTTACACCATGTGACTTTTTCTTGAAGTGTTATCTGTAACAATATTGTTTTTTGGATTCACAAAAGCATTCCATTGCACAATTGTGTTTTTTCTGACCTTTACAACAGTATATCTGTAGTTTTACAACAATTCCCCGTTTGGTCTTAATATGTTTTTAAAGTTAGTTTAAATAAAGAGCCTGCACGTGCTATAAAAGCATGGATGATCGGATTGTTGGCAATTAAATATATTTTATAGTAAGATACTGTGTACTCTTGTTTTCCTGTATTATAGAAAGATCAACTGGCTTAATTAATAAGAGGTGCAAATATTTGCCTATGCTGTTAATTTGCGGGAACCAATCAGGTGATACTTAACTGGTCTACTACAGTTTCAAAACATTAGATGGTTTCTGATTGGTTGCTGCAGATTAAGGCACAACAAAAACGCATGGAAAAGCACTGCAATGTTAAAGCGTTTTTTGCACTTATTTTGTTCGTTTTCGAGGTGTTTATATTGCAGTGTGTTTTTGTGCGGTTTTGGGTATAATGGCAAAAAACAAGAAAGTTAAATGGGAAGGAAGTCTAGGGGAAGAGGAAAAAACGCATGAAAACGCGTGTTTTTATTCGTTTTTTTTCTCTTCCCATAGACTTTATTGAATGCGATAACGCACTAAACTGCTGCAAGCAGTGCATTCTAAAAATGCAATGCACAAAAAAACACAGTAGTGTGAACGCTATTATGACATCCCTTTGTGAAATTTTTTTTCCTTGCTTTTTTCCCTAACTCATGCGTTAGAAAAAAATCAAAAAGCAATAAAACGCGTCTAGTGTGAACGAACCCTAACATCACCATATTACACCTCATATTAATTAAGCCTGATATTATAGACTTTCCTTTGCTATTACCATTATATCTAACATTAAGGCTTTCTGTAGTAGTGTGGTTAACCTGTTAACTTTAACATTAATTGTTATTACTGTTATGCCAAACATAAATAGAACCAAATTGGAAAACTAATGAACAAATTCCTATTATTTATTCCTTTCAAACCAAGTAACTGCATAAACGAATGGGTACAATTTCTAAAACTTTACTGTAAAAGACTTTACTGAAAAGAACATGTTCCCTTGAAATCATATTCACCCTATTGATCAGACCGGAAATGCATACAAAGAACATTAGGCTGATTCTGGGATTTTCTGTACCATAAACAGAATGTGGCCACAAAAACCATCAATAGGACAACTAGTCTATGTCAAATAAAGGTTAGGATCTTTATTTGACAAGGCTATATTTTATGCAGGTTTTGCACTAAAGTACAGAATAACATGCCTGACAGCATACTAGTTTTCAGTATTAAGGTGTGTCCCATAGAACAAGGATACCAGCATTGAAGTCCTTTAGCTTAGGAGAATCACCACATAATGGTATACGTTATATGTACGCATAGCACATGTATATGATACAAACTTTATAGTGGGTACTTATAGCTTTGGTGATTTGTGATTCCCAAAAACTGTCAATAGACTAGACCTCATAACTGGAAAAAATGAAAGGCTGCAGCATGGACAACCTTGTCTGGCACTGTTAATCTATCTCGGTTTGCTTAAAATTTTTTGGCAGATTACAAAACCCATAACCTCTAGGGAATTTATCCAATCAGTTGAACCCCAGTCATTTTCATCATTCAATATTGGTACTTGTGGTTTGTTGGGCTGTATATTGGGAAGAGAATTGCTGGTATAAAATAAATGTTTGTTCTGAAATCCCTTTCAGCACCCAGTTTTTATCAAGCAGCTTTAGACACGTAGTAATAAATCAATCTCTAGATGAATGGTTCCAAACTCTTTTACCTACATTATGTCAAGGGTATTGAAAGGGCCATGCTGACTGTCAGTGGGAGTCAACATGAACATCTGGAGGAATGCTTAGGGAAATGAGCTATTACTGTCAGCGGGAGTTAATGGAAAGTGATACCTCATGTTTGTGACCTGAGAAAGTTGCTGCGGGGACTGGTGCAGTATCCATGCTGACTGTATATTGTACTCATCTTAATCAGTTTGCTGAAACTCCCAAGATCGGCTCTGTAACCAGCGAGGCAAGTAGATACAGTTCCATGAAGATGACAACCAAGAAAGTATAGGGGATGCAGTATGAGAATTTATTTTATCTAAGACTTGAAGACAATGATTGATATAAATAGTTATGTAATTTGAGACGTCTTGCTGTGAATCAAAACTACTGTAGCTCCCAGATATTGAGAGATTTGATTGACTTCACTAGTCGCCAGTACAAGAAACTTAACACCTATACATTCGTTATCGGAAAATTATAATATAATAATATACTATAATATAATAATAAATAATAATAATGTTAAACATACAGTAATGTATAGTTAACCCTGGTTACTATAAAACATCTGCAAAAATATTTCACATGGCACATTTTCTAATTTTAACAAATCACTGAACAGCAATAAAATAGAATCAATTGGTCCGTTCAAGGGTTTGCATATCTTTTTCTGATTGTTGTTACATGGTAAAACTAACGGCTAAACTGCAGGTTTCGGTTCTACCCAAAGTGGCCCAATGATGTTGGAGACAGGAAAGTGTTATGATCTCTCCAGAACCTTTTTGAAAGCTGCAGCCACTGGAAAGTCCATGGTTTTGGATTATTGTCTTGTTTGGCTAATAACTATTTTGTTCCAAAAACGGGTATAAATAGGACCATAAGTCATTGTTATTACATGTTTGCATGTGAAGCTTGTTGCAAAGAAGTCAAGTGTATCCAAGGTGTAGTGTGCTCGCTTGTTATACTCCAGCATGACCCTGTACTAAATGGTATGCAGGAGACTTTTTAAATGGCTGCTACTAACAACATTTCTATGGGGATACACTGGCCTGGTCTCTCCATGAGTAGTTTTTGTCTATATACTGATAGCAATGAGGTAATTAAGGGTTGACTAATATACATACAGTATGACATTACATTTCCTTTAAGAAATAGAGGAGACACTGGTTTTAAAACATGTTTTACAAGCCAACGCTGCCCTAAAGCCACAACACAACTGTAATGTTATACAGTTCATAGAAGTAGCTGGTTACATACAGTTTATACCATTACATGTCGAATATTAACCACACAAAAAAAAAATGGTTTTTCAATTGTTTTCCATGAGGCTAGTTTATACCACTGATGTAAACATATTTCCAAAACAGTCAATCGTCCAGATTTTGGTGGGCAGACTGTTTTTAGGGGCTTGTCCCATGGAGAAATGTATTGGGTGGTAAGGGTGCCGTTGGCCATGCTCATGTGACCTTTGATTTGTGGAGGAATGAGAATGTAAGGCATTGGCCATTCAGAAAGCTCTTATATTTTCGTCTGGTAAATGATTATGTAGAGGTTCTATGGTTTTCATTTGTAGGAGCTTACTCCTTGGTAGCATTTGGCTCTTGATCAGCCTTGAGAAGGAACAGCAGATTGCGGTTTGTTGCTGGCTCTGGATACAGTTGCAGTTAATCTTATGTAGAGGAAACCAGACATTAGGATGTTTATAACCATTAATTCACAGTGATAGGCATTTATTTGAAGAATGTGCATGAAAAAGATATGAAATGTTTATAGAAGAGCCTGGAAACCATGGTAATGAAAAAAACAGATTTAAAAATGAATATTTATTGATCCTTTAATAATGGCAAAGCAATAACCCATCCAAAATAGTAAAAGGCCCTTCATTCAGATAATGTTTTTTCAAACTTCACCCTACGTACCAGTCTCAAAAAGACAAAAAACACAACAACTATAAACTATACTTAAATTTAAAAAACCATGGCATCATGATCTTAGGCAATCCATCAATTCCTTCTTAGCAAATTTGAAAGAAGATGAGATGTGGACTGGCCCTATCCACATCTCACCCCTGGATTCCCCAGCTATTCCCCATAATGCTCAGGTAGTCTGAGACAGCAGGACAGGATAAGGATGTCTGGGAAAACTGGGAGGGGTGTTTAATTGGAAAAAATCTTTTTTTCTTCTGGGTCAAGATACGGAGCATGTCTGTACCACTGGTAGGGGTAAGAGAGTGTAATTGTAGTGAAGGCATTGACGTTCTGAGCTGCTGATTCTGTGTAGGAAGCATTTAGTAAGGCAGGTGGGGACATCATTCATCATCCCATTTCTTGCTACACACAGGATACACACAGTATCAATCTGTAAGATCTGTTGTGATCTTTCAAAGATATAGCTACACACAGTCAATGTTCTCCATTTATAGGGAAATTGTTTGTGATTGCCACACACCATACTACAGTACAGTGAGCCCACCATGACAGAGGGAAATTGGCCCTAAGGTAAGTTTATACCCAAGCTTAAGGTCACAGCCTATCTAGAACAAGGCTAAATTCTGCCCTGATTACTGTTTATAGCAGCGACAACATTTTATCTACAAATATCTAAACCAATGAGAGGACTGCTATGTAAATACTGAGTCACATGCTGGCTTAATGACGAACCATCCCAATGAGTTTTATATAAATCAGTGACCTACAGCACAAGAAACCACTCAATGTGTCACACCTGCCCATCAGTAAGACAATTCCACCAAGTACCTGCCTACTCGCTTTTAGGAAACGCATTGTCCTATGTGTCACAGCTGAGTGCCTCTAAAGTGTATGGAATTCAGATAAGCCAACATTGTCACAAAATGCTATATCTCAATTTACATTTGAAGCAGAGCTAAACTGTCAATGGCTATAGCTACCAGTAAGCCACATTCTATAGCAGTTAGCCTACTTTCAAAAAAAGGGTTGCAAAACCTTCCATTACTGAAACAAGAGAATATACTAATGGTTCCATGGACCAGCAATCATGGTTGTACGATATCAGGATATTCTAATATACGATTGTGTATGACTAATAAACGATAAATTTTCCTATCGGAACAGTTAAAAAAAATTTTTGGGAATGCCTGGATTGTACGAACACAACGTTACGGTTATAGCCACAATAAGGAAGCAGCAAAAAAGTAGCAATTATTGTATCACTGACAGGTCACGGTTGTGTATATGAGTCTTCTATTGTCTAAGGGACAATAGCTCTTATCTACTCATGTTAATGGATATTAATATTTCAGTTGATCAGCCCTATATCATTAATTGTCATGTGTTCAAAAATAATCAGGTCCACTGCCACCCTGACCCTCGGAGACGCATTAACAGCCATAGTACTACATGTTACTACATGACTTTCATAGTGTGTGAAGAACAGCCAATTAAACTGTTTTCACAAAACTAAGGAGAGGATTTAGGGGAAAAATTTTAAAAATAACATTAAAGCAGGTGTATCTACTAAATTGTTAATACCCCTCAGATGTACAATGTGCAGCCGCTCCATATTCTGTTACCCTTTTATACTGTTATATTATTATACCCGAAATAAAAAACAATGAAACTTTGTGACTTTAAGAGGGGAACATGACTTTTTTTTTTTAAAGCTCATTACAACCATTTCATTACATACATTGTTTACATACAGCAGTGGCTAAGCTTGGGTCAATAATGATTTGTATAGCTTTATTGACTCATTCAACTGTTGACAATAGAACAACTCATTGCTTTTGGTATTAATGGACATGTTCAATGTGAAATCACAAATAGATAACAGAACATTCTTATCTCACAAACAAGTTAATGACTTTTAATTTCATATCAGCACCCTCATTATTTCACAGGGAAGAACATGCTCCAAAGATTAAAGCGTTTTGAAATATTTTTACCACATTGTATTCTAGACCAAACGTTCGTTAATTAAGGAAAGTTCGTCATAAATGTACAACCCGCATATGTCCCTAAGATTAAGAAATAGATTTAACACCTGGCAACGTGTGATAATGTGTAAGTTGCGTGTCCAACACAACAATGGTCACCATCTAATATTGAAACCAGTGGGTCAATACGGCCGGTGTCGGCTTTTTGGCTGAAGTGAAGATTATCCCGCAGCAGGAAACCTTCTTGGAATCAAAGAAAACATCCATAGGGGTGATTTTTCCCATGCTTTAAAGGTTTGTTGTCGGACATACCAAGTGATGGACCTTGTTAGTCTCGGATGGGTGGAGATCTTCCTATTAGTGTTCTACTAATCCACTGCAGAGTTTGGGTTTTATATCTTCCAAAGAAGGAACTACCAGGAAATGCCCCATAAACAGCATGTGTTTGGTTTGTACCTAGGTCCCCTTTTTCTCAAAACCCCCAAAGATTTATGATGTTAGTGTATGTGTGTGTATGAATATGAGTTAGTGTTTAATAGAGTTAGTGTATGGTGTATGTAATATGAGTTAGTGTATGTGTGTATGTAATATGAGTTAGTGTAATGGAATATGAGTTAGTGATAGTGTGTATGTAATATGAGTTAGTGCATGCGTGTATGTAATATGAGTGGATGATCTATATAAAAAAGAATATATGTATAGTAAATTTTCTCAAAGTGCTGTCCTTTAATTACTATATTATAGGGTGTTTGTTCTAGCAATTAGTGGGCCCTTGATTACAGGGGTTTTTAGGATGCAGGCAGTCGGGGAGGAGTGAACTAAGTAGGACAATACTCTGGGTAATGTATACTCAGCTTGTTGCTGGTTTCTTGTTAACCTTAAAGGAGAATCAGAATACTCAGAATCAGAAAATATCCTCTCTAAAAAAACACCTAAACTGTAAAATCCACTACAGTATATAGCATTAAAGTAAATGTAGCCCCCTGAAGAATTATGCAATAACCGGTGTGATTACAGTGAATGGCCACTCCCCAACCTCAGTCACACACACTCCCTTGCCTAACCTGTCCTGTAAACAGATTGGTCTAGAGGCTACTAGTGGGTGTGGCCATCTGCAGCATCTTAGGACTAAGCATGTGTAAAGAACATAATGGTCTGTGACCACACCGGTGTGTGATACTGGGATGTTGGGAAAATAAAGCTCAAAACCCCAATGTTGGAAAGGTAAATTTTCTCATTCAACTGTATCAAAAAAAAAAGTGGACCGACACAGATTACTGCTTTTATATAAGGTTTATTCCTTCTGATTAAGTATGTTCTGAGGTTTTAGTTTTCCTTTAACACTAAAATGTTCTGTGATAATCTTTAGCATTTTTTTTGGCTCTGCTTGATATTATTTGACAGTCCAGTGATTGGCACATACATTTTAAGCAGTTAAAAGCAGATTCTAACTCAAAAAATAATCCATTGCGGCGTTCCAACTATTTTGTCCTGTTTGTATCATTTCTTATCTGAGAAGATGTAGAAAAACATTGCAGCACTATCCAAATCTAGCCCCAGAGCAATGATATTACCTGAACATTATCCTATCTACTACACAGGGTAATCAGCAGTTATAGTTCAAAACACAGGACTGACAGCACTTGAATTTGCCTTTCAGATCTTAAATCACCTAATATGGTTTTACTGTAACACGGAATGTCAACAGATATAACTGATCCGATAAGACAGGATGATGTGGTTTCCAGTATTACGTGTTGGTTGTTTTGCTTTAAAGCCCAATTGAATTTCCTCAAAAGGTAAATAAAACATTTAGATATCAGTGGAGTGTCAAACTTATATGAACTACTAGACCCGGGAGAAGAGAAAGGATGCATTGCCAGTTGAGCTTATTTTAGCCTCTGATTGGCTGAAGGAATAGAATTGTCTAATCATAAGTGAAAGCTATGTTTTGTCCTTTCATTAACTCAATATTGCATAGGTAGCCATATAAAATGCAAGTGTGGTCCCTGTGTCCGTGTGTGTCCTGCAGTTACCTCTGTTTGCCACTTGGTGTGCATTCTATTCTCAGGCTGCTGCTATTTCCCTTCAGGCAATTACAGAGTGCATTGACAGTGCTTACCTCCCCCCCGCAGCCTCTCAGCCCCTTCATTTTCTTTCGTGCAGGAAAGTCTTTTACTGTGCGGCATAATTACTTTTGCGTACCTCCATCAGCGTCTCATGGGCGGGAAGTAACACACGCACCGGTGTGTGTGGAAAGCGTTGTTATGGTAACTGTTTAGACGCGCGGTTGATTATGGCATGCGGCGGAAAGTGTTGTCATGTTAAAACTGTTTAGACACTGAAGCGTATGGATGGCTGCACAGTCCCCTGCTTTTCCAGGTAAATAGCGTAACAAGGGTTGTTAGAGACAGAAGACCCTCTTTAGAGAACAACCTAAAGGAACAAGGACAGTGGGTTATAGAGGGGCTGAGGGAAGAAAACAGTTCTATGCAAAGTGTGATGGACAGGGGCTGCGGGGGAAAGGTCCCTCAAAGTGTATGGACAGAGGCTGAGGGAAAAATGTCCCCAAGTGTATGGACAGGGGCTGAGGGGAAAAGGTCCCTCCAAAGTGTTGGTATGGAAGGGGCTGAGGGAAAAGGTCCCTCCAAAGTGTATGGACAGGGGCTGAGGGATGAAAAAAGGTCCCTCAAAGTGTATGGACAGGGGCTGAGGGAAAAGGTGTCCCTCCAAAGTGTCTGGACATGGGCTGAGGGAAAAAAGGTCCCTCCAAAGTGTATGGACAGGGGCCTGAGTGAAAAAAAGTCCCTTCAAAGTGTATGGACAGGGCTGAGGGGAAAAGGTCCCTCCCAAGTGTATGGACAGGGGCTGAGGGAAAAAGGTCCTCCAAAGTGTATGGACGGGGGCTGAGGGAAAAGTCCCTCCAAAGTGTAGGACAGGGGGAGGGAAAAAAAGGTCCCTCCAAAAGTATAGGGACCGGGGTGAGGGGAAAAGGTCCCTCCAAAGGTATGGACCGGCGGCTGCGGGAAAAAAAAGTCCCTTCAAAGTGTATGGACGGGCTGAGGGAAAAAAGGTCCTCAAAGATGTATGGACAGGGTCGTGAGGGAAAAAAAGCCCTCAAAGTGTATGGACAGGGGCTTGAGGGAAAAAGGTCCTTCAAAGTGTATGGACAGGGGTGAGGGAAGAAAAAAAAAAAAGGTCCCTCCCAAGGTGTATGGACAGGGGTGAGGGAAAAAAGTCCTCCAAAGTGTATGGACAGGGGTGAGGGAAAAAGGTCCCTTCAAAGTGTAGGGACAGGGGGATGAGGAAAAAGGTCCCTTCAAAGTGTATGGACAGGGGCTATGGAAGGGAAAAAAGGTCCCTCCAAAGTGTATGGACAGGGGCCTGAGGGAAAAAATGGTCCCTTCAAAGTGTATGGACAGGGGCTGAGGGGAAAAGGTCCCTCAAGGGTATGGACAGGGGCTGAGGGAAAAAAGTCCCTCAAAGTGTATGGACAGGGGCTGAGGGAAAAAAAGTCCCTTCAAGTGTAGGACAGGGGCTGAGGGAAAAGGTCCCTCCAAAGTGTAGGGGACAGGGGATGAGGGGAAAAAAAGTCCCTTTCAAAGTGTATGGACAGGGGGCTGAGGGAAAAAGGTCCTCAAAAGTGTCATGGACGGGGCTGAGGGAAAAAGGTCCCTACAAAGATATGGACGGGGCTGAGGGGAAAAGGTCCCTCCAAGTGTATGGACAGGGGCTGAGGGAAAAAAAAAAGGTCCCTTCAAAGGTATGGACAGGGGCTGAGGTGAGGGGAAAAAGGTCCTTCCAAAGTGTATGGACAGGGGCCTGAGGGAAAAAAAGTCCCTCAAAAGTGTGATGAACAGGAAGCGGATGAGGAGGGAAAAAAGTCCCTTCAAAGTGTATGGCACAGGGGCATGAGGTGGGGAAAAAGGTCCCTCCCAAAAGTGTATGGACAGGGGCTGAGGGGAAAAAAAAGTCCCTTCAAAGTGTATGGGACAGGGCTGAAGGGAAAAAGGTCCTTCCAAAGTGTATGGACAGGGGCTGACGGGAAAAAAAAAAAGGTCCCTTCAAAAGTGTATGGCAGGGGCTGAGGGGAAAAAAGGTCCCTTCAAAGTGTATGGACAGAGGGGTGAGGGAAAAAAGGTCCCTCAAAGTGTATGGACAGGGGCTGAGGGAAAAAAGGTCCTCCAAAGTGTCATGGACAAAAAGGGCAAGCTGAGGGGAGAAAAAGGTCCCTTCAAAGTGTATGGACAGGGGCTGAGGGGAAAAAGGTCCCTCCAAGTGTATGGACAGGGGCGGAGAGGAGAAAAGGGTCCTCCAAAGTGGATGGACAGGGGCTGAGGGAAAAAAAAGTCCTTCAAAGTGTATGGACAGGGGCTGAGGAAAAAAGGTCCCTTCAAAGTGTATGGACAGGGGAGAGGGAAAAAAGTCCCTCCAAAGTGTATGGACAGGGGTGAGGGAAAACAGGTTCCTTCAAAGTTATGGACAGGGGCCGAGGGGAAAAGGTCCCTCCAAAGTGTATGGACAGGGGCTGAGGGCAAAAAAAGTCCCTTCAAAGTGTATGGACAGGGGGTCTGAGGGAAAAAAAGGTCCCTTCAAAGTGTGTATGGACAGGGGCTGAGGGAAAAAGTCCCTCCAAAGTGTATGGACAGGGGCTGAGGGAAAAAAAAAAGTCCCTTCAAAGTGTAGGACAGGGGTGAGGGGAAAAAGGTCCCTCCAAAGTGTATGGACAGGGGATGAGGGAAAAAAGGTCCCTCCAAAGTATATGGGACGGGGCTGAGGGGAAAAGGTCCCTCTCAAAGTGTATGGCACAGGGGCTGAGGGAAAAAAAGTCCCTTCAAAGTGTATGGACAGGGCTGAGGAAAAGGTCCTCCAAAGTGTATGGACAGGGGCTGAGGGAAAAAAAGTCCCCTCACAAGTTGTGATGAACAGGGGCTGAGGGAAAAAAGGTCCTCCAACGTTGTTGGACAGGGGCTGAGGGGAAAAGGGTCCCTCCAAAGTGTAGGGACAAGGGATAGGGAAAAAAAGTCCTTCAAAGTGTTGGACAGGGGCTGAGGGGAAAAAAGGTCCTTCCAAAGTGTATGGACAGGGGCTTGAGGGAAAAAAAGTCCCTTCAAAGTGTATGGGACAGGGGCTAGAGGGAAAAAGGTCCCTTCAAAGTGTATGGACAGGGGCTGAGGGGAAAAGGTCCCTCCAAAGTGTAGGGACAGGGGCTGAGGGAAAAAGGTCCCTCCAAAGTGTATGGACAGGGGCTGAGGGAAAAAAAGGTCCCCAGTTGACAAGGCGAGACAAGGTCCAGGGTAGGACAGGGCTGAGGGAAAAAAAGGTCCCTTCAAAGTGTATGGACAGGGGCTGAGGGAAAAAGGTCCCTCCCAAAGGTATGGACAGGGGCCGGGGAGAGAAAAAAGAATCCAAGGTTAAGGGTCGGGAAAAATCCTTCAAAGTGTATGGACAGGGGTTGGAAAGGCCAAAGGAGGAGCGAGGGGAAAAGGTCCACCAAAGGTATGGACAGGGGCTGGCGGGAAAAAAGCCTTCAAAGTGGTATGGGACAGGGGCGCTGAGGGGAAAAAAGTCCTTCAAGTGTATGGACAGGGGCTGAGGAAAAAGGTCCCTTCAAAGTGTATGGACAGGGGTGTGAGGAAAAAAAGTCCTTCAAGTGTATGCGACGGGTGAGGAAAAGGGTCCTCACAAGTGTATGGACCGGGGCTGAGGGACAAGGGTTCCCTCCAAAGATATGGACCGGGTGAGGGGAAGACAAAGCCCCTTCCCTGTGGGGGTACTGAAAGGCTCGGTACTTCTTTTCTCTATTTACCTATGCCCTTGGACAACTCATTAGTTCATTTGGATTTCAGTATTTACCTATGCCCTTGGACAACTCATTAGTTCATTTGGATTTCAGTATCACTTCAGTATCTGACCCAGATCTCTCTACAACATCCTAGGTCCCCAACTGCCTTAGTGCCATCTCTGCCTTCATGTCCTGCCGCATCCTCAAACTGAACATGGTCAAGACTGAACTTGCCATTTTCCCACCCTCAGGATCTGTTCCCCTCCCTAGACTTACTATTAATATTAACAACACACCAATGTCTCCATCTCCTCATGTCTGTTGCCTGGGAATAACGCTAGATTCAGATCTTTCCTTTAAACCCCATGTCAACTCGCTTGCCCAACTGTGGGCTCCAACTCAAAAACATCTCTCGCATTCATCCCTTCCTCTCGCACGATTTTACCAAAATCCTAGTTCATGCCCTTATCATATCCCGACTCGATTATTGCAATACACTCCTGTCCCCCTAGCACCACTTCAAACCACCGAGTCGGGATATGATAAGGGCATGAACTAGGATTTTGGTAAAATCGTGCGAGAGGAAGGGATGAATGCGAGAGATGTTTTTGAGTTGGAGCCCACATTGGCAAGCGAGTGACATGGGGTTTAAAGGAAAGATCTGAATCAGCGGTTTTCCCAGGCAAAAGACATGAGGAGATGGAGACATTGGTGTGTTGTTAATATTAATAGTAAGTCTAGGGAGGGGAACAGATCCTGAGGGTGGGAAAATGGCAAGTTCAGTCTTCCATGTTCAGTTGAGGATGCGGCGGACATGAAGGCAGAGATGGCACTAAGGCAGTGGGACCTAGGATGTTGTAGAGAGATCTGGGTCAGATACTGAAGTGATACTGAAATCCAAATGAACTAATGAGTTGTCCAAGGGCATAGGTAAATAGAGAAAAGAAGTACCGAGCCTTTCAGTACCCCCACAGGGAAGGGGCGGGGTTGAGCAAATTTCAGAGTGTAAAACACAGGGAGATTCAATAAAAGTTCTTATCGTTTAAAATGGTGCTAATTTTGCCCCAAACAATCAGATCTTATTTAACATTTGAAAGCTAACATCTGATTGGTTGGGGCAAAATAGCACCATTTTAACGATAAGAACTTTTATTGAATAACCCTTTTAAAGTCCTACCAGAGAGATAGGAAGGTAGCCAAGAAAGTACAGTATCCTTTATACTAAGGAGACCAGGATTTGAAGAAGTAGAGGGTGATCAACAATATCAAAAGCCGAGGACAGATCTAGAAGAATAGGCAAAGGGTAGGGACCTTAGATTTGGCACTAAGTAGATCATTGGTCACTTAGTGAGAGCAGTTTCCGTGTAGTGGTTAGGGGGGAAGCCTGACTGGAGATGGTCAAGAGAGAGTTATTAGAGAGGCGACCAACCAGTTCAACATAGACATGTCCTGGATAAGCTTAGACAAGGATATCGCAGTTAATAAGCCAGAATATTATCCATCATGTACTTCTACTTTTTTGATGAGCTGCCAAGCAATAAAACATACGAATTACCAAAACTTTAGCCAGATATTTTTGCCAATGTTTTCTAAGCTTAGCTACAACTTTGCTTCAACCTATCATTGCAAACTTTCAGATAGTTAAGCTGATTTTCGCTATCTGGGAGTTTTACCTTCAACATTTCCTGTCCTGGCCCATTTATTTGCAATTGGAAGTCAAGTGCACAAATGAACGGGAAAAGCAGTTGTGTTGGAAGTCCATCAAACATTATGTAACAGCTTTACCTTTAAAGCTAGGTACACACAGTCCAGATTTCTGAAAGATGACAGACAGGATCTGCAATAGGGAGTCTAGCGCGCCAATAGAAATTTTTGGACTTTCCCAACGAGTGCTCAGCCGACCAATCATTCGGAGGCCGCGCGCTCGTTTGGGAAACGAACGTACACACATAACGATAAAGCCCCGGATCCGAGAGCTTACAGTCTAGAGGAGATGGGGATAAGACATAAGGTGAAGCAGATCAGTAGCTGTAACTAAGTTGTCAGTGGAGTATAACTAGCGATGGGTCAGTAAGAGGGGTAGAAGTGTCTAAAGCTTTCCATAAAGGTGAAAGCAAATCTTTACAATTATTTGACAGCACTGGCAGAGTAAAAACAAGTTTAATTGTTTATAGAAAAAACAACTGGGTTTAGTAAAACTGGGTTTTAGTAAGCTGTCCATGCTTCTCGGATTTGTATACCTGATTGCATGATTATATTGCCCCAGTCCAGTCAAGGTCTAGATCAGTGAAAGAAGCATAAATATAGTTGTTGTGGGGGCCTGTTTCTGACAGAGCAGGATTATCCACAAGGGCCCAGGAAACTTTTGGGGACCCAGCTTTCAGAAGTGATGGCCTTGCGTAGGGCCCAACATGATCTTATCCCAACTCTGGTTTCTGATAAGGTACAGACTCACTCCTTATCCAAACCCAGATCACAGATTGTCCTGTCTTACTTTGGCTGCAAGTGAAGAAAGGCTCGTGTCAGACCAACAAAGAAAAATTGCAAATTCCCTTGCCTGTTTCATTGATCATACCTTTAAAGGGCATGTCCACCCCAAAACTATAATCCCCCCAAATACTGGCCCCACCATGTAGTGTAGTCTAATCTTACTCACATCCCAGCTCCAAAGGGTTCTCCTGTAGTCCCCCCCCCCAAAGTCCAAAAACTGCCCACCAGGAGGCTAGCAGAGTCCATATAGGACTCCTTTCGGCCTCCGGGAGAAGTTTGGCATGCGTACTGCAGCCCTTCTCCCCTCCCTTCCCGATTCCTCCCCCTAGGTAAATTTTTAATATATAAGATTGCCCAAGGGTCCCCAGCCCCAACCGCTATATTATGTTCTTTAGAAGCTCCCCAAACTTACTTACCTCTCCTCTTTCCTCGGCGAAGTGAGCTGCCGGCAGCCGCGCATGTTGGCTGCCGCTCAGCCAATCACAGACGGGCTGCCGGTCCGCCCCTCTGCTTGCATTTTCTCGCAAGCAGAGGGCCGGGAGCGTGGGGAGGAAAGAGGGAGGTAAGTAGAGTTTGAGGGCTTTCTAAAGATACAAATATAGCGGTTGGGGCTGGGAGCCCTTGGGGAATATTTTATTTTTTATTTTGGGTGGACATACCCTTTAAGACATAGGTCGACCTTTATCATAGCATGCTGCTCTCAACAATAGATGTAAGGCCAATGATCTAAAGGTTCGTACACACATGCGATTGCAAGTGGCGAAACGGCCGTTCGGACGGGGATCGTTGCCCGATTCGCGGATGGATCTCCAAACAAGCGGCCGTTCGTACACATCGTGCGTACAGGTAGGCAAATGCGATTGCACGGTGTACAAACTTTAGATCATTGGCCTTCACATCTATTGTTGAGAGCAGTATGCTATGATCCTATGATAATGGTCGACCCAAAGAAAGTGTTAATTGAGTTTTGGGCCAAGAAAAGCTAGTTTGTTTTGAATTTAAATGCTTATCATAAGGTTAATTGCACAGGGGGTGCCAGATCTATTTATTTTTCTATTAGATATGCTTTCAGTTTAAACGGCTGTATAAACATTATTATAAGAGATTTGGTACTTTGAGCTTGTTGTTTACCTGTTCCATTTAGAGCAGCTGTCAGACAACTGTCAGGCGTCAGGCAAAATAAAATGAGAAACTGTATTCAACTGGGAAAGATTATTTTTACACAATACGAGAGGTGACTCTACATTTAATAAATCTGGCTACATTTGAAGATGAAATTATCCACCACATGCTGTATTTTCAGTATCTTTGCCCTTAGGGCAACTGCGGTCTCCAAACATGTTTATTTTTAAACGAAAGACCAGGTTCCTACCTTTAAAACGAGCCATCAACTACCTCTCTACGTGCTGCACAGCCCAAAATATGAAGAAATCACTGATCAGAAAGTTAGGGGTGGGGAATTCTGAATCTGTGGTCAGAAATACTACTTCCTCCTCTAATCTGTAGTTGGCACATGCTCAGTGCATGACTGAAGGGTAGGAGGGGGGTGGGGGAGAACAGCACAGCACTGCTTTTTTTAATGCCTCCCACTTGCTGGCCCTTCCCACTCACGAGGTCCTGTGGCCCCTCCCCCACTTGCACCTTAGACCAATACCCCCTACCCCTACAGAAGACTGTGTAAAGAAGCCTTTTAGCTGAGAAAGAATCAGACAAAGTTTTAAAACTGCTGATTTTTTTCTGTGCTAAAAAGGCTGCTTTTACAGTTTTTTGTAAGGGGGGGGTATTGGTCTGAGGTGCAGGTGGGGAAGGGGCAATGGGGAGCCCACAAGGGGGAGGGGTCATTGGGGTCCATGAGTGCTGGGTGGAGGGGCCATGGGTCCTGTGAGTGGGCAGGGCACAGAGCCATGAGTGGGAGGGGCCACAGGAGGCTGCAAGGGAAAGTCCAAGGGGGATGCAAGGGAAGGGGCCAGGGTGGGTCTGCAAGGGGAGGGGCCAAGGGAACCCACGAGGAGGAGGAGACACAGGGAAAAGGGACCGTTACATGGTTTCAGAGCAGGAAGTGTAGGGAATCTGGTGATGCTGTACCATATCACAAAATAATATCTTCAAAACTATGTAAAATAAATAATAAAAGTAAATTGAAATATTCTCAGGAAAGAAAATTCCTGTCAATTACCTAAAAACATTTTTGGACCACAGTTACCCTTTAACCTACAAATAGTTTCGATTTTTAGATTTTTTCTAATCAATGTCAATTATATTGTTTGGACAGTCTGTTTCTTCTTAGTTTTATAATGCAGGTTACTAGGGGAAAGTGTCAGCAGTCAGTATTTGCCCACACATGCCAAAAAGCTTAATGAGACTGTGACAAAACCAGAGAACGCCTATTTAAGGGTATAATGTGCCAAAACTCCCATAGAAACATTTTCACTAAGGTGACTGCAGATCCCAAACACATAGGAACAAAACATTGCTAATGTCTGTTAAAGGCCTTTAGAATAATCACATTAACCATCACTTGGCTCATAACTACAGTAATGTGTTTATCATAACTACAGTAATGTGTTTATCATAACTACAGTAATGTGTTTATTATAACTACAGTGATGTGTTTATTATTATAACTACAGTAATGTGTTTATCATAACTACAGTAATGTGTTTATTATAACTACAGTAATGTGTTTATTATAACTACAGTAATGTGTTTATTATAACTACAGTAATGTGTTTATTATTATAACTACAGTAATGTATTTATTACAACTACAGTAATGTGTTTATTATCATAACTACAGTGATGTGTTTATTATCATAACTACAGTAATGTGTTTATTATAACTACAGTAATGTGTTTATTATGACTACCGTAATGTATTTATTATAACTACAGTAATGTGTTTATTATCATACCTACAGTAATGTTTATTATCATAACTACAATAATGTGTTTATTATCATAACTACAATAATGTGTTTATTATCATAACTACAGTAATGTGTTTATTATAACTACAGTAATGTGTTTATTATAACTACAGTAATGTATTTATTACAACTACAGTAATGTGTTTATTATCATAACTACAGTAATGTGTCCAACTGGGCTTGTTGGAATGACTTTATTTGTCCACGACTCGAGTTCATTATATCACATGATTCGGAAGTGCAGAGTTCGCACTATTGAGGAAATCTGGCATCTGGCATACGTTCCATTTTTTTAACTGCTCCTCCTTGCCCTACCCTGGTACTACACTGAGACTCTGAGTGATCTGCCAGCTTGTTAATTATCATAGGGTTTGATTTCTCTTTATACCCTCTCTATATAGGATTATATTTTTTTTTTTACATTAAGGGTTTATATTTGATGTATGTCCTTGTTTATTGGGGTGGGTTTTTAGGGGAAACCCTGAGGGGCATTATGTGTCCTTTATCTCTATATATACCGGTATATACACTGTATTAGAGGGATGTGGCTGCAGGAGGATGTGCTTTTAAATGAATGTATGCACTTTATCTGATCTATTTTGTTGTTGAGTTGGAATAAAATATTTGATTGTGTTTTACACTCAATTTGGATTGGCACGTACGTTGCCGCATCACGGTTTTCTTTCCCTTTTTTCTACCTCTTCTTTCTCCTCTTTTGCTTTTGTCTTACTCCCCCTCCCACTTTTTTCCTTTCTTCTGATTTTTTCTGTACATTATGTTCTGTGTGCTAGTATTGTATTTTTTTGTGGTGAAGATTGTGATGTGAAAATTTTTTTTTTTATTTTTTTGTCTTAAAGAAAAAGAAATGGGGGAAAGAAGAGGAGGGAAAAAAGAAAGGAGGAGAAAATAAAGAAGGGATGAGAATAAAAAGAATTTTTATGAAATAAAGAAAGAATTGGGAGGAAGAAAGATAGTTATATAAAAAAAATAGTATAAAAAAATATTTTATAATACATATATTATAATAAAAGGTTATAATAACTAAATTGTTTTATTATAACTACAGTAATGTGTTTATTATATAACTACATAATGTGTTTTATATAAGTATTATTACTAAACTACAGTATTTTTATTATATACTACAGTAAGTTTATATCTTAACTACGTAATTGTTTATTTCATAATACATAATGTTTTTTTATTAACCACAATTTGTCACTTTATTGTTTTTTAATTCTTACATTTTATGTTTATTTGAAAATACTAGAATGTTTTATTATCATAACTAACAGTAATGTTTTTTATAACAACATTACTTTTTTTTTTATTACGCATAACTACTGCTATTTTAATCAATAAACTGTATGCAGTTTACAGTGTATATTGCAATTAAATCTTAGAAATAACAATGTAAGTGTCCTCTGGTGCACAGTTTTAGAAAACTAGATCATGATATGTAAAGTACTCGGGTTTAAACTAACGGGCAGATGCAATATTGCAACTTCCCGCTTCTTACCTTTACACAATCCCGCAATGCAATACCGGATGTAAACAAAATTGCAATCCCCATAGAGATAAGAAGCGATGAGTTGCACAAGTCTAAAGTTTTGCGCAAAAAGTAACGTTAAAAATTGGATCAAAACACATTAACCCAATATGACATGGGGTTAACGCGGGTTTAACACCTAATAAAGGACAACTAAAGTGATAAAGTACATATTGTACATATTGCAAAAGTGCATATTGTACATATTACAAAGTACATATTGCATTGTATATAATGCACCTACTCAGAGTGACATCAGCCCAATGGCAGGGAAGATATGGGGTTTTAAAGTTGTCCCATGGGGGCTGCCATCTTGGCTCCTCCTCCTGTACCCACTTGGTATTGCACATGCGCAAGAGGGACTGAGGATAAATAACAAACTCATCTTTATTACGCACTTATACTAAAGCTAGGTAAACACAGCATTGATAAAGCCCCATCGGATCTGACGGTATTGGGGCTTTATCGGTACTGTGTATACCTAGCTTTCTCAAACGAACGTTCGGGTCGGCCGAGCACTCGTTCGGGAAGGAGGGAAAATTTCCCTCTGTTGTGGTAGACTTCATATAGAGCGATTTGGCTGTGGCCGAGGGAAACACACAGTCCCGAACATTTACAGCATAGGGAGAACGCTCGGGACTGTGTATATGGATTTTTGGAAAATTACAGACTGCACATGTATTTTAAAAGAACAAGCTTGCTAAATCCTATTTAAAGTGAATATTTATAAAATATAGTTATGCTTGCTTATTTTTTTCTACTAGATAAGCTGAACAAAACTAGGTCTGAGAGCTAGGCCACACTAAAGCGTTTTTCACACTTTGGGGAAGCGATATTGCTTGCGTTGCGCATGGATTTTGGTAAGAATGGAAATCACGGGTTCCCAAAAATTCATGGGATTTCTGATGAACATGCAATTGCGTTTCTGTTTCCATTTCCTTTTTTTATGCAAATGCACACATTTCCAGAATGGAAACTAGCACAATCGCATGCACAAACGCAGACAATGCGCGACAATGCACCAGAATCTTGCATTTACCTTTAAAATGTGCTGAAATGTCTGTAGCCCTGTAATTAGTTTATTTCCTCTCTTTAAATTGTATTTCAGGATAGTAAATATTGTAGCAGACCATGCACAGCACATTGTTTAGTTTTTAGGGGGGGTTGATGTGTATGTAAAAGGATAAATGATGTCACTATAATATCACATATGCTGCAACATAATCAATATTGTGCAGAAACATACCCTCCACCAAAGGTGCATTTACAGAAACAACATAGCAGCAGGCATCCCATCCCTTCTTTTTGGGGGGGCTAGGGGCGTAACTGACCCCTCCCCTGACTCCGCCCCTTTAGTGGCATCAGTGACGTCACATCACTCGGCCATGCCTCCTTCTCACCACCCTGCCCGGAAGCCAGGTTGGGCAGGGTGGGAGGTCTGTAGCAGTGGCGGGGGGGGGGGGTAGTAGGAGAGCACATAGCACAGAGCTGTGTAATGTGATGGCCTAAGCCTAAGACTTTATTTTGTTCTCAGTTTTCTGAATGATATTTGGACCAGCTGGAAAAGAAAATCTTGTGTTAAGACTAGTGGAATTTAATGAGTTAGATCTGACAAAATTGGTCATTACAGACTTTCGAGATTTTCCTTCTAAAGAGAGAGATAGCAGAAAAGAACCACTGACCACAGACTCCATGGGATCCGAGGTACGGACAATGGTACAAACCTTCCTTGGGTGTTTAAAGGAGACAAGAGAATGTTAGTAAATAATTTTGGAGAATTATTTTATTTCATGTAAAGCTGGGTACACACTTGCCAGATTTTTGAAAGATGACAGACAAGATCCGCATGATTCTGTCTGTCATTTTTCAAAAATCAAGCTACACACAGTCCTGAACATTCTCCCTATACACAGCACTCCCTATAGGGAGTATTCTGTGGCTGAGGGAAATTTTCCCTCTTTTCCAAATGACCACTCAGCCGACCCGAATGTTCGGTGGCCACATGCTTGTTTGGGAAAGCTAGGTACACACAGAACGATAAAGCCCTGATACTGTTGGATCCTACGGTATCAGGGCTTTATCGGTACTGTGTGTACCTAGCTTAAAGGAGAACTAAACCCAATTTTTTATACTCCAGAATCTGAAAACAACTCCCCTTAATACACCAATAAGCTATAAAATACCACGTCAGTAAATGTAAGCCTGTTAAGAACTGGATGAAGTATCTGTGTGTATGTGCGGTGTCAGGCCACACCTCCTGACCTCAGTCACATGCTTCCTTGCTTTATCTGTCCTGTAAAAGGATTGGCTAGAGATTATTAATGGGTGTGACCAACTGTAACAAGTTTCTGAGCATGTGCAAAACATATAATGGTCGTTGACCAAACTGTGTGATACTAGAATGCTGTGAAGTAAAGCACAAACCATATGTTATTTAGGTAAATTTCCCAGAGCCCGTATCAAAATGAGAGGTCAGACACAGATTACTGGTTTTAAATCAAGGTGTTCTGCCTTCTGGTTCAGTGTTGTTTTGTGGCTTTAGTTGTCCTTTAAGACTTTTTTTGCTATCTATGTTAATGCATGGATCTCCAACCTGCAGGCCTCTACAGCTTTGAAAACTCACAGAATTCCCCTACAACAGCAGACATGGAATGCTGGAGGCCCATATGTTGAATATTCCTATGACCAAGAGGTTTCTACATATTTCATTGCATAGTAAAGCTGAGATACCAACTTCTGATTGTCTTACAAATGAGTGATCCATACAGTGACCCATGTCTTACCTAACGCAGCCAGTGTGCCAGACCCTATAGACACACACACAGGTAAGGGTATATAAAGACAGCTAGATGTTGCAAATATTCATTCATTGGTCCTGTGCCATGGGTTTTAGTAATGTTTCTGTATTTCTAAATATGTTCATTATTTAATATCAATAGGTGAGTTTTTTTTATTTTATTCCCTGATTATTCATCTCTAAGACCCGAAAAGCGTTTTCCTCTTTTAATGGCCTGACATATTTGTAATGGTCCCTGTAACAGTGCTGGCATTAATATGGGAGGCAATTCTGTTCCTCTACTATCATCAATTCTCTACCGTTGGATTTCCCTTAACACGAGCCTGCCAAGTAATAAGACACTGTCGCTGCGCGGGGTGCTGAATACTAAACAGTCAAGAAATAAACCATTCAACAGCTGCTGAAGCTTTACAGCCAGAGATACATTTTAAATAGGGATTCTGGGAAGGATATTTAAAATGACCTTCATAGACATGTTCTCGGAATTTAGGTAATTTCTTTTATTTTTTGTTAATATTTAAACGTATAGAGGATAACTGATGAGGATAGGAGTGATCATAAAGACTAAATTGCTTGATTAAATGAATGTTGGAATGCAGACCCCCAAGGAGCACAGTTATAAAATAGTCTTGTTTCATTTCTTGCATGTGAAATTGATTTCAGTACAGACCTGTCAACAGCTGAAGTCAAAAAGTGAAACCGTAACAAGCAGATGATGTCAGAGGCCTTTGTTCCATCTTAAACCCCCATGGGACCTAACAGAGTTGTTTATTTATCAATCAATGAATCCTCCAGTGACAGGGAGGGGGGACTTGTCCTGAAGGCTTCCTGTTGTAAAGGCTTCCTGATTGCTATACTTCCATTTTCTTCATTAAAGTGTTGGTCCTAACTCTAGCCTAAAGCTGGGTACACACAGTAACGATAAAGCCCCAATACAATCGTATCCGACGGTATCAGGGCTTTATCGTTATGTGAGTACCTTTGTTTCCCGAACGAGCGTGCGGCCTACGAACGATCGGGTCGGCCGAACGATCGTTCGGGAAAGAACAGATCTTGCAGATCCTGTCTGTCATCTTTCAGAAATCTGTACTGTGTGTACTCAGCTTAATATCCAATCTATAATATTAGCCTATCTCTGTGACCTTTGATCTGTCTAAAGCACCACATGGGCTCAACATTTGGAACATTTCCGTTGTTTCAATTAGATCTCTCCCGTTTTTCTGATCGACTGTTTATTGTAAAAACAAAGATAGGGCCATGCAGAAAATTGAAATCTGAAATCTGCAGAAAGATCAAGGCCTCAAACTGTTCTTCTGATAGGATTTCCGATTGTTTCCCCTCGATTGTAAATTCGATCAGAAGGGAGCTTGCCTGTGTATAGCTAGCTTTAAGCTGGGAACACAAGGGTAGATTTTTCAGGCCAATCAACCGAGATTTCCGGGTATCGATCGGTCCATCTAACAGCCAATCTGTAGAAATTACTGTTAAGAACATTACATGGTAGTGTGCATTCTGGGAAGAAGAAGGGCTGTTACAGAACCAGCTCACAACAATCAACAGAAAGGAACTTTCCCTTTAAAGGACATGTCCACCCCAAAAACTATAATTTCCCCCACTACTGGCCCCACTCTGTAGTGTAATAAAATCCTTACCTCCCATCCCAGCTCCAAATGGTTCTCCAGTAACCCCCCCCCCCAAAGTCCCAAAAACTGCCCACCAGGAGGATAGCAGAGTCCATATAGGACTCTGCCTCCTGTCTCCCCTCCGGGAGAAGTTTGGCATGTGCACTGCAGCCCCCCCCCCCCCCTCCCCCCCCCCTCTCTCCCCCCCTCCCCCCCCCCCCCTCCCAACCCTCCTCTATTTTAGGTATTGCTCCCCTAGCCCCAAATGCAATAATCTTATGTGCAGAAACTCCCCCGATAGTTACTTACCTTACCTCTCTCCTTCGCCGTTCTGAACTGCCGGCAGCCGTGTCCGTGTTTGGCGGTCTCTCAGCTAATCACAGATGTGGCCGCCGGTCCGGCCCCCTGCTTGCAAGTTCCATGCAAGCAGAGGGCCGGGGCAGTGTGGCGAAGGAGAGAGGCAAGGTAAGTAATTATCGGGGGAGTTTCTGCACATAAGATTATAGCGTTTGGGGCTGGGGAGCAATACCTATAATATATCAAAAGTTTTAAGAGCATGTGGACATGCCTTTTAAGATATTGTTTATTTATTGATCTCTGCTTGCCTTGGTTCCTGGTATAACATCCTTACATATTTCAGCATTTGTTTTCATAGCTAAATCTTTCACTTGTTATACTTGCCACCCACGTGCCCTCCCCATTCCACACTCCACGGATTCTTCAGGATGAGAGTCAATATCCCTATGTGTATGAGATATTCCAGAACAAACATACAAATGTACTAATGAGATAAACAAATGGATCAGTTGAGTCACCAGAATAAAAAGCATTCAAATGCATGGATCGGTACAGAGCCTATTTGTACAATCCTGGGCAGCAAAGTCATTCTAATTGGTGCAGCAAGAACTGTCAAATAATATAACAGGCTATGAGGTATAAATCATGGGTCTGGATTTACTAAAAATTGGAATGACACCTAAAATGTGCAAAAAGGAAATAGTCTTACCTCTCTCAACAAATAAAAAAATGGCAAATCGCAGGGGGCCTTTTGCACATCCACAAACCCCTAGATTGTTATAGTTACTCACCTCTCCACGGTCCTTGAAGTCCTTTCCCCCGCCACAAGAAAGACAAAATCTGTGCAAGATGCTGGCTTTTTTCTGTATAGCAGCTGTCAGTCACTGCAGAGATGGCGACGTCACAGCCAATGACGATTCTGCATTCAGTTGTACCTCTACAGTCCTGTTTGTTTCCTCTGAAAAAGCTCTCTGAGCTTACAAAAAAGGGAATGATTAGGGAGGAGAAGCCCGGCAGGGAAAGGTACACAATCTGGGCTTCAGGGACTGCGGGAGGTTAGTAACAATAACTATCTTGGATGTCCTACCAAAACCAAAGAGGACATGGGCATTTTACAGGGTTGGACTGTCCCGCCAGGACTGAGACCAGGGGGCCACCAGGACAAATTTAGGGGCCCACCTAACATTTCCTATCTCTATTAGTGATGGAGACCCAAACCCGAATTTGGGCCAAACATTATGAGTTTGGACAAACTCAAACTATCCGAACTAGTTCAGGCTCGAACTAGTTCAATTTTCCGAACTCGCAGACTTATTTTCGATAATTATCAAATTCGGTGTCCCTCGAATGTAGCCTTCTATGTCGGTAACCCTCGAATGTATCGTTCAGTAATCGTCGAATTGGCCATAACCCTCGAATGTAGCGTGCAGAAACCCGACAATTGCACACTCTTGAAAAAGTGTTTAAACACATTTTAATGATATGTGTGTGTTCCCCTGGCCATTTCCCAGGTGCCAAATCCATTTACAGTAAGTTACCATTGTTATTTTGTCTGTTTTTGATCCAAACTTATCGAACTATTATCTCCCATAGACTTTAATTGGTTTGTTTCTGAAATTCCGAACATTTACTGAAAGGAACACTAAATCCAGTATTTGCCATCCGTTTCTATTGAGAACGCTTATTCCCACATCCCTGTGAATAATAGGACACTCGGGGGACCTAGAACTTACCTAACCGCCGCTCCACAGCAAGCCGCTCCTTCACAGACAGCTGTTCTGTCCCTATCGCGCGCCCTTTCTTCTGTATTGGTGCACATGTGCCTAAGATAGGGCTACTTATACTTAAAAAATGGATTTATATGGGTTTAGAGTCCCTTGAAGTTCAGAAATGAACCAAACTTCAGTAAGTTTGTCCATCTCTAATCTCTATTATCACTTATGTACATCTTACTTCTACTGACTCCTATTATTTATTAAAATACATTTCTTACTGTCCCTTGTTGCCCCAGACCCGTCTCTCCAGAAGGTCAGACAATGAGGAAACCAACAAAAGAAATAGAGGAATTAGACGCACTCTGGAATAGCTGCACAACAACTCCATCTTGCAATCACTGTGCAGCAATTCCGGAGTGCGTCTAAGTCCTCTATTTCTTTTATTGGTTTCTTCGTTGTCTGACCTTGTGGAGCGGCGGGTCTGGGGCAATGGCACTCAGACCATTAATTTGTTTGGTGAGCATAATATACTGTAAGTGTTTTCCTCCTCATTCTTTCTTTCAAACCTATATATAAATAACTATTTATTGGCCTTGCCAGTCACGGATCAGCATTAGGAGAAGGGCTTGGGCAAGGCAGTGAGGGCACCTGGACCACTCGTGGTAAGTAAGTGTGCTTAGGATCCAGTTTGTATTACAAATGAGAAATATTTGGTTGTTTTAGTTTAAATTTTAGCAGTTTACTTGGGGAAATGGCTGTGGGCAAAGTTCCCTGTAACCCTGTAGGCCAGTCCAACATTGGGTAATAAACATAAAGAGTCAGACAGATATTATTATGGATTTATATAGCACCAACATCTTCTGTAGCACTTAACAATTACATTCACTTCTGTCCCTGTCCCAAAGAGATTACAATCTAATCACTTTATTTCACACATACAACCCATCAGTAGATCTGTAATGCTTCCTGGTGAGTTCTTGGCTTTATATTTCCTGGTGGGCCTCACTCCAGTCTGACCATTATGGTCAGGGGACACAACCAGGTATACTGTATTTCTCATTCTCTGATTGGACAATGACTATATGATTTAGCCCCAGATGGAATTGCCATTTGTTATTTTAAAGCAGTTATTTATTGTAACACATCCTGAAAATCAGCTTAAAGTCTTTAGGGGCAGAGGGGGGAATCGGAATTGAAGATAAATATTGAATAATGAAAAGACCCTATAGAGGTATAATTGTGTGAACAATTACTGTCAATGCTTACATACTGCATAATCCTACATAACCTTGGAAAGAATGGGAGATTGTTAGCCTTGTTATATATAAATACACATAAGGGTTTGGCAGATTGTATACTGAGATTTGTGAGTCATCATCCTGCCATAGCGTTACCATACCAGCCGGGACTAAGCCGTTTTGTTTTGCCTGGATTTCCTGTTGTACTTGTTGTTCTTTGTCTCTGAACGGATAATTCATTAAAAACTTAAAACGTTAATATTGGTAAAAGACTAGGATTTCCATGGGTTGGTGTTTCTAAAATGTTCACCAAGGAAAAATCTTAGACTAAAGGTTCATACACACGTGCAATCGCGGCCGATTATCGCCCTGTGTATGGGCACTTTATTGGCCGATCGACCGGCAGATCTCCGAACGAAGGGCCCATACACGGGCCGATTATCTGCCGAAACGAACGGTCGGACACCTTTTAAGGTGAGTACACGCAGTTCCAATATGTCAAAGACGACAGACAGCAAGATTCTGGGAGTACACAGTCACGATCGTTCTCCCAACATAAAGTATATATAAGTATAGGAAGAACGTTTGTGACTGCCATAGTCCCTACGATCCCGGGTGACTCCCTATACTTTAGTATGGGGAGCAACCACACCTGAGGGAAATTTTCCAGTCTGAATGACTGTTTCCGATGCCAACGGAAAATGGTAGTTTCGGCCGTACATACATTAGTGGTATAGGGCCAATCCCAACGTTACTGACACTATATCGCTAATTCGTGTACACAGCATAAGGCAGTATTTCCAGCTGAAAAGAGATCAATGTAAAATGGACACAATGCAGCAATATCTGAAGTAAAAGAGTCATTCCTCATATTTTAATTTGAAACAAGCCTCAGTGAATCCAGCCCATGCCTGGGAGTGCTACAGCGCAATAAATCACTTTAAAGCTGAACACATCATTAAACCTTTGCTTGTTGGACCATTTCCTCCTTTGCTGTTAGAATGCAGTGGTTTACTTAGCACAGCTGTCCATTCAAAAATATTCTCACTGTGGCCTGGGCCTTTGTTTAACTCCTTCACTGCTAGTTTAGACACATGGTTAGAAAAAAACAAAACAAAGATACAGGAAAGAAATCTTTTGACAATGAGAGAACACAGCAATGCCTGTCTATAAAGGAACTAATGTAATATCCTAACACAATTTCACCTGTATCCAACACGGAACCCCTCAGTTCCTAAATCCAAACACTCCAAGACTTCAGAGCGTATTTTCCTGGCTTACCGAATGTACAAGGTTATTTTTGGTAACCCTCGAAAATAACCTTGAATTATCGATAACCCTCAAAAATACAATTAAAAACTCGAAAGTAGTTTCCAATCTTATTTTCAAGGGTTATCGAATGTTTGAGGTTATTTTCGAGGGTTAAAGGGTATCTCCACTCATAATTTCAAGGTTTAGGCATCCAGTTCTATTGAAGAATGGGAGGTAAAGGAGCTGTGCCTTACCTTCCGTTCTTCAATAGAACAAACAAGAGACTGGTGAGCAGTTAAGAAACTTACCCACTCGCTCGCTCTCCCGGCTCTTAGTCTGACAGGTTCCGACGGACCTTGTCTTCTATGCGCATAGATCGCGCATGCGCATAGAAGATGCTTCAATAGAACTGGATTCCTAAGCCTTGACATTATGAGTGGAGATACCCTTTAACAAAAAAAACCTTGTACATTTTGTAACCCAGGAAAATACCTAACAAACCCTCAAAAGTAAGTTCCATATTCAGATCTTCAGGTTTTACCCGAAATCCTTAAATCTGAAAACGGAACAAAGTTTCACCATCTCTATATACCACATGAATATGAAATTAGCATACTGCATTTATTCATTATGCTTTGGCCACTGATTAGCTAAGCCCACATATAGATTCTTTGGCACATTGGGCATGCTCAGTAGATACTCGGTTTAGCAACTGGAGTTGCAATTCAGAAGCTTCTGCTATAATCAGATGTCCATGTTGCTGATTTTGTAGCATTATTGGAATCTGAAATAAAGTAACAGGGTTGGATCTACTAGAGCCTTCCCCCCTCCCCTCTCTGTAAACCAGTACAGGCTGGTTGACTACTACGGGGCAGCCTGTCTATAGGGGAATACTAGATAAAGATTTTTGTATCGATCATCTAAGGCTGGGTACACACCATACCATTTTTTTGTCCCAGCCAAGCCACTAGTGAGCGGTTGGTAAAGATCAATTACTTTCAGTTGTGGCAAAAGAAACCGTGACCTATCATGCCCATGATTTACTGACATACTCGATCATCTATTTATCCGATCTGGACGAACAGGTGAGTGATAATGTTTGCGGGCGTCCTACAAATACACAGAAATATCACAATAACCATCATTATGTCATGTGCAATGTTCCCTTTAACAGAAAATTGTCTGTAAGCTCACAGCAGCCCTTATTTTCCAGCAGATTTTTGTGTGTGCACACACCTGCAGTGAGCTCACAGCTTAGAGAGGGAACTGGTCATGTGTACATGTGTACGTAGCTTATGACCAAATGAAATAGGCAAAAAACATTTCAGATTTTTTGATCCAAATTCAATTAAATTTATAAACTCAATGTTATGCACCGAGGTGGCAGGACCCTGAATGAATCACAGGACAATGTTAGCATTGCAAAGTGTTAAGAAGATGTATGAGTTATATATACGGGCTAGACAAGAGAGAAATGCAGCTTTTAAAATTGTACATTTGCGGAACAGAGGGAAGCGTATTTTAATGCGCCCACAAAAATGATCTGTTTGCATCCAAACCAAATTTCCATTGCTAGACATATTATACAGTTTAGGTCTGAAACATCCTCCAATAGAGGAGAAATGGGCTACTAGATATTCTGAGCAGGTCATTGTATGAGCTACAAACTTTCATTCTGTAGAGGATTATGATCACTGTATAAATTTACCTTGAGATAAACAAAAATATTTTCCCATTGGTAGCGGATAAAGTTCTGGAATCTAAATGAACAATACTAATAACATCTACCGACCGTACAGTTGTGGCTGCATAATAAAGTAATTTGTTTCCTAGAAAATGGGAAAAAGCCATTCAAGCTTTTCATCTGTTGATTTGATTGTATTTCTTACTATCTGATGGTTTTGTTTTTAACTTTTCCTCAAAAGCCTTTCCGTTAGCAAATACATTAATGTTATAAATGCTTTCTACACCATAACCATTATCCATTCCCTCTTTAAAATAATGTGTCTCCAGCTGTATGCAGGCAGTGGTTTATCTTCTGATCTCCTGGTGGCAGCCATTTTTAAGAGGCAGGGGCAGTCTGCATGGGTCCTAGGATCACAAAGAGTCTTCTAGCCTGTTATTGGCAGGGGTGGGCTGCTGGAAGTCATCAATTAAGCATTCTGACAAGTATTGATTGGAACAGTGGAGCTTGTTGCATATTAATGAGTTTTACCTCTCTGCATATGGAACTGTTGGTCATAAACCTAAGACTTACTGGCAAAGGAACTTTACTCTGTCAGTCACTCACGAAAATCAAATACACACATGAAACAGAATCTGAACAGAGAAGATTTTCCTATATCCAATGGGATCACTTGGGTATATGTTTGTTTAAAAGATTAATCTTGTTTTGTGGTAACGGTAATAGTGAAACAGGGTAAATGGTTTGACCAGGGTTGCCAGTTGCCCATATTTAGATGGGATTATCCCGCAGTCAGGGACGAAATCCTGTCCAAACACCGTCCCTGGCAGCCAAATGAATGCCCCCTGTCTGCAATAGAAGACCTATTACCTACCATTATTCATTTTGAGAAAAGGTATTTGGGTGGGGGTAGAATTACATTTATGCAGAAATGTATAAATGGACCCTATTGTAAACTGCGGTGCTGTTCGCCAGTAGAGATGGGATCCAGCTCTGACTTGGACCCGGATCTGCCATGGAACCACTCAGTTCCGAAATCCGAATTTTCCATCAAAACCAGGTGATTTGTTTGGATTACGGGACTTTGGAACGCATTTTCAATGATTATCGAATGTTCAAGACTATTTTTGAGGATTATCAAAAATAGCCTTCAACGTTCTATAGTAATCAGAAATGCACTCCGAAGTCCCAAAAGTATGTCCATTTTCAGGTTTTCAGATGTTTGGGATCTTGCCAGTTTCGACCATCTCTATTCGCCAGTAGATAATCTCCTCTTAGAAACTGAGCATCTTTTAAGATTAGAAGAAGATTGAGGTGTGAATTGTCTTTACTTTTACCACGAATAAACAAGTATCGATCTGTGTAACCATTGACCAAATTCACTAAAATTTCAGACATTCCTTGCAATTCCCATTCCTTATAGAAGTATGAATTATGTGATTGCAGTCACAGCAGCAACTACAGTAGAATGTCTGCATTAACCGCCGCTTTAGGCTAAAAGCCCCAAAGGACAGAATACGTCTTGTAGTGCTGTAACATAACTGTTTAATGTTCTGCAAGGACTTACATTTCCCATAATGCACTGGCCAACACTAAACCTGGAGTTCAGGTTCAAATTTAATGCACATTCCAATATTTCAGTTTGAGTAATTTTATTGAGAGTGCTGGAAAAACACAGGGGGTCTCATTTACCCACAGTCGCTGGGCAAATACATGGAGTTAAAGTTGCGCTAACCGGTTCGCTACCGGTTAGCACAACTTTAGCTCCATATTAGCGTCAGATGCGTGGGTTCCGCAAAAATCACCCGCACATCCGATGCTTGCAATTTAATATCGCGTTTGCGCCAGTTTTAGCGCAGGATTTTAATGCCAGCAGATAGCTGGCGTTAAAATCCCGCAGTGGCTAAATCCCTTACCAGGATTTACCGCATTCGCAAACGCGATATTAAATCACGCAAGGAGCATTTACCCAGAGCTATAGCGACTCTGGGTAAATGAGCCCCAGTCTTTTTTCTAAGGTGACCATACATTAGGCTGATTTTATGTACAATCCAACATACAATCCAACATTTCAGTTGATTGGCTGAAAAACTGTACATTTTCCAGATCTTATTATGTCGATCGGTTCAATGATCGTAGTGTTGGCTGAAGTTCTGATTAAATGTGAATGTTATGTAACCTCACAATAGACGAAATTAGACAAAAATCACCAAACAAATGAAATGTCAAACAATATGTATGGTACATCTACATACAATTAGCATTGCACATCTGTCTATCAAAGTATCGGTCGGTTTAAGATGGTAATTACGATCGTAATAACCCTTTGTAGTGTATGGCCACCTCGCCTGACTTACCATTTACCATTTACCATATACAGTCGCTTTGGTGTAAATATTCTTTTTTAGCGATATTGTTTTCTTGCAAAAATGTGACTGTTCTCTATTTTCTGTGATATTTCATACATTGCATGTTGGCATCTTGTTAAAATGAGAAATAAATAGTAAAGATAACAGAACATGTATAGTCTGTTTGATGGTGGAAATGTACCAGTCAGACACGATACATCATGAGGATATTGGAGAAAAGACCATCCACTGTTGATTAAATACTGCTGTACATAGACAACTACTTGGCACTGACTGAGAATTCCTTCTATTGGTTATTCATCATATACAGTAGGGGATGGTTTAGCTTTCTGTGAGTCAAGAAGATGAAAGCTCTGCATTTGATGAATGCTATTTATTGAACAGTATTTGTTTTTTAAAAGTATTTATTAGTTTACGGAGTGAATGGGTGAAACAATCAGCTAAAGACAAAAGATCAAATAAGTTACCAATTCTGCATCCTGAATTGCTGTCTGAATCCTCTCATCATTTTTTAAAGGGTATCTCCTACCCCCAAAAATGTTTTTATATGTTGTAGGGAATTCCCCCTAACCTAATCCTCACTAAATTGGCCCCTACAGGTACTTAGCAGTCTTCGTTCACTCAACCATGGTGTCTTCTGCTTCTGTTCCACATGGAACAGCGGAAGTGACTGGACCGGCAGCCACGGGTACCTTTAGGGGCTGATTTTTGGAATTTAAACATAGCGTACAGGGATGGGGGTGATTCCCTTATCTTACTTCTTTTCCAATTTGGCCTCAGACACGATGCTTTAATAAAAAGGATCTGGAGGGAGGGGAGGGGGTGGGGAGAGCTCCACTGTGCATGTCACAAAACCTCTCAGAGGAGCAGAAAGTGGCTGATATAGATTACACACAGAGAGGCTCCTACTCAGCTGGTCATGGAATTTAAAAGAGCTGATTGTGGTACCAACCATCTGGCTAACCACTGGGTCCCTAAAGTCCCTAGGTTGGAGAGGCGATTGTTACACTACTGTACCCAGGGTGATTTGGGGTAGACTGGCTGTAATCCAGTGAACAAGTTGGGCTCTTAAGTGTCCACCTGGCAATGCCCCTCCCTTAGCCCAGGTCCCGGGTAAGAAGTGCTTCTTGAAGAGCCTGGGCACTTTAAATAAGTAGGGGGTGGGGATGGTTGGGATTGGTGTCTTTTAACTCTTTAGCTGCCTGCATCCCAGTGCCAGAAAGCACATACATTGAAAATAAATTGAAAACATTGCAAACAAAAGCCTCTAGGACAGCGCTTTGAATATTAACATATTGAGTCTTTTGTTTCCCTTTAAATACAAGATATTGTCATAGCTGCAAACAGTGACGCGTTAAAGGGCTATGGAGTCAACCATGAAAATTTAACCCAGAGAGGACAGAGTTTTCGCAATTCATTGTCATGTGGCAGAATCGATTCACTGCAGTACTGACTTGGCACTTGGCACCTACAATGACTTTTTTTTTCTACTTTGCTGCAGTGTGGAGCTTCCTTGGTTTGATTCATTGTTCTAGATGATTTAGTCTGCTCAGAGAGGTCACACACACACACACACACACACACACACACACACACACACACACACACACACACACACACACACACACACACACACACACACACACACACACACACACACACAGATGGATGTGATGAATGGTGGACAGAGAGAGGACAAGTAAATAGATTTCTCTGGGAGTTGTAAAACAATAATATCCCCTGGATTCATTTACGGTCATAGTGACAAATCTAAAGGGTCCAGAGAGGATATGAATCCCCCTGTTCAGTTCAAAAGAGAGTAAAACGCTGTGTATATGTTATGTCACCAGCAGGGGCCAGTGCTGCGTCCCTGAGAAGACGACTCCTTCCCTGTTCAATATTTGATTTCAATGTTGCTGATATAATGTGATGTTCAATACTGTTCAGCTAAAGATAAATTAACACGTGACGGGAGGATCCAATGATCCTGTTATAGGCGTAAAGAAGGCACTGGGGGTGGGTTGGGATAAATGTATCACGAGCAACAGACATTTATTCAAGGGAGGCTGCAGATTGAAAAGATTGTCCGTGGGCTGCACCAATATTGTGTATTCTATAATAAAAATAAAGAAATAACACAGAGAACTATATTATCCATAGAAAGAAAAGGGAGGAATTCACTAAACCATAGAACTGTTCTTTCTGACCAATTTGGTGTAGGAAGACTAAAGCTGTGGACATACCATGCAATATTTTCACCGGATTGACAGATAGTTCAGTGTATGGGTCGATTGTGCCGAAATAACTGCATGGTATTTCGGACGAATGACGATTAGATGTGTCCAAAAATCACACCCAATGTAGTGGTCCTCTGGACCGCAAGCTCGGACGCATCTAACTGTGGGCCATGGCTGCTTCTGCCGCGTCTGACAGTCCGTCCTCCTGGCTGACCGATTGAAAGTGCCGAACACTCAGTTAGGGAAGGATCTGACAGCTAGATACACACTGCAAAGATCTTTAAAATCACCATACACAGTCCAGAGCATTCTTCCAATATATAGTCCCTATATAAAGTATAGCCCCTATATAAAGTATAGGGAGAATGTTTGGGACTGCCACATTTGCTCCAGCCACAGCCAACTCCCTTTACTTTACTACTGGGGGCCAACCGCGTCCAAGGGTTCCCGAAGCCACAGGTGAACATTCAGCATCAGCAACACTCGGAACTACGGTACACACTTTAACGATAAATGGGCAATTCTGAAATACACTTGGGGAACACCATTGGTCCAACTAGATCATTTCCATTAATAACCACTCTTTGTAATCTATCCTTTTCAAACAGAAAACGCGCAATGCCCAACACAAGATCATTAATAAATAGGTTAAAGAGCACCGGACCTAGGACAGACCCCCGAGGAACAATATTAACACTGATCCAACCAGAAAATGTTCTATTAATAGCCACTCTTTGCAAGACAGAGTCTGTAAGATCAGGGTACACACAGTACCAAGCGCACTCCCTATGTAAAGTATAGGAAGAACGTTCACAACTGACACGTTTCCCACGACTATACTTTAGTGCAGGGAGGCGGCCGAGGGAAATGCAACGAGCGATCCTGATGGTGAACATCCATTGGCATCGGGAACGTACATTCCTTAAGTACACACATTCCTGAAAAAGTGGTGATTCCGTCAGATCCAAAGGATTCCTCTATTTCTCGTTTATGTGTGCACCCAGCTTTAGACCCTCATCCTGGGAACTTACAAAGGGATAAATGACCGTTAAGGCCAATGACAGTATTTGTGTTTATTTTAGGTGTTAAAATGATAAATTTCATCAGAGCAGAGAGATGCATATTTATCACTTTTCCTTATTTACTACCCACGGGGCTTGCTGGCAAACAGCGAATGTAATTAATATATTATTTAACACAAGTCTTTTCATAATCTTTTAAAAGAAATTGAATTAGCATTGCTCACAGCTGGCTGTATAAAGACCAGGTTCTCTGGCAGCAGACGTACGAGTAGAACTGGAGCGAAGGTGGAAACTTAGGATACCAGCACCGGAGATGTAATATGTATGAAGAACAATTGTTTATCTTGATTAAGTGTAATTCTAGTAATTTGTTAAGGTAAATAAAGCAAAGAAAATCCCCAGCTGTTATAGAGACTCCAGTTGTTTATACTTAATTGATTTTCAGCCCTGAAATCAGCCCTACAAACACAATTAGTATTTCACACAATGTATTTTTGGGTTTAAAGCAAACTTAAAATTTGCATTGAAAATGACAGAAGGCGTAAACAATTAAAAAAGGCTTGCCTGTGTTATTCATTTGCAGCAAACAATAAGATGTAAGAAGTAAAAAGCTAAAGTTTGATTGGTAGCTGGAAATTAGCAACAGGCAAACTTTTGCACCTTACTGTATCAGTCCTATAGAGTGCGTAGGATACTCTAAATAAATGTAGCTAGCAAGGCTGCACTGATTACAAAGGGATTGCATTAAAATTGCATTTGAAACTGCAATTGAAAAACCTGCGATATTTGAGGCCCCACTACAATGCACCTCAGTGCATGCGTAATCTGGTGCGTTGTCGCGCACATTTTCCACTTTTGCTATTTTGACTTATAGAATGCACGTGTTTGCGCAAAAATCTCAAAAGGTAAACGGATGCGCAATCGCATACGCAACAGAAATCGCATGAATTTTTGTGTTCCCACGATTTCCATTCCAACCAAAATCGCATGCGCAATCGCAAGTGTAAACACATGCGCAAACGTGTGAAAAACCCGTTAGTGTGGCCTAGCCCTGAAAGCTCCGATACCATGGGTTATCGTACTGCTGCGGCCATACATTTATTGCCGTACAATACCACTATAGCATTGTCTTACAATTCCGATTGTAAAGCCCCTCAGGGCTTGCACAAGCAAGTGTTTTCCGCACGCAATCGCACAAAGATCCATAAATCTGGCATTATCGGAGTACGCAAAAAATGGTGATCGCAAAACAACTGCCCAACACTACAGTGCGATCTAATCGATATTGTGATCAGATCTCATGTTAATATGGCCTGGTGTGGCCTTGCTGCATGTCTTTTTAACTGGCATCCTCTGATTTTTCACTCATCTGGAAACCCTATGCAAGAGCCTTTTGATTAGTTATAAAACCAATGACATCTATGAAGGGATTTGACCACCAATCAGAAAGTTCTAATGACCTTTCCATATGACTAGCTTCCTAGCGTTGCTGGAGTTCAGGGAAATGAAGACATGGGGATATTTCAGCTTGAAATCTGCTCAGTATTAGGATGAGCCAAACCTTTCCAGCAGGTAGTGTAACTGAAGTTTTAATCCAATCCTGGTTTCATCTTGAAACTACCAGTTGTGCCAGAAATTTACGTGATTAAAACTACTGTAATTTCACCATAGAATTTGAAATCTTTGCACTGGAGATACCAAAAATGTTGCAGTTTCTATGCTAAGATTCCCTTCTACCCGCTGGTGAAATTAGACCCAATAAGTTCATGCATTGTTCTTGAAAGGTCCGATCACCTTCCGTCAAACAGACGGTATACATGGTCCATTTTTGGCGGATTCAGATCAGTTGAATGGCTCAAGCCTTTTTTGACTTTTAGGACATGAAAACTGCTGGCGTTTATAATTTACAATCAATGCAATAAGATGTTTAATTTTCAGCTCCATGTGGAAATCTAATATGGTTCTATTCTTCTCATGCAGCCAAATCAACGTTTGTAATCAGAGAGAGAGAGAAGGAGGTCTGTGACTTTTTTTTTGCTTGATCCAATGCTTAGCAGGAGGAATTGTTTCCTGCTCCCAGGGCCCTGCATAGCCCAGCAAATCAGCACCATAGATAGCTCATTATACAAGAGGCATCTGATTGATGAAGTCTGTTGCATAATTTATTAACTTTAAAGCGAGTGCTACAGGGCACCTACAAAGAAATTCATCTATATAACCTTCTGTGACAGATGAAATACTGTTCACAAAATGCCCCTAAAAGTCTTATTTCTATAACATAGCTATAACACTCTGTTCCTCCATTTTATTAGTATTTAACATTAATAGGGGTTTAGCTGTCCATTTAGAGAGAGACCAGGTTTGGGTTTGTTATTTTAATTAATCTTAAACTGTAGAAAAAGGAATCCTTGAAAGGGCAAGTCTACCCTTAAAACAAAAAACTGGTCACACATCTGTTACCAGCCCCCAACCCCAACGGATATAACCAGCACATTATTGTTATGGTATTATTAACCAGATATTTAAGGATATTTATCGTCCCTATTCTGAGTAAGCTGGCTCCTCCCTCCTTGCAGTCAATCATGGCTGTGACTGTTGATCACAACAATGTTTAATGTTTAAAGTTGATTCTATTGCTGCCTCCTCTGCACATGTTCAAGCTTACAAAAGGGAGGATGCAGATAAGTTCTATTCCTTTCTGAAAAAAATATCTTTAACTATCTTCTAAAAAAAATGCATGTAATAAACTGGTAAAAATAGCATTTGGGGCTGCAGGCAGATAACTGATCAGTCACCAGCTTTTTGCCTTTTAACATATATATTAAAGGACACTATATCATAGATTTAACCAATGCTTCACAAGCTACTGTCATGCATTGAACGAGCCTTGGAAGACATTTATTCTGTAGGGAATTATATAACTGCTACTGTATCTTGAATGCATTATTTTCCCAGCATTCGAATACAGAACAATAAGTAAAAAACAAAAAAAAACAATTATGGCTCATTCAATGAAAGAGGCACCAGTTTGCCTGAGCTATGAAACCACATTGACCAGTCAGCTTTTAGCTTTTAAAGATCTGTTGCAGTTACAAAAGATTTGGTTGGTTGCATTGGTTTAATAGCAAGGTGACACTTTTTCTAGATTTATTTCATAAGCCCTATTATATTGAACAAGAATATTAAAAGGTCTGATGGGAACTTTTCAGTGTGTTCTATTTTTATATCATTTGATTACGGACACGGTGAATCTTTCATTATCTAGAGTAGTGCTGAGGAAATTGTTCATAAAAATAATACGCAACAAAATGTATGTAAGGGCTGAGAATGCCTTTGGATGTAATCAGACTCCTAACCAGATATTTAGCACCAACACATCACATTTGATCTGATTCCAACAGTTGAAAACCTAATCGATGTAACGTTTATTGCTGACGTGCTGTGAACTGTGCAGAGAATATTTTAAATCAGCATTTAGTTAGTGGGGCCTGGTGATAACCTTCATAAAGAAAGGGATATTACTCTGGTAATTTAATCTATTTCATGCAGAGAGACAAAGGTAACTTAGAGGGAAAGATATCTATTGCCCAGCAGCCTTTGTATTAATGCTGAGAAACTGACGTCTCCAAACTCTATTAACAGTGCCATGCCGTTTACATTGATTGGGTCTGCAGTATGGGGTGCTAATCTGTAAATGCCCTAGCTCCACCTAGTTCACTATCAAACGGTTGGTGTACACTTCTGATAAGGTTTGTCGACATCAGCTCCCCCAGCCACATCAGCAATTACGAATAGCCACCCTAAACCACCCCTAAGAGTACCCAAGGTGGGGGACCCATGGTTATTCTCTAATATACCAATAATATGCCGATATACAATTCCTTCAAAGTCTGTCTCATAATGCTGCTCTGGTCCTGCCTCTTCTCACAGTCTTGGGCTGCGTATGGGACTACTTGCTACTTGCAGAGCACGTCTTACACTTGGACAAGTCCTGAAACAATGGAGGAGGCAGGGAAAGATCGGCATTAAAGGTGGCCATACACTACAAATAGTTATTGTGATCGTAATTGCGATTGTAAACCGACCAATACTTTGATAGACAGATGTACAATGTTAATTGTACGTAGATGTACCATGCAAATAGTTCAACATTTAATTAGTTTGGTAATTAATGTCTAATGTTGTCTATTGTGAGGTTACATTACATTTACAGTACATTTAATCGGAACCTCAGAAATACTACGATCATCTAACCGATCGACTTAAAAAACAGACTTTCCCGATCGTAATTACAATCTAATGTCGCATAATAAGATCAGCAAAATGTACAATTTTTCAGCCAATCAATGGAATTGTAGGATGTCGGATTGCACATAACATTGGCCTATTGTATGGTCCCCTTAAGAGTTAGACTTTGACCTGGCCTTTCAGGACTTTACATTAATAAATGTAATTAACAATGCAGTACCTATTTGCAATGGAATGTTTTATTTCTGTACTTCTGTACTTAGTAAATAGATAGGAAAGTAAATAGAACGTCATATTAGGAATAACATTTGAGGGTATTAGCTATTAGAATAGATAAAACCATTGGAGTCCTATTTTTTCATTTTGCTGCCATCAAGAATTATTGATCTTAATTCTAATGAATTATTTATGAAGCAGCAGCATTGCCCTGCATAGTGTACAATAGGGTTACAAGCAAAGTGAGCATGTGGCTATAATTAAGGTCAGTGAATGTCTGTTACAAAACATATTTCATAATCTAAATCCTATCAATAATTAATAGGCCCTATAAAACCTTTATGAAAGGGACCATCTTAATGGATTTTCATCATGTTTTCTTTAATTTAATATTTCCAGTTATTTAATACGGGGCTAATTACATTTAAACATAGAACAGAAATATCTCACACAAATAAAATGAATTAAAATAGAAACAACATAATAGGTTCTGGTAACTTACTTTAGACAATATGAAATGAAATACCTAAGAAGGAATCATTAATAACATAAATTACACAATATTTTATTAACACCAGAGATAGATAGATAGATAGATAGATAGATAGATAGATCATTCTGGACAGAGGACAGTGCACTGTTGACTATTGTGAGTGGTATTTGCTATCACAATACCTGTGTTGCCATGAATGTATTTAAAGTGTTACCTGTAATATTGTTTATCTGTGACTGTAATGGTAGCTGCAGTATAGAGCCTGCATTCCTTCCACAGGGACCCAGTAATAAGCGTACACGTCAATACAGTATGAAATTGCTTTTGTACAGTCTGACTCAGAGGTGCTCAGCAATCAGTGCAGGGAAAGCACCATCCTTGGTCTAATGCATTTTTACTCCTGCTTTTCCTATTGTTTAGTGTCCAAACTGCACAGTTACACGTTGAAATGTGATCCCACCGACAACCGTTAAGTGTCAGTTAGTGTGTACGACTGCTGCTTCGCCAGCTGTTTCTAGAACAACATTTCAGAATATAAAATGGTTATTGGAAAAATTCAGTCTTATTTGATAAATGGCGCCTTGCTTTGAGCACATTGGAACAACTGGCTTGGGTCACCTTTAACTAGGATGATAATTCAGACTCTGCCGCTATGTTATATCCTTGTAGCTAAAAAAAATCTTTACAAACCATCATTCTGTACTCTCCGGAGGCCAATAAAGAAAGTGGTGTTTGTGTGAAAGCTGCTGATATTATATCTCTAGCAGAGCAGTACAGGAGCAGCGTTAGAATAAAAGATTTGCTTCTCTTGCAAATAAAAACCAATTATTCCTCCTGGAAAAACAGTAAAATAAGCAGAACCCTTGTACCAGGGACGGTCAATGTTCTTCCTCCAGCTGAGATCTTGTTAATTTGTAGTTACAACCCATCCAATCAGAATGTGCTGTTTATACCATCCTGGGACTCCATACGTACCCTCAGGTTGCCTTGTAGTGTGTCTAGAATATCATGGCCTGTCAGGACATAAGGAATAGTCTGGGTGGGGACAAATAAAGAAGGGCCCTCCAGCCACTTAAATTACAACAAATAAAAGGAAAGGTATAAACATGTGATTGAACATGTGAGAAGAACTATCCATAGGAGACCTCACTATCAGCAGTGATTTACAGACATGTCCAATCGACCGTTCGACTGATCTGGGTAACCGATGTCAGTCACCACCCCTGGCGAAATCACCACAGATTCTTTGGCCCGGTCGATATATGAAAATATCGGTCAGTTGTGCCGAAAGATCTGCTCGTATGTACCCAGCCTAAAACATTTCCCTGACTTACAGCCCAGAAACTGCAGATAAAAAAACTGTAGAAAATCCCTTATTAAAGACAATCAGTGAAATCTAAAGCTTCATACGTGCGATTGCGGATGCCGACCCGTGAAGCAAGATGTGTATGCATGCCTGTTTTCGCCGATAATTATGCCGCTTATGGGCACTTTGTCTGCCATAACGCACATTCGGTCAGGGCTTGTTGCCCTATTAACTTAGCAGATCTTCAACGAACCCCAACTGAACAGCATTTTGCATACACATTGTGTGTCGCAGGTTGGCACTCGCGATGGCATGTGTGTATGAACATTTACAGCACAGAGAGCCCTGTAGTTACTGCCCCTTGCCCAAGCTTGTTCACATGCTTGGTGTGGTTTACTTGCTCACTCAGGACCAGGTTTACCAGATTTTCTCTGTGCCCAAGGGGGAGGGGGTGTACCAGTTACGTCATGGTGAAGTCACAAGAGGCGTGACAATAGGGAAGGAGACTGTGCAGGGTGGAGGCTGGTTTAGGGGCATTCTCATGGGCGGGGAGTTGGTGTTGCGCCCACTGACTGTGGGAACTCTGGATTTTGTCCCTGCAGTGGGGACAATCCTGTCCAAATAGGACTCAGGAGAGAGAGGAATTAACAATGGGAATTAAAGATTTTTATTTAAACTGATTTATCTGTAATAAGGGATTATACATGTTTAAGGGTGGACTTTTCCTTTATAGACCAGAAGGAGACAGAAGAATATCAAAGTAAATTGCAGGAGGAGATGTTTCCTAGAAGGTCTACAACAGGAACATGACAAAGATCTTGTGATATTCTCAGTGTTCCAGTGATATGAACTACTAACATTATATCAAGGGTTGTTACATTGCAGCATAATAATCTATACACAGTACACTGTGAATGAGAAGAATGGATTTTGTTTATCACCTATGGACTTTAAGACCATTGGTGAGGTATGGGCTATCACACACTAATCACTAATGGTGGGATTACTTTTTGCTTGGAAATAGGCTAGGGCCTTAAATGGTGCAGATTGTGTATTTCCTCTCCCCTGAATGTCTGGTGGCAGCTGGAGGCAAGGTTGATACAGAGAGTCAATGAGGAAACTTTGGCTTCAGTCCCGTTTAATATACAAATTAGCTTCTTGAAAGAAGAGACCATATGTTTGGCTGGGAATTAATAGTTATCAGGGATCATGATGGTTAAAACTGTATGTGATAAAGCAAGCAAGAGCAGCTGAATAGCTAATTGCGTCCACCAGAGGGCAACATTTCACATTTTGAAGCATACACATTCTTTTAACACATTCTGACGATTGATAACATTAAAAGGAGAATTACATTCTAAAAAAAAATTTGCATATATGTTATGCCTCACCTCAAAATTTACAGGAGCAGCCCAACAAAGCTGCAATGGTCAGAGGGATGAGCTAAAAGCAGAACCAGTTGCGGATGAGTTTTGGCATTACTGATCCATCATCAGTGCAACATAGGCCTCTGGTCTGTAATGTAAAGCACCTATCAAGAGGCATCCCAAAGTAAAAAAGTTTAGAAAAAGTTAAAGGCTATAGTGCTTATATATATGCAAAGGGTAAGATATTTCTGGCCCTGGGTAGTTTCCATGTTACCATGGTAGTAGTGGTCTACATACAAGTGTCCTTTATTACAAAGTGCACACTCCTACCTTTAAAATGAACCCAGTATCATGCTTCTAGCTGCAATATATCTAAACTTACAGTAATATAAGGTGTGGTGTTACATCCTGCTTATACTGTGAGCTTTGACATCACCAGCACCCATTGCTCCACCCCCTCACTGATGGCTTGAGCATGCCCACTTGTATCATACTGCTGGGAGAGAAGATGCTGCATCATCAGCCCCATCGTCTGACATTTAAGTTGGTAATAAAAAGTCACACAAATTGCAGCAAAACCAGTATGGAATTGCTTGTACCAGCTGGGCTTAAGTCTTTTGCAATCCCTGTGCAGCTGCTGCAAGCAAAGAGCTCAAGTGGCACTAACTGGTATCAAATTGTTTAGCACGACTTTAATGCCCCCTTTTACCACAGCACCCTGCATGATTATGCTACTGCACATTTATATTAATAAAAACAGGGCGGAGAGTCCTCACACACAGACTCTCGTAATCGGCACACTATCAATCACCACTACAAATTTGCATATAAATAACCAAATATTTTATTCAATAAACAAATAACACACTTCAAGCCTCCAACCATTAAGCTGTATTCACCATGCAATAAATATATAATATAAAGTGCAAACTGTGCCTAATACTGTATATTAAATATCTATAAGATAAAATATAAAAGGACTGGTGTGCGAAATATCTTTGTTAATAGTCCAGCAACTGAGACCACAAGCGGACAATTCCAGAAAGGTGAGTACACCGTTATTCAAACGCTCATAGGTACGTATGACGATTATGGCTGTCCCCCATAAAGGTTATGATCCAGAAAGCCGAAGCTTGCAACCAAACAATCCTAAGAGCTTGCTCCCACTACGAATCTCCAACAGTTAATACAGTTATTGTCATCCAAATAAATCCTGCATACATTACCACTCTAGTCGCTGTAAAGAGCAATAACAAACTCCCAATCCTTGAGGGTTCTCCGATCCACTATGTGTGGCCAAATATCCACATACTTTATAATCCTACAATATTTACACAACCTTTAATTGTCTTCAATATAAAATTAAACATGACTCAAACAGTTAATTCCCAGCACATATCTTCAATGTATGTATATATTAACTTATGCAGAAAACTCCACATTTCTGGTGATACATACCGTGGTGACGTTGCCAGGACCCTGCAACCCTGTGAAGTCATCGCACTGTGCCCAAAATGACATCACAGGGGTTCACGCTTGTGGCAACGTCACAGAGACACACATGAACCGATGTTGCGCATGCACGCTCTTCATACGGACGTGCTTTTATCTGCCACAGGGCATGCTGGAGATTTTGAGAATCTCGTGGGGGCAGTCCTAAAAACGGGGAGTGGAGGAGGAAGCCAGCAACATTCCAGCAGTTAAGGTATGGTATGGGAGGATAATAGAACAAAGAAAAACCCCTTTAGATTTAAAGCCATAGCTATACAGGAAGAAAAGTTGTTTTTACAGTGTACATACCCTATGAAAAGCCTTTGGACAATGGAGGGAGGCAGTGATGTGGGAAGAATAAATGTGGAAATTCTTTTAAAACAATTCCATAAAGATTAACACTTTCCTCATATTCCTACTGAATTCCAAACTGGTCAAGTGGAAAGCCCTTCAATGGTATGTTTACGGAAATTATAATTTTGCCTCATCTAAATCTAAAAATAAAACTTATCTCCGCCCCCCACCACACAAACACACACAGTTTTCTTTTTGTATAACCTAGACATTGCTAGGTTTAAATTGCAAAAGTCGGCCCCAAAAGACACTTACCAGCTTGCCCTAAACTTAGCGATTTAAATTTGGCCTCAGATACAAGGTTGTTGTAAAAGGAATCGAGATGGGGGGGGGGGAGCTCTACTGCACATGCCAAACTATTCTAAGAGGAGCAGCAGGAGGCAGATAAGGATTAAACACAGAGGCTCCTACTATTTATTTTCCTGGCCTTTCATCAAGTCGTGCAGGACAACCATAAGGAGCAGAAGAGAAAGTTAAGTAGGGCCAATTTTAGTTGGGGGTGGGCATGACCTTTAAATGTAAGGGGCATTAACTCTGAGGTATGTGTGTTGCTAAAAAAAAGAGGTCATTTTAAATAGGCGTGTCAGGTATCGGTGGGGGATGTGTTGTCCTGGTGAGGTATGTAGGTATGCAGCGGAGCCGAGTTTCACTTTTGAAATTAGTTAAAAAAGTTCATGGGGCTGTGCAATCCTCCTCACACCATAACACAAAATAAATATGTGATCAGTGGTAGTGTACCATAAATATCAATCTAAAATCCAATCACCATATAAAAATAGTAGATAAAAAGACACTTACTTAGTCCAGTAGATTTTCAAAGCTTTATTCCTTTAAAATGCACATTTAGAGCAAGTCTGTTTAAAACACTAGTAAAAGTGTTTATCCCATAAACCAAACCTTGTGGAGTTGTTAAAAGGGTTTTTTAAAATGCAGTGTTGTCTCTGGGTTCCTGTTCTGTACTTGCTCTTTAAAAACTCAATGCCTTTCACTGCAGTCTAGCAGCTTTTTCAAGAGTAAATAGTACGCAATTTGCTCAGGCTCAGTATCCTCCTCCCTCTTTTATCAGACCAGACATCTGTGAGGACAAGCATGCCTAGTAATCACTATGAGGCACAACTGGGAGAGAGAATTTCCCACTGTGCAATTCACACAATTGTCAATATTGAAAAATGCACACAGCAGAAACGTTTATGATAGAGCCACTTGATTGACAGCTGAAATGTAAGATGCTTCAGACTGGATATCGAAGAATTTAACGGACAAATCAACAACAAATTGGAACAGTGGTAGTTGGGAAGAATAAGCGTTTCCAATTATGTACAAACCCTTTAAAAACACCTGTAAATTATATTCTTATAAATAGTGCTTGATTTGGTTTGATAGCATGAGTTACACCAGCAAAGTTTTAAATTTATTGGTTATGAATGGAGCCTTTAAACAATTGATAAAATTGTCTTTTAATCAATTGATGACCGAGAATGAAAGATAATAAATAAAATCTATAATTAATTATTATGAACCATGAACATTGTTTCAAAGGTTACACAAGAAAAAATTGATCTAAGCAGGCAAGTGTTTATTGCTTGTTTTTTTTTTTTTTTGATACCTGCATTTAATGGAAAAATGGTTATTATTCTGAATGGTAAAACTATAAAAAAAAAAAAAAAAAGAAACTGAACCACTAAAAATTTTACATAACCTTTAATTTGCCATAAAACTACAGACAAAAACAAGGTTTATAGGAATTACAGTAAGACTATTCGTTCTTCAATCAACCATTTACTGTACTGCAATTCCCTATTTTCTGATGTTTTTTCTCATGTCCTCAGTAGTCTTAGCCAGTAACATGCTATTTTGTCGGATCATACTACACATAAATAACACAGAGTGCAAACAATGAGCTACAATGTGATTGTGAACAGCAGAATCGAATGGTCAGTGCCTGAACATATTCTAGTATATTAGGAATGTCACAGGAACAAACATCTGTATGGCTGCTATGGGCAGATTTTCAAAGTGCAGCAATAATCCTACTGCAATAAGTTAGGGATTATTGCTGCCCAGTAATAAGGTTGCGGAAGGTCAAGAGATGGTTTGAGAAGCAGCCAATCACGGACGCGGCTGCTGGCAGTTCAGAACGCCAAAGGAGAGAGGGAAGGTAAGTAAAGATTGGGGGAGTTACTTGACATAATAATATGGTGTTTGGGGCTGGGGGAGGGAGACCTACAGTACCCCAAAGGGAAATTACACTAGGGGGAGGGAGACCAAAACGGGTGGGAGAGGAAGGACTGCACTGAGCATTTGCAAATTCTCCCGGAGGAGAGACAGGAGTCCTACTGTATATGGACTCTGCCAGGCTCCTGGTGGCCAGTTTTTGGGAATTTGGAGGGGCATAGCAGGGCAGCCATTTGGACCTGGGATGTAAGGTAAGGATTTTACACTACAGAGCGGGGCCAGTAGTGGGTTAAATTATAGTTTTGGGGTGGACATGCCCTTTAATTGTCATTCCACTGTACCTTAACCTCAGTCAAAAAGTCAAATGACTGACTGATCATTAAAAAGATGCACCAAAATGAATATAACAGTATCTAAATGCTAAAAACAAACTAAGCTGAGCCAGAGAAACCCTTGGGAAAGGAATACCTCTACACCTAAATGGCAAAACATGCCCCTATTCTACTACCTATATATCCCTGCAAAGGGTTTGCCTTCCTGGGACCATGGGCTTTGGATTTCTTTTGGATGTTGAAGGATCAGGTGATGGAAATCAACACCGCCATGTAAATATTGCCTATTAGAATAAATGTGATATGTAGGCAGGTTTGTTAGAAATATTGCGAGTGCGGCTCTTATCCTCTTCTAGTTACTGTACATAGCGGTTTGTGGTTAGCAGTCACAAGAGCACTGCACCAGCATAAAAAGGAGGTGTGCAGAGAGATACTGTGTTTGGATTTGTTAGAAATTCAGTAGAACATCAAACATGAAATCATTTTTTTATGTTAACTATCTTTATACACAAACATGTGAAGAAAGGACTTAATTTTGATCTTCAACAACATATGAAAGATCCAATATTAAAGCAGCCGTGTTAACGGCAACTTGCATTCCATTCCATTTTGCAGTGAAACAATCAAGGACAAGCTTGTCCATCCGTGTGGGTGAATGTGTTTGTGTGCTTTTCCGAGGACTAAATGGTTCATACCGACTTCCGAGCACATTCCACTTGAAGCTATCATCTCTACTATACATTCCACATCCACACTGTTGCCCAGTAGCTGAGCATTGGAAATCTAAAGCACCATCAGAAGAAGCAGACCAGCAATGACCCTCTTGTAGATCAAGCAGCCTCTCTCCTCTGTCATGTTCCAGATTTCGTGCTACGGACTCTAATGATAGACAAAAGGAATCGGACACCAGCTGGTACTCTGCTGCTGTGCAGTTCAGTTCATTTAGACAATGGCTTTGCATGTTGGCACTCTGAAAAGCAGAAGATTTACCGTTATCTTTAAATTTATGGTAAATGAATAAACATATCCATAAGACAGGTTTTAAATGTGATATAAAACTATGGTATATCTTTAGAATTCAGTAAAATCGTCTGGTCTTAAAGTTTAGTTTCTTCAAGATGTTTAGCTAGCATCTTGTACAAGAATCTATGGCAAAACATACCCTGAAATGTGCCTTAATCTGCATATAACATGGTTCCAGGGACTTTGTAAATATAAGGTTCTGATTGTAAGGTGTAAAAATAACAATTTTGTGTGTCAAAGACAGACAATAGTTAAATTTCCCCAACTCTATCCAAGCTTGGATCCTTTCTTTTAATAAATAAATTGTATTCACACCTCTTTGAAACCAATCTCTTCTCTCTATCTAGCATTATATTATTAGTCTTCCAAACTGTGTCCACTTTTCTAAAGATGCACATCCTCAAACAATATGGTATATGTACATCATCAAAATGTTTCAGTTACTTGGGCTTGGGTATAAGATGAGCATAGAAGTAAACAGCATTAGCAAAAGTTAAAATGAGCTTGATCTTTTGATAGTATTCTGTATTTATACACTATGCATAAAACTGGAACGTTGTTGAGTTTATAATGCTGTAATTAACATTCCCTCATATTTTCTATTAGTTTTGTGCTACATACTGCAGACCCTATGTTCACCCAGATTTTTGCGTGTGAACTATTATTGCGTGCACAGGCTTGCTGAGATGTGTGCACAGGCCTCTTTAGGTCCTCACAGCTTAGAGGGGAAGAGTGGCAGTAAAATCATCTCTTTACAAATGGGTATGTTAATTGTATAAACCATAATCAGCTCACTACTTGCAAATACAGACTGTCCTTGTATACTCTTGTTTATCACCTTGTATCTCAGCACTGCTGCCAAGTGAACTTCTGTACAGCCACCACCCAGCAATACGAAGGGGTCCTTAAGAGTGAGATGCAATACATGCTCTGCTGCCTTGCAGGTCCGCTGAAATAAGAAGATGTTCTGATTCACAACACATATTGTCCAAAAGGAGAAAAAATAGTTAAAGGGCATGTCCACCCCAGCACTAAAAATCTATACTATACTGTGATCTTATAAACCTAGTGGAGGGAAAGACCACTAAAAAGAACCATAAAGTACAGAATATACTACAATATCTTACAATGTAAATGTGCAATATGTATGTCTGTAATAAGATTAACTATGCAAACAATCTGATGTATTGGTTATCTGGTTCTCTTTTGAATATAAAAATCTATACTAACCCTCCCTCCCCCAATCCAAGTTTGTTGTACTTACTTCCCTCAGTCGCTGAAGCTCTTTTTACTTATGGCTGCAACCCAGAAGAAAGCTGGCATTGGAAGAAGATTCTGGTTTTACTATGGCAATTAAAAAGAGCTTTAGGGCCTGTGGAGAGGTAGGTAAAACTATGTTTGAGTTTTGGGGGTGGGGGAGGCAAGTATAAAATGCTAAAGGTTGGGTGGACATGCAGCTTTACACTTGCTTTGTTGTTAAATGAAACATTGTATGCAAAAGATGAGAGAGAGACAAGAAAGGGCATTAAAATAATAATACAAAGAATGGAGCAAGGCCTGAACTACAAGGAACCCTTAACAGCCAATAGTAAAGCAGGAGACTATTTTAATAGGAAAAGCAGGCATGGTCTGAGGTATCATGAAAGAAGAAAAGAAATGGAAAGCTCTAGGTAGCTACAAACCTGCAATGATGGAGACCTCAAACTGCAATGACAGCCACATGTCAGCACATTATGATTAACAAGAGATGCTGAGGCGAGGCCATGCAGGTAATTTCTTTGTACAACACACTAGACAGGTGGACAGAGCTATTTAAATTAAATAAGGTGACAGAAATTCCATTTTACATATGTAAAAGCTATGTTCAAAGCCAAGTTGCAGTAGACCAAACACTTGTGTCGCCACCACTTCCTGTTAACCCATTGGGAGACAGAGACACGGAATAGAAGCAAAAGCTTTGAAAGTGCTACAATACTGTTGATACTGTGTATCATGGAAATTACAAATTAACATTAAGCCATATTGTCCTGGAAAACCTTTAACCATGAACACATTTTTTCTGTACTTAAAAAATCCTCATGCTATTACAGCATATATAGCCATTAAAGATCAGTCGGATAAACCTTGCTACTGCAGCTTTTACTGCACTGTAAATACCAACATCTTACAGAGAGAAGAGGTTTATCTTCAGGAAGGTTAAAGGTATTGATGGGATGTTTTTTTTTCTAAGGGATGATTATTTCGGATGCAAGGTCTACCTAGTTTCAGATTTTAAAACAACACGACTGACTGTAAGAGAAAGTAGGAAATATTCTGGAAAGAACAGCTGCTCTTCAATGACAAATAAAGATTGTTGTTGATGTTGAGAAGGGTGGAAATCTACACTTACCATGAGTTCTTTTAATGAAGTCTCACTCCTGTTGCAGAGCACAAAACTGCACACTGAAGTATCAAAGGGAATAAAATGCCAAAAATGCTTGGAACCAAGGGTCCATCTCGAAAGGCTTTGCAGTCTGCCATAGCAAGTGTCCGGAATGGAACTAAGAGAGGCAATAGGCTGTGCCCCTGTGTTCAGGAGAGGAAATAAAGAACATTCATTTTAACATTGTGGAATTATGTTGTACTAAAAATCCCCTCCTACAAAACAAGAATGGAAGAGAGAAAACTGTTATATTTATAATAGAAGTAGCTTTAGCAGAATCCAAAAACTAACTCTCTTTAAAGGGGAACTGTGGTACCAAAATCAAATGCTTTCCAAAACCGTATAAAACCATCCTTACCCCTGCTTTACACCAAATAGACTTTAAAAATGGACTTTTTAAATAATATGTACCTGGGACAAGGAGGTAGGTTTGATTTTCCTACCTCTCAATACTGTTAAGGATCTCCAGCACATAGTTTTCATCTGCCAGGTTGTCATGGGCCTTCCTAAAGGAGAAAGCCTGACAGAAGCTTTTTTCATTGTACTAGTGCAGAAATGATATTGGGAGGTAGGAATTGCCATTCCCAATCTCTTGCCCCAAGTAAAAAAACTTAACTGTTTTTTTTATAAAAGTTTATTTACACTATAGTTCTTAAAGTTTTCATTTTCCCCACAATGTTGCATTCGATCACCACATCAGACCTTATGCATGTTGCCTTCTTTGTTTTGGGCATTTCCAGTGCTCATACTATGTTCCCATCCTATTCCGAATGCTTTGTTTTTGCGACCCCCTCACATGCCACTGTAACGTAAGCTAAGCATTTCAATTGACAGAGATAGGGGAGGAAGGTAGTGGCACACCTTATCCCAAAGCCGAGCGAGAGGATTATTGCAGCGCTGTTCTAGATATCCTGACAAACGTTTAATCGGCTTTAACTTCTTCCTTTCCAGCTGTAACATTGGTCGTAAAGTGGATCAGGAACTCACAGGTAAGTTACTAGTGTATGGGCACCTTAAGTGTGCATGGATGAAATCAATTTGTATAGTAAAGAACGTGCTTGCATGAGTGTAGTAACTATGAATCACTGGACCCCCTAGCAAAACTATGATGGGGCCCCTATCCGTGCTTCATCCACAGTGGTTTTCTGGGAGGAGGCTGTATCTCTCATAGGAAAAATAAGAAGATGGGCCCCCTGGTAGTTACCCCGTTTGTGCAATTGTGGGACTGGGATTGGCAAACTTGATGTAAGTATGCAGTATAAGGATATCTAATTATTTATCCTAAATTGTAAGAATTTCAGTATGTGTTATAGAAAACAGGAAAACCGTGAGATAGTGGTGAGCTTGTGTTAAAATGGAGAAACCTAGTCTTCACTTACACTACAGTAAAGCTTCATACACACGTTGGATAATTGTCGTACGATGCAGCCGACGAACGAGCAATCACACTATATTTGTACGAAAATATAGCATCAACGGTCATCAAAGACCAACGACAGTCAACTACTGTCGGCTTTTTCCGACGATCAGCCTGGCGGATTTGTTCTGCCGATTATCATATATTTGTACATGGTCGGCAGATTATCGTTAACATTCTACGAGAAAATATATAAAAGGCGCATGCGCTGCTGTCGTAATTATGCAAAGATATGAACGTTACGTACAAATGTCTATATCTAACGACTATCGTGGTAACTTGTTGCTGTGTGTAATTATGAGGATTAACGAAAATGTCGTTGAACTTTTGTCGGCTGCATCGTACGAAAATTATCCAATGTGTGTACGAGGCTTAAGTGTAAATACAAACCCCACCATGTCTTTTTTTTTACTGTAACGTGTCTAATTCCCCCCCCAAATTCTAATATACTTGCATTGATTCAATGTTTTTATTAAGATAACCGGGTAAATCAATGTTATATCAGTGTTAGAATGTACATGTATGTAGAAGTACAATCAAAAATGACTGTTTAATCAAATCTAATATTGTCAGGGAGAAAAGAGCACTCGCTCCAACCTCCCACAATAATTTCCAAGAAGAGATCTCACTACTTACCTATCCACTGGGCCGGATTACCACACCCTAAACCACACCCATTTTTTCCTTTTTGGGGAAGCAAATAGACAATAACGAGTTGGATTGGTGGGAGGTGATTGACAGCCGCCCCTCCAACCTCAGGCGCCCCTAGGTACTTGCCTAATGGTAAATCCGGCCCTGCCTATCCATGTTCCTGATGGATGGTGTCTTTCCTCTCTAGTTTCCCGACGCACCAGTGTTACAAAGAAGGGCAGCAGGACCATAGAGTTAGATCTCAGATTAGAAGTTATAGGAGACAGAAGCAAGTGGCAATTATAGATTTGTTTGTAATAAAACAAAAACAAGTTGAATGGAGTTTGATAACCCTTATCTTACTTGTTTTCAAAAGCTTTTTCAGGAGTTAGGACAATAGACTGTAGGCCAGATACACACAAGACTTCCTACACACAAATCCTAACAGAAAGGTAAAAGATTTTTGTTATTGAATAAGACAAATTTACCGAATAGTATAAATGTGGTTTCTGCTGTTTCATGTCCAATAAAATCCCTTTGGTGCCATGAGGTCCCCTCTATTTATGCCAATGTTGAGGATGACGACAGATGTTTAGGAGAACATGACATTTCCGGAGGAATGCCATTCACAGTCAACCCCCCCCAAATTTATCTCATGATGAAAAACTAAAGAAAAAAACAAAAACAATCCCACCACATGAGCCAAGTACTTATGTGTCTTGTTTTGCTCATTTGCACACACCTGTATAGGTCTATCTATAAAGAGTTTGTATACATACACATTCATATGAATAGTTAGAATATTTCCACAAGTCATAAATGGTTATAATTGTAATGGTAGCAGCAGGGGAATATTTCCTTTAGCAACACTGCACATAACCATATTCCACGGTTGTCATTACAAACATTACTAATTGGGATTAATTTACCATGACGTGGAAAGTTGTTACACAGGTGACAGTAACTTTAAGCGGGGAAAAGTGGATTTCTCAAAATGCATCCACATAGAAATTGCCAATAATATAGGGGCTGATGCAATAAGGAGGTGCAAACATTTGTCCATGCTCTATATTTGCAGCAACCAATCAGATGAAATGAAGGAGAGTCTCAATTTTATCTAGAGATGTGATTTAGGGTTTATCTTGAAGGTACAACATGGACTATTTATATAACCCTAGCAGTTTGGAAAAAATTGGAGACCACGATTACCCTTTATGAAACCAATATAAGATAGTAAGTCCTAACAACACACCTACAGTCCTCCTTTCTCCCCATTCCCAAATACCCAGCTAAACTGGCCTCTAGAGTAGGGCATTGACATGTAGGCATAAATAGAACATCAATTTGTAATTAAACATGAAGTACAGTACAACTACATGCTTAAACAAGTATTTCTTATTGCAATAATCTTAATATGCCCATTTTGCCTGTGTATAAATAAATGCTTTCAAAGTATCAACTTCCAGTTTGCAGGACCCCTAATAGTGTCCGTTATGGTCTTGCCCTTGATTTCTTTTCATGGGTTTATTTAGGTGCTCAGTAGAGATCGGAGCATGTTTGACCAATCCAACAGCCCATTAGTAGAAATTACCATTAGGAACATTCAAAAGAAAGGGTGAATCCTGGGAAGAAGGGCTGTTACATAATCTAAAATGGCAGCTCACTACTGACAACATCAAATGGCAGGAAATTAGGATTTTTAAAAAATATAATATTTTATTTATCTAATATTGTTTTGATGACCTTTTTAATATGAGACTTTGAAAAGGTTGTCTACCCCTATTTTACAGTGGATATATATATATATATATATATATATTTGGCCTTAAAAAAGAAAAATTCTATTTTAGACAGATCAAACAAGTATGTTCAGGGCATCAATACTGGATTTATTGGTGCAAGAAATTATTTTGCTGAAGATATAGTATACCACCCAGCATAAGTGGAGTATAATTTTTCACCTTACTGTTGAAAGAATACAGGATAATAGTATATAATTTGCGCACACTTGCCCTTTAAACTTTAACAGTGTGTAATGTATTAACTTATTTTGCAACTTTGCACTGATCCAAATTCTTTAAAGGGTATGTAAACTAAAAAAAGAAACCTTTGGGATACATTTATAAAGGTGTGGTATTGCAGATATGATACCACGCCTATTCCGCCACTGTAAACTACTGATAATGATAGGCAGTTTATAATGGGTTGTTGCATGGCAACAGCTAGAAATACCACAGTGACAATAGTCCTAACAATATTCTAGTGCTTCTCTACTAGTATAGCGTGCATAGCTCAGATTCTCTCTAATAGTAGAGAATACGCTGTTTAAATAAATGGGTGTAGGATGGGGAGAGGTAAGCAATAGGCAAGCAAACCACTTGCCGCAAAGGTGGTTTATTAGGAAGTACACCTTTTGTAGCAAGTGGTTTGCTTGCCTGTCGCTTAGCTCTCACCATCCTACACCCTTAGCATAAATACCACTGCGGCCTATTATTTGTATGACCGTGGGTGTAAAAGAACAGCCAACCTTAAAAGAACCGATGTACTTTATGGCCACTTATTTAGCGAAGGGTATAAACCAGTTTCCATATGACCCTTTGTCTCATCTTAACCTATAAATAAATACATGTAAGCAGCACTTACTCTTGAGGTGTTTGTTCCTGCATGTCTTAAATCCAGTATGTGTTTTGCTCAGTCACAGTATCCTCTGACTATGACTAATCTATCTGGGAAAGGCAAGCATGCTCGGTAATAACTATGAAGCGGCAGCACGGGTAAAGGCAATTTCCCACCATGCAATTCACACATACCTTGACAGTTAAAATGTAATAGGATTCATATTGGATATCTAAAGAAATAGGGGACAGATCTCAAAAAAAAACAATGAAAATTGTACAGTGATGGCTGGATGATAGTTTCCAGTAATAGATAGAAAAAAATCCAGTTTAGATACCCTTTAAAAAAAATAAATAAAAATTAGAGCTGTAGATTCTGAGAAATCATCAAAATCACAGCATTTGCAGGATAAGACCTGTCACTCTAGAAGCAGAAATTATAACATCTTCCCTATCCCTGACCTCTTACTAGGATCTCTGGCTGCCTGCCAGCACACTTTCTGCAACAATAAGAGAATCAGCAGAGAAAAGAAAAGGGGATGGAGGGGGAAGATCTGCTAGCAAAGTAGTGTACATCGTGAGGCAGGCACTACAAGATGGCAGTGAGGAGGGTGAGGGCAATAAGGAGCACTCACTAAACAATTTAATGAAAAAGCAAGCATAAATATGTAAGTACCACCATTTTACTTATAACTATTATTCTGTCGTGTATGAAGGTCAATAATAGGAAAACATTTTTTTAGAAAAATCTCCAAATGGAGGATTCTTTATTACTTGAAGCAAATTTGAACGAAAGAAAAATACCACACACTGTCTGTGCACAACATGCTTAAGTTGTTATTGGACCTTTGATGAATGTCTTTGTGCGTTTAGGAGGAGAAATAAGAACATCTGATAAAATGTAACCCCACTGACAAACTAAGCACTTAATATAGGTATTTAAAATGCTTGCGAGTAATGCACTACAGAGATGGAACGGTTATAGTCTTGCATTTAATTTCAGAGGTGCAATTCTTTATTGTATTAAAGTGTATGTACACTGAAAATTATTGTAAGTCTATATTTAAATAAATGTAGGCAGCAATTACTCTGGGGCATGATCAGAAATCACCATGGGCCAGCATTACGAGAGGGAATTACCCACCATGCAATTTACCATCCAACTCTCACCATTCCAGTTAAAGCAAAACTGCACAGAGCATTAGAGTTTATGATAAGGCACTCAATTGAAAGCTATATATAATGATGCTTCTGATCAGATGGTATCTTAAGAAATAGGGGACATTAGAAAATAGCACAGTGGTGGTTGGGAAGAATGATTGTTTTCAATAACAGGCAAGAAAAAAATGAATTCCCATTCTACATACTTTTTAAACATATATTGATGAAGCTCTAACAATATAATTAATAATTACACATCAAAATGATGTAGTAGCCGAAAGAAACATTGTATGCTGTCCATCATACATTAGTTATTTTAATTGTCAAAAAGCATTTAACTTCAGTGTCATTTCCATATTTAAAAAAACAAACAAACAAAAAACATACTATCCCACATGTTCATGCCCAAAACTTGAGAAACGTTTGGTTATGACCTCACTCTTTGATGGACGTTCTATGGAAGCAATATTTCTGGGAACAGTGCTGGAGTGGGATCTCAAGGTATGTTGCAATTCTCCAGACATTATTTTTAATGCATCCTGCATAATGTCCAATAGATGACGTTCAACAATTGGGTCATAGTTAGATTGGGTTGCAAAACCTCTCTTCTGCTTTGGAAATGTTATTCTGGGTCTCTTCTTCCCTAATCTGCTTGATAATCTTGTGGAAAGCTTCACAAACGATTGCTCCCTGTTGACACTGCGGTTGTGAGATAAGATCGCAAGTTGTGTTCTGGCATGCATGCCATCAATTTCACAAGATGTTTTCTTTGACCTGTACTTGAGTACTTTTGAACGGAAGACTTCTAATCCACTAGTGTGGCAGAAAAAGCTAACGCGGGCAAGGTCTTTCAACAGAGCAGAATCATAAATGATGTTGTAAAGTTCTTGATGTGCCTTATCAGATGGCTTTATCCATGGTGTGTTCATATAAAAGTAATGAGACAACATCTTGTGATTACATCTCGTGTAATTTTTTAAGGATCTGAAAGTGTGTTTATTAGCTATGTGGAATAGCACAGATTTCCATTTATCTAGAAGTACATCTATGTCTCTATTGCATGACTGTGCACACCACCAAAGATGGTTCGTAATTGTACTAATCCAGTTCACAATATCACCACATTTTGATTTCTTGCTTGCAGCAAGCAACCTTTCAGACAAGCTCTTGGCCAGATGCCACACATCAAACTCATGTTTTATTTCTGGAAATTCTGTTGACATTAATTCTCGGATTGCAGTTTGGCGGTCAGTAGCGACTACATGTATCTCCACATTTTTGGAAAGAAGATTCTGCAGGCATTTCTTAAAGGCACTTTTTTCCATTCCAATAGATGAAGTACCTTTTTCCATCTGTTGTATTTGGTAGGTGATGATTTTATTGGACATAATATTCAGCATGGAATAGATGCAGTATTTTGCTGAAAATCCTAGGCTGTGAAATTGCCCGTCGCCTGCCAGTACTAATGGTTTCTCCTGTATTTCAGACATTACATAAGCTTTTTCTTTTTGCCAGTGGTAATCAATTGATGGAAACAGATATGCCTGCTCATACTCATAAAACATATTCTCTGAAATACTCGATAATCCTAATAATTTGAACATTTCGTTAACTTTTTTAAACGAAGAACCACTCAACAGGGTAGACGCAGCAATTAAGATGTTTACTACAGCTATTCTCGAAGGTTTCGGACAACTTGTCCATTTTAATGCTTGGTGACCATCTAGGCATTTCAGTTCCACTGCTAGCATACCCCCCTCAGTGCTTTTTTTTATAGTTGTGATAGGTTTATTGCAAGGTGGATCTACTTTATGTTGGCAACGTATTTTGAAAAGTAATTTAATTAAACATTCATCAAAAACTATATACTTGTCATCCAAAACTGGGTCCTTTGGTTCAAAAACTGAATCTTCATCCTCATTATTAGATGTGGAACTTGATGGCCTCTCAGGGTTATAGGATGATCCTTCCACAGTCTGCTTGGAGATATCAAGAGGCTCATGAAGAAAGCTGGCAGAATCATTAACAATGTCTGCAGGTAAAGTAGTATCTGGCAGAACTGGCGAGACTTCTGGTTCAGCGACACGCAATTTATTCAGTTTAGACAAGTGTTTTGGATATGAATGATCCTTTCTCACTTTTTCAATTTCTTCCTCAATTGGATTTTCCACAGTCTGAGTCTCTTTATCAACCTTTTTACAGATATCCTCTGTATCAGTTGCTACATTACTTGAAAACATGCGGCGATTAGTATTGACACTTACATTTCTTGAGAACAGTTTGCTGTTGTACTGCGTCTCCTTATGTGCCAGCCTGCCAATTATTCGAACAACTTTACTATAACTAGAACTTGGTATCTGGGAAGTAGTTGCTTGGCTTGTGGAGATTTGGGTTTGTTCAGACATTGCACTTGTAAACGATAGTGGATCTTCAACTCTTTTTCGTTTTGCTGGGGGTTGAGCGTGGATTTGATGTAAAGAAGAGGAGTTCACATAAGTGAATGGAAATATGGTTGGTACCGCATTTAGCTTCAACACTCTTAACGAGCCCTTCATCATATACATATCGGGAGTGAAATGTGTCGAACACATACGAAAATTACCACTTTTTGTTCCTCGCAAAATACGTTCTGCTATAGCATCCATGTCATTGTAACGGTCACCTGTCTGTTGCAGCCATATTTTAATTCGATTAATATCATTGGGGAATGGGTGAAGGACAACATCTGGATGGATATGCTTTTGTCCCGATTTGTGAGGACATCCCCTTACAAGACAGTTTGGCATGACTGGAACAGAAAAAAATACATTTCATTACTTTAAAATTATTTTCATGAAAGCATTCACAAACCTCGCTATACAAAACAGTCTATTTTTTACTCTTATTCACAAAGTTCATTATATTTCTGGGAATTCTAAAAAAGAATGGCAGAGTGGGGAGGGGCCATTAATAAAATTGACTATAATAAGGAAATTAATTTGCCACTAATATATAGCTGAATAGATGTAATCCACTCTTACTTTGTACACATGCTTGATTCAACCTCAAACAAGAATGCGACAAACATTTTGACTGCCAATCGTACATTTGTGCCGCACTCTTTTATTGGTGGCGAAGTTTTATTGTGTGTGAAGTTTAAGTTGTGGGTTGCTGCAAGTCTTTAGTCTACTTTTTTTTTTCTTCTTCTCAAGCTCAGTATGTCCCCTCCCACTCATTACGTACTTTATTGTGTCTGACCTGTCTGTAGCATGTCTGGAGCATGCTTATTGATCAAAACCAGAGGGAGGTGAATTTCCAGTTATCACCCAGCCAATTATAGCAGCCAAAGACATTATCAGTAATCGAACTGTTGAATGGCATCTGAATTTTAAGTAGTGTCAAATTTGATATTACAATTATGTACACTAGGGAAAAGTTGCTTGTGTGGGGATATGATTATTGTGTATAAATACATTAAACAGGCCATACAATAAACTATCTGGGGCATTGTTCAACAAAAGAACATGTCAGAGGACACAAGGACATCCCTTAAGACTTGAAGAAAAAAAGTTTAGTCTTCGGAAAGGGTTTTTCACTGTGAGAACGGTAAAACGATGAAACTGTCTTCCAGTGGATGTTATGGCAGGTTCATTGGTCAGTTTCAAAAGAAAGCTGGATGAGTTTCTGCAAACAACAAATGTTGCAGGTTACTGGTATTAAAGTAAAGTTGATCCAGGGATATTTCAGAACTAGAAGTAGGTTGAACTAGATGGACGTATGTCTTAATTCAACCTCAAATACATTAATATATCTAAAGAAATAGGGGACAGAGCAGTAAAAATATGGTACCACGCTGGTTTCTAAGAGTTATACAAAGGTTTACCAGTGCTATTATGTTTTTGGTTAACTGTGGTATAACAGTAAAAAATTATAATCTGATTGGTTGCTGCAGAATAGCAGTGCTGGCATTTTTTTAAACTTCTAAGCACAATTGTTTGCAATAATGTGCAATTCCAGAAGTAAATATACTTCTTGAACCCAACTTGTTAAAGGGACACTAAACCGTCCTATACAGGTTTCTTGGAAATGTATCCATTATTCTCAGAGATCGCTTATTTCCACCTGCCTGTAACAGAGTTTAACTTATCTAGTGGCGCTCCATTCACAGCTTCTCTCCAACAGATGGCAACCCCAATTCCGCTCCAGAAACTGTAAACTCTGTTAACCGGGTGTTCTATCACAGGGAGGTGGGAATAAGCAATCTCACCCCCTGTATATAATGTATACATTTCTAAGGAACATGTATAGGACCATTTAGAGTTCCTTTAAGAGGCAACACCTGTAATAACATTCTAATAGATGTCAAATAAGACAAAAAAAAAAAAAAAAACATTCAACTATTGTAACATACAGAAAAACATTGATTGCTAAACTGGACCAATGGTAAATAAGAGAAAAACATTCCATGCTAATCAATGTTATTACACAAGCAGGTTTTTAAAACTTGCAGAACCTTACTGCACATGCCACAAACTAATCAAGCACAACTTATACTTACAAATCACTTATCAGTAGCAGTAACAATATTATATATCTAATAACATGATAAAGGCCAGGTCAAACCAGCCAAACTACTGACATACATTAGCAGAGAAAAAAAATAGGACAAAATGTGTTCAACACTCCAGTTAGACCATCACAACAAAGACCAGTGATAACCAAAACGTAAATCCACAAGTTGAGCAGATCGAGTTAAAACAAATGTATTCTTTACTTTTCCATTTTAACCATTAAAAAAAAAATAAATTCATTCAGTTTAAAAATAAATTTAACGAAACAGAACTTTGCATTGAAAAAGGAGAATAAAGCTATCTATACGCAGCGGATATTCACCAAATCTTGATAAATCAGACGGGATTTGTTGGATATTGTGAATATGTATGGATAGATCCCAAAACTACCGCTGTATGGATAATCTCCATCAGATAAAGGTTGGACTAGATTGACCCATGTTTTTATTCAACCTCCATTATTGTGTTAAGAGTAGTGGGAGTGAAGTGCGTTGCCAGAACGATCATTTGTATGTATTTGCAATTCTCATTGTAATACAGGTGTGAGTAAAATAAATGGCGATCAAAAGCTGCGGGAGCTTTAGGGAAGCAATATGGATATTCTACAGGTTGTCTGCGTGGTTGTTACTGCTGACGCGAATGCGCGCTAGTTGAATGCATTCCATCATATTGCTGCAGGGAGTCTCGTACATCACAAAGTGTGCTGCTGCATCGAAAGATTAGACAGAGGCTACAGTGAGGGCACGGCCACACTGCGCCGCACATGCAATCGCGTGCGATTTTAATGCGATTGCGCTTTTTTCTTTAGAGATAAGCAAACGCATGCGATTGTGCATAAAAATGCTGATCTCATGCGTTACGATTCGCAAACAGATGCGAAATCACATCAAAAATTGCACATTTGCATTGCCATGATCGCAATGTTAGAAAAAAATCGCATGCGCAAATGCAACAAAATCACGCTAGTGTGGCCTAGCCCTTTGTGTGTCTTATGCACGGGGTTCATGCACATCGGTGACCGCTTACGCTGCAACACCCATTTTTGGGGATCAGAACGCATCCGAATTGCACCAAAAATGGTGATCACATGCACTTCGATCATTGGATTGCATCGCAACAGGCCCCAGCACGCCTAGTGTGGCCAGTCCGGTTGGCAGACACTAGTTTGCACTTTTTAGCATGTGATCGGATTGCAATTGCGTGCTTAAAGGCATTGGTGTGGCCTAGTCTTTAGTCCATATTAATTATATATGGAACTATCGTTTGTGTGTATTTGCAAAATCTCGTGTAAATTTGCATTTCATATATATGGGCAGCATAATGCCTTTGATCGTAAAACAGAACACAAAAAAAAAAGTAATACAGGTCCTAGTTAACAAAATGGCGAACAAACGCAGTGGGATCATTTAGGGGAGTAATATAGATATTCTACAGGTTGTCTGCCTGATTAGGGAGGTTACTGTTGATGCATATGTGCGCTAATTCAATGCATGTCATCATATTGGTACGGGGAGTCAGGGTGTTTCTTGTTTTCTCCCAATAACACTGTCAGGGTAGTTACACTTGCCACCAGTGGGAGAAGGAGTCACCCTATGAATGTTGTACAGCACTCCTCCCTCCCCCTTACATTGATTTGCTTTACCACCCAAAGAAAATTATTGACGGTTTGTTTAAAAGGGCATGTCCACCCCCAAAACTAGAATTTAACCCACTGCTGGCCCCACTGTGTAGCATAATAAAATCCTTACATCCCAGTTCCAAATGGTTCTCCTGTAATATCCCTGTAAAGTCCCAAAAACTGGCCACCAGGAGCACTGCAGGGAGGGAAATTGTTTCCGCCTCTGAGGCGTCCTCTCAGAGGTTTTTGGCTCTCAGAGCAGCCCTCCCCCTAGTGTAAAACCCCTTTGGGGTACTGTAGGGCTTCCTTCCCCAGCCCCTATATTAATATGTGCAAAAACTCCCACGATCAGTACTTACCTTACCTCTCTCCCCCAGCGTCCTCCACTGCCAGCAGCTATGCCCATGATTGGCTGCCTCTCACCCAATCACGGATGCGGCTGCCGGTCTGGCCCCCTGCTTGCAGTTTCATGCAAGCAGAGGGCCGGGACAGTACGCCGGAGGAAAGAGGTAAGTAATGATCGGGGGAGTTTCTGCACATATTAATATAGCGGTTGGGAGAGGAAGCCCTACAGCATAACAAAAGTTCAAAAAAGGGGTGGACATGCCCTTTAAAAAGGCAAGAAACATGCATTTGTTTTGGCTTACATTTATTTGTTTGGGCACCACAGTTCCCCTTTAAAAATAAACAGACAATACCACCAAATGTCAAACTAGCATAGAGGGCGTCTATTGTTAGACTGGTTCAATCAAAAAGTTATTCAGTATGATACCACAACACCAAATGTCTCCTTCAGTTTAATTGAAGAACAGGAGGTAAACGAGCTATGTCTTCACTAAAATAGTCAGGATCTGGCAGGAGAGTACTTACTTGAAACCGCGATCCACTGATTGCTTCACAACAGGTGTCAGTATGTCAGAGCCCAATCGCAAGTAAGTACTTTAACTTCCCTGTCTGCTCCTGACTGTTTCATTGAAGAAGGAGAGGTGAGGCATATCCCTTTACCTCGTGTTTTTCAATTAAACTGGAAAAAAAAAAAAAAAGATGGCACTTTTGTGAGGACATATATGTTTTAATCAAGTGTCAGATTGGTTCAATAAAGAGAACTCCCCAAAATATGGGCCCACCAACTTTTTTTTTAAAATTTATGGATAGAGCTACATTGATCAATAACAGAATTTTATCTTAGGTGTGTGGTATCAGGCTTTTTTTGGGGGGGGGAAATTGCAATTTAAGAGATATTTTGTACTTTTACCACACTCCTGTGTATTTACTAATAAGTTATTAAGTTATTGGCCTTGACATCAGCGGCTATGGTCCTGACTGTTAGCTACATAGCAGAGGCTTCCCAGTGCAAGAGTTAAAAAACCTCTAGCAAAATTTTTAGGGTTAGACATAAAAAAAAAAAAAACTACAAGAAAAGGACCCACCACACAAAAACAAAACCATACCTGTCATAAGGCTTAAGGGTTCCACCAAAGCCACACCTAATCTATCCACTGTAAAAACATTTTGCCGTTTTAGATATTGCTTCAAGGTTGGATGGACAACTTTTTGACAGACGAGAAGGTTAACATTGTCCTCAACTAATTTCTCCCCAAGAATTAACAGCTGGTCCAGCATAACACCTTCTGTGTCAACTCCATTCAGTATATGCACAGTTCCTTCTCCCGTTTCAGAAAAGTCTCCAGATAATGAAATTGAAAACAAGGCTAACTTTATTTCCACAGAGGGCAATCCTTCGGAAGGTACAGACCTACTCCAGAAAAACTCTGGCATGTCGAGAAGAAGGCCAGGCAAGACAGAGGATTCCATTACATTTTGGCCTTCAACAGGTACTATAACAGTTTTCCCTAAAATACTACTGGGTTCTAATGTATTTGGAACTGTAAAAAGAAAGGCTTTTAGAATTAATGTGCTGATGTAATCGGCTTCTTGGATAGTAAGCATACAAGCGGGTTTGCTAGAAATCACTGATTTAGTCAAGCAAAATAAGGGTTTACTGCTATTAAACTCAATCTTCATTTTGCATGCACATTCATCAGAACGTAGATAACCAATACACAGGTTCAGCAGAATCCGGCTTAATTTAATTATAATGGGACGTGAAATATTTAAGTTTAGAAAATGACTGACCAAATAGCAACATAGATTTGCTGCAAAAAGGCCACAGTCACTGAAACTGGATATGTGATTCCGTATAGAAGCTATGAGCAGCTTTATCACTGGGTGACTGACCGAAAAGCCACTAAATAAAGCAGAGGACTGTGATGTTGTAAGAACGCACCCTCCAGTACCATTATGGATTTGTTTCATCCGACCTAACGGCCCATAACATGACATTATAATTCCATGAATAACACTCAGAGAACCTTTCACAGATGTGTTAGTTAGAGGACCTGCTGTGCAAACCGATGGCTTTTTAAGTTCAACCCTGGACATGGTAAAACACGTGATTTCACAAAAATAATCAAGAGTCTTTGAATTAACGTTATATCATTTAGTTTTTTTTTTATTTTGTGCAGGTCTGGTAAAGAGAAAGGACTATCCCACACCTAAGATTTCATCAGCACAAACATAAATTGCACCCCATTATCGTTCATGCAATTGGTTAAATTGTCTCACGGACAGTAGGCTTTGAGTTTATTCATTGGTTCTAGACTCTTTCAACTGTAAGGAGGTTTTTGCAGAGCTTTTTGCTATCTTCTGAATAAAATATGTTCCAAAGTGAATGCCTACAAAGGATATTCCAGCCACCCACATCCAGTTCTTTCGTATCCATGTTTGAGTTTTCATCACTGAATAAAAATAAGACAATACATATATACAAACTGGTGAAACAGATTTAAAAAAATTAAACACAGTAAGATACCAAGCAGGAGAGCAATAAAGAATTACTTTGATTAAAATGGCTAATTTCAAATATATGTAAATGGGGCTTATGTAATAAGAGGTGCAAAATCAGTGTATTATCTGCTGCAACCAATCAGCTTCTAGCTTTTTACTGGTGTACTACAGTTATGCAGACCATAGACTGCTTTTTTAACCTATTTAAGGAAGCATAATCTTGAGTAGATTTCAAGTGGAAATCAGCTCAAGATTAATGGTTCAAGGTACTGTAGTTTATTCAATACATTTCCCATTATCAATAGTAAAAGAATCAATTGTCTGCACCATGCTGCAGCCATTCGGCAGTGTACTGTATGGTATGCCTTAGATAACATCTTATTGATTGCTTCAGAGTAATAGCACTGGCACGTACCAGTATTTGAACTTATTACGTAAGCCCTACACTGTTTTACAACCAACATGATATCTTAATATACAGAAATGCTTTGCTCTAAAATCATGTACCCGTTATTTTCACATAAAAAAAACCTACATGTTTTGTGACCAGCAATGCAGTAAATCAAGACTATGAATAGTAATTTTATTTATTGCTGAACTGGGTTTCTTAATTCTTATGACGGAGGAAAAACTCTGCAAAATGCAAATTGTTTATTTTACCTTTAAATGGTCATAATTATATATAAAAAAACATACCTAAATTAAGTTTAGCTGGCTAGTTTCCCTTTTTGAAAGAATCCTTCTCCACAACATATCCCACTACGCCAGGTTCAGGAACAGTATCTTCACTTGGGGGCTGGAAGATTGGGTTTGATTTAATGCTATACCATCCCCAATGTACAAGTCCAAGACTTGTTCCCATAACAATTAAAACTTTGTAGTTTTTCCAGAGAGTTCCTAGTCCCATACCTCAGGCAATGATCTACACAAAAAAAAAAAAAAAAAATACGGGAAAAAATTGCCTACATATCCTTCTTAGTAAAATAAACTAACTGCTAATCTGGCTAAATAAACACACTGCTAATTCTGCTATTGACCATTAGTCCCTATCATCCCTCCATTAATAAATGCATTAACCACGATGCAATTACTGACAAAAACAAAGCAACTACAGGAATTTTAACGAAACACTGTAAATAGATGAAACCATTTTCATTGAACGGAAATGAAACGGAGTGCCACACTTTAAATAAGCCACACAAAGAAACCGCGTTCACAAAGCTTCAGGGAGCAAATCTTCATTGTTTAAATCTTGTTTTACATCTTGTTTACATGCACAAAAATGTTAGACACTATAAATCAGTCTTAAAGAAGAATTAAAGTCTCCAGACAACATTGTCCCAATAGACAGAGCACATTTACAATCATACAACAAGCTGTGTCTCACGTCTTCCTTCACTGGCCCTTTCGGTGATTTCTGAAAATAACCTGGGAGTACCAGGGATCAGCAACCACAATCCACTTTAGCTGGATAAACCCCCATCTAATTGTCTACGCACAGGCACATGATCTGCAGTGCTCAACAGATCAAAACAAGGAAGTTGTAGCCTTGCTTCTTAGAAGCTGACTGGCAATCGCATAACAGCACAGAGATCCTCCCTCTCTCTGACACAGAACAGGGATTTCAGTTTTTTGTTTTCAAACACATTCAATACTCCTGTCCTAACAATCATAGAATTCTTTTCTTTCATAAAAAAAGAAAAAATAAATCTTTGCAGTGTATTTCATAGACAGAAAGGATGTAAAAAAACTAAACATTAACATTTTACTTTGTCATGCTAAAAGCAGAACTCTTACCTCTAGTCTAACAGAGATACTATATAGATTGCTGGTACGTTTATCTTTTACTAGGAACATAATGAAAACAAAGGAAATGGTAAGTCTGGGGATTTAAACTTGTGACCTTCTGTTTGTTTCTAAAACTGGTGTCTTACAAAGTGTGCCACCACTGAATAAGCGATTTAGAAGCTTTATTTTTAACATAATAGAAACAAAAAAAGGGAAGTCTGTGTGTTTTTAAACCTGGTGCACCAACACTGAATTAACAGGGAATCTGGGTACATTTAGAAGTTTTATCTTTTGCAATAAAAAGAATAATAAAATGTCACACAGATGTCTCCACACCAATATGGAATTCCCTGATAAAACTTTGAAAGCGGATTGTTACCCTGCAATTTATTTACCAGTCAGTGTGAATTGCTGGAAAATAATCTGCAGGGTACCAAGCAGCTTTCAAAGTCTTATTAGAAACTTCCATTTTGGAGTGGAAACATCTGTATAGAAAGTACGCTTTAAAGACTTCATGGGCTGTGGATTGTACTGGCAACAACATGCAAACCTTATTTACAGGATCTATTTCTCACATGTACTAAATGCAACTTACTAGAGAAGAATCTTACAATGTGTACGTAATAAAAAAAAAAATGAAAAGAATCAACATTTGCACAAAACCTGCACATTTCCCAATGCAGAGTTAAAAATAACTTCATAAATGAAGAAATAAAATCTAAGGCAGAGACAGGCAAAGCAGTAGCCCTCCAGACCTGTGAAAACAACAACTCCAACATTCCCCTACAAGCACTCTGCAGCATCAGAAGGTAGCAATAGAATGCTGGGAGCTGTAGTTTTCAAAATATCAAAATATTTCACCTTAAAAAACAAGACAAAGGGAAATGGCTAACAATGGCACAATTACCAGATATTGGAAATATTTAAAGTAATAGTTCAATTAAAGTGAACTATTCCTCTAATGTATTGATTAAAGACCGGGAAGTTAAAGGACATGTCCAGCCCCAAATCTAAAAAAAATCTAGCCCCTATGTATAGTTTAAAAAAAATCCTTACCTTACATTCCTGCTCCTTCTGGTTACCCTGTAGTCCTGGTCCAAAGTCCAGGAAACTGAAGAGTAGTGACTGTCTTCCTGTCCAATCTTCTCTGACTTTTGTGATGCCTCTGGGAGGGATGCTGACATGCACAGGGGAGTCCATTACCCCCCTCCCTCCGGATCCCATCTGCCACCCCTTTCTCCTAGCGTGACAGGCTTTGGATATAATGCTCTTTAGGACTGCCCACCCCCAACCACTATAATACCGAAGACAGAAGAAACTTACCTTACACGTGACCCTCCGCTGCAGCAGTGACAGGTTCTGGTTCAGAGTAAGAATAGCGTGCATGCACTATGTTACTTTGAACAGGAAGGGGTCGGGACTTTCCATTGCTGCAGAGAATCGCATGTAAGGTAAGATTTTTCTGTCTTCGTCTGTCGCTCCAGGTGAACTGATTGAAGAACGAGAGGTAAGACATAGCTCCTAAACCTCCTGGTCTTCAATCAATACATTAAAGGAATAGTTCACTTTTTAAATGAACTATTCCTTTAAATGCTGGCTTATTAGAGCATACACACATGGTCACAAGATTTGTCCCGATTGCTAACATTTGTGCAGCTATAATGATGGATGTAGATTGTCAAGATAAACAATATTAATATTCCCATTTTTCTATATAGGTCTACAGATTTTGGGATAAATTATTATCCCCCCATAACTTATGTACTGATCATTATTATGATTCTTGACAACCAACTATCAATAACATACAGAAGTTTTCATACTTTTTAATTTTACAGTTTTGGTGTAAAAAAATCCACCCCAAAACAAAAACGGGTTAATAAATTTCATACCTTTTCCCACAATATTTCAAGATATTGCACTTTGTTAGGAATCGCTTGAAAGTCACTGGTAAACCGGCAAGAAGAGCTTGTTCACTTAGTGGAATGTTGGTCTGTGATGAACATAAAATGAATGTTAATGAGGAAGCACATTTTGCACATTACATTAAAACATCCAACAGTTTTTAAAAAATAATTTGTATTTTCATTTCATAACAAAACTGCACCCCCAAATTAAAATTTAGGGGTGCACTCACTTCCTAAAACCAAATGAATGCAGGAGCATTCTCGAAGCCAGATTTTCACTCCCTGTCCCACTCTCTGAAGGTTTTTGACAAAGCTTTATCAGCTCTTAATAAGTTTGCAGACTCGTAGATAACAGCCGTCTTACCATGATGTCTGCCATCATGACTGACTGCTGCAAACTGGATGAACCAGAAAGACAACAGAAAAAAATCAGAATGAAGAGCTGGCTTCAGGAACATCCTGCTAGTGGGCAAACATTATCCTCAAGATTAAAATGCTACTGAAACTTTTAAAACAACACAAATCAAAAAGGTAAAAAATTGCATCTCCTATCCAATCTATATGGGGAGCATAGTGGTCCTTAAAGAGAAATTGTTTATACAATGCTCTTCGTACTGTTACACAATTAAAGGACAACTATACTGTAAAAATTAACTTTTTAAAAATGAAAAGCACCTGGGTCAATGAGATAGGATTGATTATTCCCACCTCCTAATATTGATTTGTTGAGGAGCTACAGCGCATACAGTTTTCATCTGCCAGGTTATGGCCCGGGGCCATTCCATATTAAAGATAGTGCTGAAGCATACAGGAAGACTGGCAGAAGCAGTTTTATTTGTCCTTGCTGCTCCTCAAAGAAATAAAATTGGGAGGTAAAAACACCAATCCTACCTCCCTGCCTCAGGTACTTTTTATTTTAATGTTTTTTTGTTTTGTTTTTTTAAAACTCTATACGCACTATAGTTTCCCTTTAAAGGACAATTATACTCAACTATTCCAAGATCCACTGCTGCATAGTACCCAGGGTGAGGTCCTTAAGGTGGCCATACTCCTGTTATTTCCACAACATGTGCCGACAGATCACATTTGTAAATGTCAGCACACATGCTGTGGGAACCGTACACACGGACCCGACTGATCCCTGTACGCAGTATGGGGGATCAGTCGGCCGTGCGGCCATACACAGCTCGATCAGCTCCAATCGGTAGGGAACCTACACACTGATGGTAATGGGGGAAGGACAGGATTTACCCATTATCATTAAGGTGGCCATACACTTGTGATTTCCATCGCAATGTGCCGACAGATCACATTGGTATCTGTCGGTACATTGCGAAGTGAACCTGCACACATGGAACTGACCGATCCCCATACCACGTAAGGGGATTGGTCGGTTGTGTGGCCATACACATTATGATCATATCAGCTCCCTTTACTGAAGTAAAGGGAGCCGATAAAGACCAACGGAAATTTTCCCGACCGACCGTTGTGGTGACTACGGTCGTTCGTCGGCACTCTGGTCGGTCAGGAAAAGCCCATACACTTGAACGATAATGGGATTTATCCATTATCGTTGATATGTATGGCCACCTTTAGTGTATGACCACCTTTAATCTTTAAAAGCATCCTCTACATGGGCTCGACATTTGGAGTGATTTCGACATTTTGATTGGACCGCTCCAAATGTCGAAACCCATATTCTGTTAGGCAATGTCGAGCAGTTTATAAAAAAAAAAAAAAAAGATCCTGGCAGGCAGACCCCATTTTCTGTCCCAATCCCTCTGCAGATTTCAGGCTGAAATCTGCAGAAAGATTGAGGCCTCAATTTCGAACTGTTCTTCCGAATGGATTTCTGACCATTGCCCTCGATCGGTATAAAGTCTGTGTGTATAACTAGCTTTAGTCCACACCCTGGGTACTTACCTAGGGGCCCCTGTCAACCTGTTCACCTTTTTGCTCCCTCACCCGTCAAGTTTTAAAAATAGAACATTTCCCAATTAAAGCCTCATACACACATACAATCTTTGCACTGGCCCACGAGCGTGCCCACGAGCGACAAGGATATAATATAGAAAATAAAGAAACCAAGCCTAAATAGAGGTGGGGGGGGGTTCGACACCATCTGTCTGCCATGTACAATGCTGTTTTGACACCTTACTCTGGGCGTTCCTATAACACCTCTTAGCCACTATCTAATCACGCCCTTTAACGCCTGGCTGTGATATGCTAATTGGGATTTTCCAGGGTACATAAGTGCCACAGATTCTTGTACAAGTCATTCTGAATTGAGAAAGCCAGTCGGATGACTAGCGAAACGTCTTTAAGAACTAAACTTCAAGTCCGGTTGATCTAATTGAATACAACAGATATAGACAAGGATATTTCAGACTGTAATCTTAATTTTATCCCCCTTATATGACTTTATTGTATTTTAATACTGTACAGTGCTGCATCCCCAAGTGGCGCTATATAAATAAACATATACATACATACTCTCACATGTGTACGCATTCGGACAGATGTGTGCGTTGTGGTCGGTGCAAATATCTCGCGTGTGTGTGATCGAGGCTTTATAGTTCACATTTGAAACAGTTTGGGGGGGGGAGTTTGCAGATCACAGCACAATATAATACATAGTTGCCAACAGTCCCGGATTACCCGGGACAGTCCCGGATTTAAGAATGCAGCCCCGATCTTCTGATGTCCCGGTAAATGTCCCGATCTGGAGCAAGCAGCGTGCATGTGGTTTTAGAATTTAAAGCCTTCCCCTGCAATGTTACTACTTTCAGATCCTCTCCTCCTGCAGGTGAGAGATCGAATTACAGTCAGTCTCACGTTCTGTGTGCACGTTAGGAAGGGGAGGGGGAAGTGCAGTCCTGTTGATCTCTCTGCCCTGAACACAATTTGAGGTTTGTGATCTATCTCTGCCTGTGTTACTTTAGCTCTGTATGCCTATCTAGTTCTATCTATCTGTATGTCTATCTATCTAACTCTGCTATCTATCTATCTAACTCTGCTATCTATCTATCTAACTCTGCTATCTATCTATCTAACTCTGCTATCTATCTATCTAACTCCTGCCTATCTATCTATCTATATCTACTCTGCTATCTATTATCTAACTCTGCTATCTATCTATCTATCTGCTTTCTATCTATCTATCTATCTATCTATCTAACTCTGCTATCTATCTATCTATCTATCTATCTATCTATCTATCTATCTGCTTTCTATCTATCTATCTATCTATCTATCTAACTCTGCTATCTATCTATCTATCTATCTATCTATCTAACTCTGCTATCTATATCTATCTATCTATCTACTATCTATCTGCTTTCTATCTATTATCTATCTATCTATCTATCTCTGCTTCTATCTATCTATCTATCTATCTATCTATCTATCTCTGCTATCTATCTATCTGCTTCTATCTATCTATCTATCTATCTAACTCTGCTATCTATCTATCTATCTATCTATCTATCTACTTTCTACTATCTATCTACTAACTCTGCTATCTAGCTATCTATCTATGCTATCTATCTATCTATCTATCTATCTATCTATCTATCTATCTATCTATCTATCTATCTATCTATCTATCTATCTATCTATCTATCTATCTATCTATCTAACTCTGCTATCTATCTATCTATCTATCTATCTATCTATCTAACTCTGCTATCTATCTATCTACTATCTATCTACTCTAGCTATCTACTAACTCTGCTATCTATCTATCTAACTCTGCATCTATCTATCTATCTTATCTATCTATCTACTCTGCTATCTATCTTCTATCTGCTTTCTATCTATCTATCTATCTATCTATCTAACTCTGCTATCTATCTATCTATCTATCTATCAATCTATCATCTATCTGCTCTATCTATCTCTATCTATCTATCTATCTAACTCTGCTTATCTATCTATCTATCTATCTATCTATCTACTCTGCTATCTATCTATCTATCTATCTATCTATCTATCGCTTTCTATCTATCTATCTATCTATCTATCTATCTCTGCTATCTATCTATCTATCTATCTATCTATCTCTGCTATCTATCTATCTGCTTTCTATCTATCTATCTATCTATCTAACTCTGCTATCTATCTATCTATCTATCTATCTATCTACTTTTCTTCTATCTACTATCTCCTCTGCTATCTAGCTATCTATTATGCTATCTATCTATCTTATCTATCTATCTATCTATCTATCTATCTATCTATCTATCATCTATCTATCTATCTATCTATCTATCTAAACTCTGCTATCTATCTATCTATCTATCTATCTATCTATCTAACTCTGCTATCTATCTATCTATCTATCTATCTAACTCTGCTATCTATCTATCTATCTATCTATCTATCTATCTCTCTCTATCTATCTATCTATCTATCTATCTATCTATCTATCTATCTATCTGCTTTCTATCTATCTATCTATCTAGCTATCTAACTCTGCTATCTATCTATCTAACTCTGCTATCTATCTATCTATCTATCTATCTATCTTCTGCTATCTATCTATCTATCTATCTATCTATCTCTGCTATCTATCTATCTGCTTTCTATCTATCTATCTATCTATCTAACTCTGCTATCTATCTATCTATCTATCTAACTCTGCTATCTATCTATCTATCTATCTATCTATCTGCTTCTATCTATCATTCTATCTATCTATCTATCTATCTATCTATCTATCTATCTCTCTATCTATCCTATCTATCTATCTACTATCTCTGCTATCTATCTATCTGCCTTTCTTCTATCTATCTATCTATCTAACTCTGCTATCTATCTATCTATCTATCTATCTATCTATCTATCTAACTCTGCTATCTAGCTATCTATCTATCTATCTATCTCTGCTATCTATCTATCTATCTATCTATCTATCTATCTATCTGCTTTCTATCTATCTATCTATCATCTCTAGCTATCTATCTATCTATCTCTCTATCTATCTATACTCCTATCTAATCTATCTATCTATCTAACTCTGCTATCTATCTATCTATCTATATATCTCTCTCTATCTATCTATCTATCTATCTACTCTGCTATCTATCTATCTATCTATCTATCTAGCATCTATCTATCTATCTATCTATCTATCTGCTTTCTATCGATCTATCTATCTATCTATCATCTCTGCTATCTATCTATCTATCTATCTATCTATCTATCTATACTACTGCTATCATATCTATATCTATCTATCTATCTAATCTTCTGCTATCTATCTATCGATCTTATCTATCTCTCTCTATCTAATCTATCTATCTAATCTATCTCCTCTCTATCTATCTATCTATCTGCTTTCTATCTATCTAATCTATCTATCTATCTATCTAACTCGCTATCTAACTCATCTAACTCTGATCTATCTGCATATATCATCTATCTAACTCTAATCTACTCCTCTATCTATCTATCTATCTATCTACTCTGCTATCTATCTATCTCTTCTCTATCTATCTATCTACTATCTAACTCTGCTATCTATCTATCTATCTATCTATCTACTCTCTCTATCTATCTATCTATCTATCTATCTGCTTTATCTACTATCTATCTCTCTATCTATCTATCTATCTACTATCTATCTATCTCTGCTATCTATCTATCTGCTTTCTATCTATCTATCTATCTATCTATCTACTACCTGATCTATCTATCTATCTATCTATCTCATCTATCTGTTCTATCTATCTATCTATCTAACTCTGCTATCTAACTATCTATCTATCTATCTATCTATCTATCTAATCTACTACTATCTAGCTATTCTATCTATCTATCTATCTATCTATCTACTGCTGCTATCTATCTATCTATCTATCTATCTATCTATCTATATCTCTGCTATCTATCTATCTATCTATCTACTATCTAACTCTGCTATCTATCTATCTATCTATCTCATCTATACTCTAGCTATCTATCTATCTATCTATCTACTATCTGCTTATCTATCTATCTATCGATCTATCTATCTACCTGCTATCTATCTAATCTGCTTCTATATCTATATCTATCTATCTATCTATCTATCTATCACTCTGCTATCTATCTATCTATCATCTATCTATCTATCTATCTATCTATCTATGCTCTATCTCTCTGCTATCTACTATCTATCTACTACTCTATCTAACTCTGCTATCTATCTATCTATCTATCTATCTATCTCTGCTATCTATCTATCTATCTATCCCTATCTAACTCTGCTATCTATACTCTGCTATCTATCTATCTCTATCTATATCTATCTATCTAACTCTCTGCTATCTATCTATCTATCTATCTATCACCTGCTATCTATCTATCTACTATCTATCTATCTATCTATCTATCTAACTCTGCTATCTATCTAGCTGATCTATCTATCTATCTAACTCTGCTATCTATCTATCTATCTATCGCTATCTAGCTATCTATCTCTGCTATCTATCTATCTATCTATCTATCTAACTCTGCTATCTATCTATCTATCTCATCTAGCTCATCTCTACTAATCTTCTATCTATCTGCTATCTATCTACCTATCTATCTATCTAATCTATCTGCTTCATCTATCTATCTATCATCTATCTCGCTATCTATCTAATCTGCTTTCTATCTATCTTCATCTATCTTCTATCTATCTATCTATCTCTTTCTATCGATCTATCTATCTAACTCGCATCTATCTATCTATCTAACTCTGCTATCTATCTATCTTAATCTATCTATCTCTGTCTATCTACCTCTATCTATCTATCTAAATCAACTCTGCTATCTATTCTATCTAACTCTGCTATCTATCTATCTAACTCTGCTATCTATCTATCTATCTATCTATATCTATCTATCTATCTATCTATCTATCTATCTATCTATCTATCTATCTATCTATCTATCACTGCTATCTATCTATCTATCTATCTATCTATCTATCTAACTCTGCCGATCTGGAGGTATCCTATCTATCATATCTAGCTATCTTATCTGCTTTCTATCTACTTATCTATCTATCTATCTATCTATCTGCTAACTCTATCTATCTCTATCTATCTATCTATCTATCCTATCTCTTCTATCTATCTATCTGCTCTTCTATCTATCTATCTATCTATCTAACTCTGCTATTATCTATCTCTATCTTATCTATCTATATCTACTTCTCTACTCTATCTATCTACTAACTCGCTATCTAGCTATCTATCTATGCTATCTATCTATCTATCTACTATCTATCTATCTATCTATCTATCTATGCTATCTATCAGCTATCTATCTATCTATCTATCTATCTATCTATCTATCTATCTAACTCTGCTATCTATCTGATCTTATCTAATCTATCTATCTATCTAACTCTGCTATCTTATCTATCTACTATCTATCTACTCTACTATCTACTACTCTGCTATCTATCTATCTAACCTCTGCATCTATCTATCTACTCTGCTATTCTATCTATCTACTCTGCTATCTATCTATCTATCTGCTTTCTATCTATCTATCTATCTATCTATCTAACTCTGCTATCTATCTCTATCTATCTATCTATTCAATCTATCTATCTATCTGCTCTATCTATCTCTATCTATCTATCTATCTAACTCTGCTATCTATCTATCTATCTATCTATCTATCTAACTCTGCTATCTATCTATCTATCTATCTATCTATCTATCTGCTTTCTATCTATCTATCTATCTATCTATCTATCTCTGCTATCTATCTATCTATCTATCTATCTATCTATCTATCTGCTATCTATCTATCTGCTTTCTATCTATCTATCTATCTATCTAACTCTGCTATCTATCTATCTATCTATCTATCTATCTACTTTTCTTCTATCTACTATCTCCTCTGCTATCTAGCTATCTATATGCTATCTATCTATCTCTATCTATCTATCTATCTATCTATCTATCTATCTATCTATCATCTATCTATCTATCTATCTATCTATCTAAACTCTGCTATCTATCTACTATCTATCTACTATCTATCTAACTCTGCTATCTATCTATCTATCTATCTATCTAACCTGCTACTCATCTATCTATCTATCTATCTATCTATCTCTCTCTATCTATCTATCTATCTATCTATCTATCTATCTATCTATCTATCTGCTTTCTCTATCTATCTATCTACTACTATCTAACTCTGCTATCTATCATCTAACCTGCTATCTATCTATCTATCTATCTATCTATCTTCTGCTATCTATCTATCTATCTATCTATCTATCTCTGCTATCTCTCTATCTGCTTTCTATCTCTCTATCTATCTACTAACTCTGCTACTCTATCTATCTATCTATCTAACTCTGCTATCTATCTATCTATCTATCTATCTATCTGCTATCTATCTATCATTCTATCTATCTAATCTATCTATCTATCTATCTATCTATCTCTCTATCTATCTACTATCTATCTATCTATCTATCTCTGCTATCTATCTATCTGCTTTCTATCTATTATCTATCTATCTAACTCTGCTATCTATCTATCTATCTATCTATCTATCTATCTATCAACTCTGCTATCTAGCTATCCTATCCTATCTATCTATCTCTGCTATCTATCTATCTATCTATCTATCTATCTATCTACTCTGCTTTCTATCTATCTATCTATCATCTCTACTATCTATCTATCTATCTCTCTATCTATCTAACTCCTATCTAATCTATCTATCTATCTAACTCTGCTATCTATCTATCTATCTATATATCTCTCTCTATCTATCTATCTATCTATCTATCTCTGCTATCTATCTATCTATCTATCTATCTAGCTATCTATCTATCTATCTATCTATCTATCTAGCTTTCTATCGATCTATCTATCTATCTATCACTCTGCTATCTATCTATCTATCTATCTATCTATCTATCTATACTACTGCTATATATCTTATCTATCATCTATCTAACTCTGCTATCTATCTATCTATCTATCTATCTCTCTCTATCTATCTATCTATCTATCTATCTCTCTCTATCTATCTATCTATCTGCTTTCTATCTATCTATCTATCTATCTATCTATCTAACTCGCTATCTAACTCTGCTACTCTATCTATCTCATATATCATCTATCTAATCTATCTACTCTCTATCTATCTATCTATCTATCTATCTACTGCTATCTATCTATCTGCTTTCTATCTATCTATCTACTATCTAACTCTGCTATCTATCTATCTATCTATCTTCTACTCTCTGCTATCTATCTATCTATCTATCTATCTGCTATCTATCTACTATCTATCTACTCTATCTATCTATCTATCTACTATCTATCTATCTCTGCTATCCTATCTATCTGCTTTCTACTACTATCTATCATCTATCTAACTCGCTATCTATCTATCTATCTATCTATCCTATCTATCTTTCTATCTATCTATCTATCTAACTCTGCTATCTAACTATCTATCTATCTATCTATCTATCTATCTAATCTACTACTATCTGCTTTCTATCTATCTATCTATCTATCTACTCTAGCTATCTATCTATCTATCTATCTATCTATCTATCTATACTCTGCTATCTATCTATCTATCTATCTACTCTAACTCTGCTATCTATCTATCTATCTATCTACATCTAACTCTGCTATCTATCTATCTATCTACTACTATCTGCTTATCTATCTATCTATCGATCTATCTATCTACTCTATCTATCTAATCTGCTTCTTATCTAATCTATCTATCTATCTATCTATCTAACTCTGCTATCTATCTATCTATATCTATCTATCTATCTATCTATCTATCTATGCCTATCTCTCTGCTATCTACTATCTATCTACTCTCTATCTAACTCTGCTATCTATCTATCTCTATCTATCTATCTATCTCTGCTATCTATCTATCTATCTATCTAACTAACTCTGCTATCTATCTATCTCTATCTATCATCTATCTAACTCTGCTATCTATCTATCTATCTATCTATCTCTGCTATCTATCTATCTATCTATCTATCTATCTATCTATCTATCTATCTACTGCTATCTATCTACTATCTATCTATCTATCTAACTCTGCTATCTATCTATCTATCTATGCTATCTAGCTATCATCTATCTGCTATCTATCTATCTATCTATCTATCTAACTCTGCTATCTATCTATCTATCTCATCTAGCTCATCTCTACTAATCTTCTATCTATCTCTTCTATCTACTATCTATCTATCTAATCTATCTGCTTCATCTATCTATCTATCATCTATCCTCGCTATCTATCTATCTGCTTATCTATCATCTTCGATCTATCTATCTATCTATCTATCTATCTGCTATTCTATCATCTATCTATCTACTCGCATCTATCTATCTATCTAACTCTGCTATCTATCTATCTTATCTATCTATCTCTGCTCATCTACTCTCTACTATCTATCTAAATCTAACTCTGCTACTATTACTATCTAATCTATCTATCTATCTAACTCTGCTATCTATCTACTCTATCTAACTCTGCTATCTTATCTCTCTCTCAACTCCTTCTATCTATCTATCTATGTAACTGCTATCTATCTACCTAACTGCTACCTATCTATCTATCTATCTATCTATCTATCTATCTATCTATCTATCTCTGCTATCTATCTATCTAACTGATAGATATAAGCATAGTTTAGAATAGTATAGATAGCAGAGTTATAGATAGATAGAGAGTTAGAAGATATAGATAGATTATAAGATAGATAGATAGCAGAGTTAGATAGAATGCTAGAAGCAGAGTAGCATAGTTGATAGATGATAGCAGAGTTTAGATAGATAGATAGAAGTAATAGATAGATGATAGCAGAGTTAGATAGATAGATAGATAGATAGATCGATAGATGATTAGATAGATAGATAGATAGCAGAGTTGATAGATGAAGATAGAGATAGCAGAAGTTAGATATAGATAGAGATGTATAATGAGATGAGAGTATAGAAGATAGATAGCGAGTTAGATAGATAGATAGATTAGATAGATAGATAGCAGAGTTAGATAGATAGATAGATAGATAGATAGATAGCAGAGATAGATAGATAGATGATAGATAGATAGCAGAGTTTAGATAGATAGATAGATAGCAGAGTTTAGATAGATAGAATAGATAGAAGAGCAGATAGATAGATAGATAGATAGATAGATAGATAGATAGATAGAAAGTCAGATAGGATAGATAGCAGAGATAGATAGATAGAAGTAGATAGATAGTAAAGCAGATAGATAGATACGATAGATATATAGATAGAAGCAGATAGATAGATAGATAGATAGATAGAATAGATAGATAGATATATGATAGCAGAGTTAGATAGATAGATAGATAGATAGATAGCAGAGTTAGCGTAGATAGTAGAATATAGATGTATCAGTAGATAGATAGATAGAATAGATAGATATATGCAGAGTTAGATAGATAGATAGATAGATAGATAGATTAGATAGCAGGTTAGATAGATGATAGAATAGATAGCAGAGTTAGATGATAGATATATAGATAGATAGCAGAGTTAGATAGATAGATAGATAGATAGATTAGAGAGATGATATAGATAGATGATAGATAGCAGAGTTGATAGATAGATAGATAGATAGAACAGATAGAAGATAGATAGATAGATAGATAGATAGATAGATAGATAGATAGCAGAGTAGATAGATGATGAATAGATGAGATAGATAGAAGCAGATAGATAGATAGCAGAGATAGATAGATAGATAGATAGATAGATAGAAAGCAGATAGATAGATAATAGATAGATAGCAGAGTTAATATAGATAGATAGATATATAATAGCAGAGTTTAGATAGATAGATAGATAGATAGATGCAGAGTTAAGATAGATAGATAGATAGATAGATGGATAGCAGAGTAATAGTAGATAGATAGATAGAAAGCAGATAGATAAGATAGATAGATAGATAGATAGATAGATAGCTAGATAGCAGATTTAGATAGATAATGATAAAGTAGATAGATAGATAGATAGATAGATAGCAGAGTTTAGATAGATAGTGATAGATAGAAAGCAGATAGATAGATAGCATAGATAGATAGATAGATAGATAGATAGAGAGATAGATAGATAGATAGATAGAAAGCATATAGATGATGATAAGATCTTCAGAGTTAGATAGATAGATAGATAGATAGATAGCAGAGTTAGATGATGATAGATAGATAGAAAAGCAGATAGATAGATAGCAGATAGATAGATAGATAGATAGATAGCAGAGATAGATAGATAGATAGATAGATCGATAGATAGATAGATAGCAGTTAGATAGATAGATAGCAGAGTTAGATAGATAGATAGATATATAGATAGATAGAAGCAGAATAGATAGATAGATGAGAGAATAGATAGATAGATAGATAGATAGAGAGAGATAGATGAATAGATAGATAGATAGCAGAGTTAGAATGATAGATAGATAGATAGATAGCATAGTTATAGATAATAATAGAAGAT